>CM069086.1:36272500-36585000 GCA_035578085.1 Solanum pinnatisectum
TTGATGTGAGCTACAGTGGAACCAAAATGGTGAAGAAGAAATTAGGCTGCAAGTCCAGTGAAATTCCTTGTAGTGAATGTGCAAACCTGTTGTGTTTCTAAAAGCAACAAGGTCTATGAGGCTTGAAGCAAAAAGCAAGAAGTGAAGCACAGAAGTCAATAACATTAAAAAATATCAAATATATATGAATTTAGTACTTTAATGATTAATTACAACTATGCACGTAAGGGTATAACCTGGTGGTTGATGAAGTGGGTTGAGAATTTTGAGAGCTCAAGTTCAAATTCGTCCGGAGTCAAAAAGACTAGGTGATTTCTTCCATCTGTCCAAGCCTTTGACAGAGTTACCGTATACTTGTGCTAGTGAGGGGTAGAAGGTACCTTTTGAAATTAGTTGAGGTACGAGCAAACGGCCGGAACACGATATGAAAATGTTGATCTTAATCCAACTCGTCAATTGAGATTCAAAGAATTGAATGCTTCTTGTTGGATCACTTTGTGCATCACTATTTGAATTACACACTTCTATGAAACGCATGACTTCACCCTTGAAGCGATAATCCCCTGCTTCGCATGGTGATGGCTTTCAGTAACACACATAAGTCACATTATTTGGCAATTGTTACTGTTCCTTGTTTTCTGAGTGCTATGTAATGCTTTCCGTATTTATTTGTCATGTCCTCTTTACGTCTGTACCTTTCTTTTCATACTGTTTTGATGTGCGTTACTTGAGCAGAGGGTCTTTCGGAAACACCCTCTCTACCTCCACGAGGTAGGGATAAGGTCAGGGTACATTCTACCCTTCCCAGACTCCACCTATGGAATTACACTGGGTATGATGTTGTTATTGTTGTACACAAGTTGCTCTGTAAACTTTTGTGATCAATTTTTTTTCTCGAACGGCTGGTTGACTCATGAAGGATTTTCGGGACTGTTAATTGTAGCTGCTGATTTTCCTGTTTAGTTCAGCAAAGAAAGCTGTTATTGCATATTTGGATTGTATGCTGTGTATTTATTTTTTTTTTTGAATTTTTTTTTTGTAAATTCTTGAATATTTTTGGGTCTGGAGAAGAAAATCTCATTGATTTGTCTCTGCTGTATTTTAACTTCAGATTCAGCATCCAAGGTCCCGTTTGGACAGGTTCGACTTGGTAATCACCCCCAAGCATGACTATTACTCTTTAACTCCTCAAGGAAAGGAACAAGTTCCTTGTTTTCTGCACAAGTGGATAACACCCCATGAACCACCTGATAAACATGTTGTAGGTATCCTCAACATTTATATTTAGTTTTAGCATGTAATATGTAATATATTTCTGTGTTGAGAGCTTTTGTACCTAAATTGCTGAGCTATGACTTTTGTCTTCTGGAAAGGTACTTACGGTAGGAGCTCTACATCAAGTTGATTTTGCTGCGCTTAGAGCTGCAGCCGCCACGTGGCATGAAGAGTTTGCACCTTTGCCGAAGCCCTTATTGGTGGTCAACATTGGAGGCCCTACAAGTACGATATTTCTTCAATCCAAATGACAATATCCTTTGATTGCAAAATCGAACTTCGTAACTTCATTTTGTTAAAGAAAGGAAAGTATGAAAAGATGAGGCTGAAATACATGAGATATGAATTGGAGTAAGCTTTGTATGAAAAGACGAGGCTGAAATAACTTGAGATATGAATTGGAATAAATTTCTTATTCCATGTCAAGCGGACCGGTCTGTTTGTGTAGATTTATTGCTTTTCAATTCTTGCTGCTGAATAACTTCTTGAGTGAACTGTGTGATCTTTATCCATGGGTTTCCATATTGCTTGGTTCCAAAATTCTGTGTTTTTATGTTGTTGCTGCTCTACATCTTCTTGAGCGGACTGTACTTTATCTTCGTAACTGGGTTTCATTTGCTTGGTTCACAGTTTAAGGATATTGTAACCCAATTTATTCTGTTCCAATCAGTCATAAATGAGTGTCATTCCTTTTCGACAGCTAGTATCTATGTAGTTTAATCATCTTCGTTGCATGCTTTACATGTTATTTTGGAGACTTCCAAAAAGGTAGTATATTTAAATTTTGCTTTTCTATCTTCATTTATTAAGTGGTCTCGGCAAACTTAGACATGTATGGGAATTCATAAAATTTTATCAAGACTGTAGAGTATGACTATTTTGTTCTTTATCTATCCCTTTGCTGTAGCTTCTCTTTTGACGCTAGGTTCATGTGTATACATCTTATATCGTTCCTGGATTATGATTAGGATACTGCAGATATGGGGCAGACCTTGTAAAGCAATTAACAGCCTCCCTTCACAATGTTCTTGGGAGCTGTGGGAGCATAAGAATCTCATTCTCCAGAAGGACACCAGAAAAGGTATTTTTTACAGATTGTGTTTTAAATTATTACCAATTGGTGACATCTTTAATGTGTTTGACACTCTGTGGAATGTTCATTTCTTGTAGCATTCCAAAATCGTGGTCAAAGAGCTTGGTTTGGATCCAAAAGTACACATTTGGAATGGTGAAGGTGAATGAGACACTATAATCCGTATTGGTTTTTGTAGTTGTAGTTTTATTTGGATGGTCATCTAATAGATATTTTTCTTAAAATCTTCAGAGCCAAATCCACACATGGGGCATCTGGCTTGGGCTGATGTTTTTGTTATCACAGCAGATTCAGTTAGCATGTTGAGTGAGGCTTGCAGTACTGGGTATGTCTAACTATTAGCTCAGCGGTTGTTGATGATCTAGTATTTTTGAACATGTTTTTCCTTAAAAATTTTGTTGTGATTCATACCTTCCTTCCCAGGAAGCCTGTGTATGTAGTTGGAGCAGAACGCTGTACATGGAAGTTCACAGATTTCCACAAGACACTTAGAGAGAGAGGACTGACTAGGCCATTCACTGGACTTGAGGATGTAAGGACCCCTTACTCCTTTCTCCTTCTTCATGGATAAAATAGAGCATTTGGGCTTGATGGGATGGTGGTTAATTTCGAACATGGTTGACGTGTTTATTCTTGTGTGTTTACGTGGTATTGTTTTCATGAGTTAAATAGTGAGGAGTCACCTAAGAAGTGTGTTTCTAGAATGAGCTTTACAGGAAGACATCTGGATTGCTCATGCTGAAAATGTTTTGAGAGTTACTTAGATGATTTGCTTGTGGAAGCAGCATATATGATTTATGGGCAATTACTTAGATTTACATTTTGTGCTACAACCCTATCTGATAGAAAAGAATCCTAAAGCTTGAAACCAATCTTACCTGGGATCGCAAATCCCAAGTTTGTCAGCGGATCCAGCTGTAATAGTGCCTATAATTGATTTCTTCTATGCAATACTAGTCGATATGACTTCTTGATAAGTGCTGCATGGATGATCAAATTACGTCGATACATCCACATATTATGAGTAGTGTTAAAGACATGTCTACACCTCTATTTTTCCTCGGGAATTCTTTAGAATTTCACTGCTTAGCTTTCAATCCGCCTCATGAAAAATTGGAAAAAATGGTTTATTTCCCCATAAAGAAGTACATTTGCTTGTGTGTTTATGTCTAAGATGCTTTATTACTTTCCCCATAAAGAAGGAATTTTTGAGGTTGCCTTGATTATGGAGTTGATAGGAAGTTCTCACATCTAGAAGACTACTTGACAACAACAATAACTACGCCTCACTCCCAAATCCCAATTAAGTTGGAGGCGGCTATTTGAATTTCCACTTCTTCATAAGTTCTTGAAAATTCCTTTTCTGTTCTGTTAATACACCAACATATTTCCTTCTTTTTTCTTAAATCTCCCCTTTGAAAATGCAGATGTCGGAAAGCTGGAGTTACCCTCCTCTTAATGATACCGCAGTAGCAGCTAGCCGTGTGAATGAAGCTCTTGCTGAGAGAGGATGGAAGATTAAAGCATAGAAAATCCTTTTGGTCTAATATTGTTGTTGTTACAATATTTACTTCTCTTTTTTCATTTATGATGTGTTCAGAGTTCTGAGGCCATGTATTATGATTGATTTAATTTTACAGGAGGAAAGAAAAGAAGAAATAATTGTCCAGATAAAATCAGAGTTGAACAATGAGGCTCCTATTCTTTTTACCCATCGAGGGTTTTTGCCACTTATATTGACAAAAATAAATGTCAATCTTCATATGTAAAGTAAAGCATTTGGTTGCTCAACCAAAGATAAAAAAATTAACAAGTTTAAATCTAATTATGCTTTGTTGGAATTCTTTTTAGATATTATATATGTGTGTACCTATTGTTTGGTGCGATATGTTTTTTTTTTTTTTGTTATTTATTTAGGATGGAAAAAAGTTCGAATCTTCCCCTATTGTTTGCATTTTGGCTTAATGGGATCGTTCAGTTCCTACATAACTTATTACTCACATGCTATTAGAGGATGGGTAAGGCTAAGTGGAGCGAAATTTATTTTTTCTCACACCTAGTTTTTGATTAAGTGACTCGTCTAGCAAGGAATGTTTGTCTTTCGGTTAAACAAGATGGGTTGAAGTCAACTTTTATTAAATGTTTTTAAGAATTTCAACTAAGCTACGACTTTGTTTAGTCTTCTTCTAACCTTTGGCCCATGTTTTGAAGCTAGCAAAAAATTTGGGCCTTTGGAATCTCTCCTGAATAATGATCGATCGGTTAGTCTTGAATAACGATTGATCGGTTGGTCCTTTTCTTCTGTTGAGATTGATGTATCTTGCCTTTCAGTTTAAAAAATTTGTTCGAACGACTATAGTTTCATTATTAGATCTTTATGCTAGTTTATTGGGTAAACGTTTCTATCGAACTCGCCCCTCCCATTTCATCCTTAATCAAATAATTAGATTGAAGATATAAAAGCATGTCAAAAATTATTTCTTATTATATACATGTGGACAAAAAAAATCAACTTTTAAGAACTTTACAAGAAGTATTATTATTACTATGTTGGTGCAATTCTTCTCGCTAATTTATATTTTTAAAAAGATATTGGATATATTTTATTTATTTATTTTAAATATATTTTAAAGAGTAAAACTCAGCCTCCCATTATTTCCACTTACCTCATCTGTCTCTCTCTCTAGAAAACCCAGCTTTCTCTCTCTATACGTACACGTATATATATCTATCTGCATACGTATGTACTTTCTTTACCTAGAAGTTTATTTGTACCCCATTTGCTCGGAATTTTCATGTAATAAACCCTAGCTAGCTTCTACTAGCAGGTTCTGGTTGCTGGTGATTTTAAAATCAAGTAAGTTGTATCCAACTTGGTCAACTATATCGTTCTGAATTTTTTTTTTTTTTTTTTTTTGTATGTTGAGATGTGTTTTTTATCAATATTTTGTTGATTCTCTTTGTGGGGTTTGGTAATTAGCTTGAAAGATTGATTCTTGATATCCGATTTTGATATCTTTGTGGTAAAGTTTCTATTTTTCAAGAATTGGGTTTGTCTTTATTGATTGCTGTGTAAATTTTTGATGATCTCATGTGTATGGTTGTGTACATGTTGGGGTGTTTTTCCTCCTAAATTTCTTGATTTTTTGAAGCTAGCATGGTTTAATGGAGTAGTTATATGATGAAACCTTAGATTCTCTTGTTGAACTTGAATTTTGGTATTGTTAAGTGAAGTAAAGTGGGTTTTTTTTTGGGTATAACTGTTTTTTTTCTTAGTTTTTTGTGGTGATTTGATGGTCTTTATTGCAGTTTTGACTAGTGGAGGTGAACTTTGTATTTGGGGCTTTACTTTTGGGTAATTTCAAGTGGCATTAGGAAAAAGGGGGTTTTCTTGTTTCAAAATAAGATTATTGGAGGTCAAGGTCTCATGAGAATTTTTAGGGGAATGCAGAAATTAGTTCGTGAGTATAAGACCAAAGTTAGCTGCTGGGACAAATCGTTCAGCCAAGGTATTGGTGTGACTGCCCCAAAGACCAGGAAGCGTGACAAATTCAAAGCAAGGGCTTTATTTCTCTAATTTCGGTTGAAGAAGACTACACAAAATGACTCGGATACTGGTTCAGCGCGGTTCTGCTGGAGCTTCATCGTCTTCATCCTCAAATCAGAACAGGTCATCAACTTCGCTCCCTGGTTCGTCCTCTTCTTCAGCTCCAACCCAGCCACTGGCGTCTAGTAGTATTCAGGTATTATCAGCTTTGAAAGATGATGATTTCGTAGAAGAAATACAAGAACAGGTTGCTTTAGAAGAGTCCTCCGTTGCTTCTTCAAACTGTAAGGGTGATGGTGAATTGTTGGAAAGTTTGGGCAGCGAACAAAGCAACAATGAGGAAAAGATTGTTGACAACGAGAAGAGAAATGGTGGTTTTGACGGTGAGGATTTGACAAGGGAATTCAATGGTTTAGGAGTCGTGGAAGAGGAAAATGAGGAAAGTTCAGTTCAAAGGATTGCACTTAGTTCATGTCCACCTCCACCTCCTGTCCCACCCCCGAAACCTGCTTCATTAAACTCAAGTCCTAGAAGATTTCTGACGAGCAGTTCACATGCTATCCGGATAGGATCATCTAGGGGAACTGCTGGGCGATCTACTGTCTCAACTAGGACTTCACCTGCTGGATCCAGGCCATCCTCTCCACGGTCACATTGTGAAAGTGAAGGTTATAATAGTGCTGATGAGCAGAACCCTAACTTTGGATCCTCATATGATGATGTGGTATGTCCCATCACTGTATCAATTAGAGTAGATTATGGATAATTTATGCCCCTCTCATTGGTCATTGGGAATAAGAATCAACTTTGTCTCTTTACTTATGCATTCTATCGGTTGGTGAACATTTTTTCCGAATCGACAAGTTTGAGTAAGCTGGCTAGAAAGTGGAAATTCTGCTCTCACTATGTAGCCTCAAGTGAAGAAGTCACTGTATATTGTGATTTTAAAGTTAAAGCCATTTGAGGATGAGTAAGGGTTTCAACATATCCAAATTTGCAAGCTAACATGTTTCCTTTCTTTTAGGAGAGAGAGCGGCAGTTTGTAATGGACTTAAGACGAGCCAAAGGCTTAGAAGTTAAGAAAATGTTGGAAGACGGGAATTGCCTTTTCCGTGCTGTTGCTGACCAAGTATATGGTGATTCTGAAGCTTATGATTTGGTCAGGCAGATGTGCATTGACTACATGGTAATCTTTCTAACGAGGGGTCACTCATGAAGTCGCTTAACAACATTCTATTCTACTACTATCCTTCTTTCCTTGCTAGGTTGAAAATATCTACTCGCTTGATTCTAGTTTCTTTCAGCAGTACTAGGAGGAAAGCTGACATGAGTGTAGGAATTTTGCTTTTACCATTAAGATAACCTCAGTTCTGTTAGTTCTCCTATTGCTGATTTTTGTGTTTAACAAAATGAGGGACTACAGGATTACAGGCTAGGATAATAAAAAATGAGGGACAGAATAAAAGAAGTAAATATCTTTTGAAACCTACGACAACAACTAGGCCTCAATCTTAAATAAGTTGGGGTCGGATATAATGATTCCTTACTAATCCTGTTTCCTCATCTAAGCTCAACTCATATCATCATCATACCAAAGAAATAGTAGGAGTGAAAAACAAGTATAATAAATATAAGTACTAGTAATAACAATAACAATGATGCTACTTCATTAAAAAAAAAAACAATGGTAATATTAAAAGTTCTCTATTTTACTGGCATATGTGTCTACTGTATCCTATTATAAAAAGAAGTAGTAGTAGATGTGTGCTATATAAAGAGAACACAGGAATGTGTTGGGCGTAATGCCTCACCTTCCCACACTGGCATAAGTGCAATCCGTCGAATTGAGAGATGAATATGACTTCCCTATTATCATTTCTATGGTTCACGTAGATTATTTTTCTTTTTGAAAAGGTAAGTAGTATTATAAATGAACAAAAACAACACAAAGACCATGGTGGGTTGCATCCCAGCAAAAAAGATAACAAAGTAAGTGAACCTGTTCTACCTATGCACTGAATCTAAAACGTCTGACAGGGTTTGTGCAGATTGTTAGTTGAGGTACTTTTTGTACAATCCAATCTATTACTCTTCCCCCTCTAAAGGTCCAGCTAAACAATACTTCCCCAATCGTGCCTGGCATCAACCATTGAAGACTTGACCAATGCAGTACTTTCCACCCATTGATTGTGAGGTGTAGGTATTGATTGGGGCTGTGACAGGAAGTTAAGTGTTGAGATAGCTGTGAAGGAAAAAAAGCGTATAGAGTCATTTTCTGGAAAATATTTTCCCTCTCATACAAAAAATACACCTGTCTCCCATAAGAATATAATTTGTGTAACTCAATGGAGAGAAGAATTTCATCCCATAGAATACAAGAGTTGGTTAATGTGGACGATGCTTATTTTAGCTTATTACTGGGCATAGTTGACAGTAAAGACATTAAAAACGAGTTTGTCTGATTTGTAATGTCAATGTTATCGAAAGTATATTTAAGTTATTGGTGGTTTGTGTTTTTCAAATATCAAGTTAATTTGGAACACATCAAAATTCTTGGATGTCTATACAAATAAATTCTGTTATTTGGCGAAAGAGCTACTGTTTATCTTCAGGTAGCATGCTTCCATTTATTATTCATCTCTAGCATTCTCTGAAATCAATGATGATCAGCTCTCAGAAGATGTTATACTTTGTATGGTTTGCAGCAATTACCTTGCCCTTGTTAGAAGTAATAATTACCTGGTTTACTTGCCAATTTTTTGTTTTCTTGCAACAATTACCTTGCTACACATCCTTGGGTAAATTTACCTTCTGGCTTAGTGCGCTCATGTTTGTGTAATTGAACTAGACAAATAACAGCTACTAATGTTTCATGGGTTAAGTAAGGTTCTGTATGTCTACACCTTTTTTTAATCTTTTGGGGGAGGGTGGGAATTGGGAGCAAGTTTATAGGTATGTCTGCATTAGTTCTTTCTTTGGTTTTTCAGTTCATCTTGTCTGCTTCTTGAGAATCTAAGTCAGTATGGGAGTCCTTCCTCAAAAAAATAATCTAAGTAGACTTCCCTCTGATGCTTCATCAATTGATGTCCTGTGTACCCTTGGCATCCAAGTAATTAACTAGAGAATATAAGACCGCTACTATCTGTAAAGGCATCCATGTGTACGTTGTGGCTGGCGTCACTTACGTTATATCTACTAGGAGTATTTTCAATGTTTGGAAGGTTGATATAAAATCTCATAATCATCACTATCTTTCTGCAAAACCTTTTTCCACTCCTCTCATTATTTATTTCTCAATGTGCTTCTTTGTAATAGGAGCGGGAAAGAGATCACTTCTCTCAGTTTATAACTGAAGGTTTCACTTCCTATTGCAAGAGAAAAAGGAGAGACAAAGTAAGTCACGTTGCAGTTCACTAGTATTCCCTGTCTTATTTGTTGATCCTGTCAGACTAGTACAATTTTAAAGCATTTGCTATAACATTGAATAAGAATGTCTTCTGTATGGTCTTAGAGATAATTTCTCTGGATTAGCTAGCAAGTTCTTGCATTTTTCTTAGATGATACAGATAAGAGAGTAGTCATGCAACCAGGTGAAGTGCAAGTGTGCAACACGTGAAAATAGAAATGAATCAAGGATTGATCATTTGGTGAGCGAGAAGAAAATTGGTTGCTTCAATATGAATTCACTTTTCTTAAGAAGTTTGTTGAATATTGTCAAACTGCTAAGTGTACTGTTGTTAAATGAATGTTCTAATATCCATGTTTTACTGTTAACTATTTGCATATTTTATGTTTAATCTAAAATGGTAATATGGTATCTTGAATTCCCTTTTTTTGTATTTTGTGTTTATTTTTCTCTCTTTTTTTTGCATGTGGGGTGCACATACAGTTGCCCCACAGTTGGTGTACATTTCTCCATCTGCGGGAGAAATTGTGGGAGGCAGGGGAAGTTAGTAGTGCTGTACTTAGTTTTTCCTTTTTCTTTAACCATTATGCTCTTAAATTTGAGTTTCTTGATTATCCTTTTAATCACTGCATTCGTTTTATTCTAAAGAGGTTCTGGTTGCTGTTCGAGTAGGGTGTGCAATAATTTACACACCTGTTATTTCTTTTGCTTAATAAACAGACCAAAAAAGTGAGATTCCAGCGGGATGTTAGAGTAGTTAAAGAGCTTAAATCAACTACAGATATCAATTTCTTTCAAGAGCTCATGTTGATAGTCTTTTTTGTCATAAATTAAAAAAAAGTCTTTGTGGCTTTTGCTCGTCTTTTTGGAATATATGTTGTGGCATGTCTGTCTTTGTTCCTTTATCCTTTTTATGTGGCTATCAGACTAATGTTCTCTATTGGCTTGATAGGTTTATGGCAACAATGTGGAGATTCAAGCTTTATCTGAAATGTATAATCGCCCTATTCATATATATTCTTATAGCACAGGTAACCTTTCTTTTGTTATCCTTTTTTAGACACCAGTAATGATTTTATGGCAACTGGGCCAGTCTCTGTTGATTCTATATTTGTGCTGCCTGAATTTAATTTCTGGAATTCACTAATGCAGAACCAATCAATACATTCCATGGAAGTTATAATACAGACAGCCCTCCTGTTCGACTCAGTTTTCATCATGGAAATCATTACAACTCCCTTGTTGATCCATGTCGACTAACTGTTGGTGCTGGCCTTGGGTTTAGCTCTCTACAAGGGGTAAAATTTCTAATCTACAAACAGACATGATGTTGACTTTCTATAGCTATCGTAACTGGATAAACTTCATTGGCTGTGTGCCTTACAGCTCTTGGGTGTTGAATTATGTGGGTGATGCCATTTTTTTTACCAAGTTTGTAGATTATCATCTATAGCATCTAGTAGCTCTGGTTCCATTTATTATCTCTTTTATCTTTTTTTCTTTATTGTATAGAGGAACCTTGATAAGGATCAGGTCAAAGCAGCAATAAAAGCTCAACAGGATCAGCAAATTGATAACGTAAGCACCTCAAAATTCATTTTGATCTTAGTCACCTTGACAACAAATTAGACATTCATGTTGTTTTGACTTTATGCTAAACGGTTCAATTCAGGCACTTCTGGCTGAAGGACGCTTTTATTCAGATCTTGAGCTCACTGAAAAGGAGATTGAGCGCATGGTAGTGGAAGCTTCTAGGGCTGAGTATGTTGCCAATGACAAGTTCAGACAGCAGCTTGGTTGTCGAGAAACTTCCACTTCTAGTGCTGAACCATCATCATCTGGAGCTAGTAAGTTCGAGCTGGCTTTCGATGTGGATTTTGCCTTCACTAACAATACTAGACTAGACTAGTTTGTTTGTTTGTCTATTGTTATTGAGTCAACTATTTTTGTGGTTGCAAGACTTCAACTATCTTGATCCTGCTAACTTTTTTCTGTTGAATCGCAGGGTCATCAGGAAGTGACGCACATGAAGAAGGCAGTCGAGAGGCCCTTAGCGACTGCATCCAGATTATGCTGTCGATGGGATTTAGCTATGCACGAGTAATAGAGGCTTATAGCATATTCGGGGACGATGTGGATTCCATGGTATGTTATCTCATCGAAACCAGCAATAGCAGCAGACGTAAAGGAAAAGCAACTGAATGATGAAAACGAAGGAAGACTTGCAATGAGATAATAGTTTCTTGTTTCTGTCTAGTACTAGTATGACTGGATCTCATCGCTGAAACCTTGAATGCGTTATTTTCAGCCTTAAAATCTACCACTGTTGTGTTTCGGGTTAGCGTTAGAGCATGACTTTCTTTCTTCTCTGCTTCTACTTCTGGTAGTAGGTACACTGTTGAATGCTTGCATCTTCAAATAATTTCTGTTTCACATAGTGTTCTACAGACAGGTTCTGAGCTCCTCATATTTTCTCGATTAATAACCTTTTTCTGGAATATATACGTCTTTACGATACCTTGTTACTATGTGATGATTGAATTTACCAAATATGTCTATGGCTATTTCTGTTTTATTTCGCATACATGATCAGAGTGATATTGTATCAAATACATGTTTTTGATATACGAAACATATTCAGGAGAAGGTAGAATTTATGCAGATTTTATCCTTGTGTCATTAGGGGGGTTCTGGGTTGAAAACGTAGTAAAAAACGTACTTACATAACTAAAAGTGTCTTTTTTGAGATTAATACCATCTCCGTATACAAATTGCATGTTATAATCTGAAAACAACTTATTTTTCCATAGTTTCAATGGTTAACTGTCCGCAAATTAATGTTCTATAATATGAAGCTCGAAGTTAACATCTCTAAGTAGCCTGTTATGGAAATTACATTTGTAACTCAGCAAAAAATTTATAACTATGTAGTCACTATCAAAGTAAAATATGTGGAGTTGGAACTTCGTCCAAAGCTTCTCTAATTAACGAAATATTAAACTACAGATCGATGGTGAGCAATTCATCCACGGATGCTTTTCCTTGAGGCTACAAAGATTTAACACTAGCTTCATAGTTAACTGCATGTCCCACCTCAAGAAATCAAACAGCTTTCACTTTCCGGGATGGAGGACGTCGGAATAGACTGATAAGATCGTCAAGACCCTGTTGAGCAATACCAGAGTCACATTCAGTTCTCCTTTTTTTTCCATAGTTCGTTTTTATTGTAAGAATGGGGTTTTTGTGTCAAGGCAATATAAGGAACAATATCATAATAACATGTGTTGAGCTTAAATGGAGAAGTGAGGATTCATATAGCCGACCCCAGCTAGTATGGAGGTGCAGTAGTTGGTGTAGTAGTATAAGCAACAAAATGAAATTTGCAAACCAGAAGGAAGACATTGAGAGCCAAACAAACTAGAAGACATACCCTGGTGGTGATAACGAGAAAACTGAAAAGTGTAATCAAGTATGATCCAAGAACTAACAACAGGAGCAAGTCAAAAGTCACGCTCGCAACCTACAATAAAAAGAAAATAGGGTGTTAGATTTTGTACAGCTCATTAGCTGTAGAAAATGATTTGCCACGTTAAGTTTGAAAGCAAATCAAGTAATATGACTAGATTAATAGAGATGCAATATGAAATGCAACGCTAAGTTAGGCAAGTGACACTCAAGATAGGCCTATGTATTAGAATTACAATTGGACCCTAAACAAATCAAGTATGATCAATGATGAAATGTATAGTAATTAGCACACAGACACACACGAGTACTAGAAAGGTAGTAGTGGCAAGGAGACAGAAGAGGGAATGGTCTTACACACCTGATATACATGTAACCTGCCACTAATTGAATCATAAAAAGTGAAAGTCTCATCTAGCGTCTCATGCTGTACATTCACCTCAGCAGTATGATCAGCTAATTCCTGCAGAAGCAGAAAGCACATGTGATCAAAACGAGGGGGGAAGGAACAGCTATCACAAGGAGCTCAAATTGCTATATGACAATGTCAGAGTTATTTTTTGTTCAAGTGATCTTAAAAATGAAAATTTATGGACTAATACTTTCGAAAGGTGGACGTCATCGTTTTTTTGGAGTTTATGTGTCACAAAACAAGAATTCAGGATAATCTTGATTTTTTCATGAGTATTAGTTCATGAATGTTCCGGAATGTGTCACCGACTCTGTTTGAATTCAAATATTGTGGGTCCATTGGTGACTACCTATTAATTGATACTCATTATTTTTTGATGACTGATACTCATTATTTTCAAAAATTAAAAGGCAGACATCACTTGTTTTTAAGTTAATGTGTCAAAAAACAGGAATTCAGAACTGTCTCGATTAGTCCACAAATATTCCAGAAAGAGTGATTGACTCTGTATGAGCTCAAATTTTGTGGGTCCACTGGTGACGACCTATTAAATGATACTCATTGTTTTCGAAGGATGGACGTCACTTTTTTGTGAGTTTCTGTGTCATGAAATAGGAATTTCCAGAATTGTCTCATTTTTTATGTGTATTAGTCCATAAATTTTCCAAAATATGTGTGACAACCTATTAAAAGGTACTAATTGTTTTCGAAAGGCGGACATCCTTTTTCGGAGTTAATGTGTCACAGAAGGAGGCAAGAACAGGGGATCCGAGGCTAATTATTTATACTATCAAGGAAAGGAAAAAAGATAACAAGAGACGCATCATCTAATAGTGTGGAATGACCAGCACGAGCATTGGTGATAATGATGCATGTGCATCGACATGTCTCTATATGTTAACATGATTTAAAAGATTTCAAAGAAAGGATGGTAGTACCTTTTGCAGTGCCATGATAAGTGGGTCACTCTTTGAAAGAAAAGGTGCCACTCGAGAGGTAGTAGACAAAAGATCCAGCCAGGACCGTACATAGGAAGGATTTACAGCTAAACTACCATTGTCTGCAAATATATTTGTGCCTTTTCCTTCTTGGCTGTATATATGTCTCTGTGTACATAGATACTTGTTAGACAGAAAAACAACCATATCCTTTAACAAAATGTAAAAAAAGAAGATATTTCTCATCGGGGATATAATAAGCAACATTTCATACTCAGTTTACATAACAGAAAGTATACCAGAAATAACAAGGCATACAAGGCTGCAAAATAATATGCGTCTAAATGATAATCTAGAAAAATTTTCTTTTTCCAGAGAAGTCCTACCACCAAAACATCTTTCATACAGCACACCCCAAGAACATTAACAATAGACAAAACACTGTCGCACAAACAGTGAGAAAGGCACATGGAGCTTTGTACTCCATATTAATTCTTAGATCTTCAAAATTTGTTTAAACTTCCAAAGGCCATATTAATTGTAGATATTTTTAGTAAGATGCCCATCTAATATGGGATGTAGTTCTATACAAACATCCTAAAATTGTTAGATTTATCCTCATCCTAAAGATCTTTAACAAATATGCTTCAACAAAATCATGTAAAATTCTTGTATTGTTCATCCTAATTTAAAGAAAAGGTGCAACAACAATAAAATAGCATATAATTAATTTATGAGCTAGAAAACTACTTCCAGGAATAGACCAAAGCTTTAATGTTCTTGTGGAAAACATGAAGAGACCTTCAAATGAAAGTAATTTTGTCAATTAAATGATGTCATGGAATGACGATGTAGATATGGTTCTCTAAACTATCTTGTTTATGTCAATTAAATTATGAGGTTTATGTTGATTATGTATAAGATTGTATGCATGCAAAGCATTAAACGAAATGGATATCTTAACAAAAAGAGAAAGATGTAGAAGTGACACACATAAAAGTTCCCGTGAGAGGCTAAAGAAGCCTCCCCTTATCATTTTTCAATTTAAAACAATTCGGTCACAGCTGTCTATTTCTCAAAAGAAGAAAATGTCACTTGAAGGTTGGTTGTTTGATGATTAATAAAATCAGACCTCTATTATTATTATTTCATCATGTTTGGAACAGGTTTGGCGGCAAAGATGTAGATACTTACTGCTACACTTTCAGCAACAACCTTGACACTTCGAATGATGGAGGTTTCACTAACAGAAAGTCTGAGAACAGAAAACAAGGATTTCAGCTGATTGCGATCAAAAGAATTTTGAAAATAGGATATAGAGTTCAGTACCAAAGCACTACCTGTTATCAGACAAACTTCCAGTGCCTTCTAACAATTCAGGTGCAGTAGAAAGCTCAGAAATTGTTGCTGCAGTGACTCGCAGCCTTGAAAACTGCTCATGCTCCCAGGCTACCTACATTATTTTAGTAGCTTTAGTACAGAAACTATTACACATGGCATTCTAAGGAAATAAAACGGCAGGAGTAACTGATATTCAACTACAGAACCAAGCTCAATAACTTAGTGCTCAATCAGTGTTAATACTATACAATATAGCTACAAATGAGCTGGGAAATCTCAACCCTACCCCAACATAAGATCAAATGGAAGGCTTCCTCCTTCACAAGAGAGAATGCTAAGTAGAAGTTTGAAGAAACTGTTCCTGGGGGGATCCCTTTTTCTGTATGTTGCAGTTTACTTTGTATATGAACCGTGAGTTTCATATTGGCATAAAATTAGCGCCCAAGGATCATTTTAGCAGCCAAGGTGAAGATGTTTGAAGGAGAAAAAGAATATTCAGATGCCAGAACATTGAGATTGTCACTAAATTACCAGTTTAATATAACTACACTACTAAAACCCAAAACCAGAAAACACTCTGTGGTTGTAACCAGACAGATTCTGCCACTGACATAGTATCATTGCTCTTGTTACAAATGTCACCAGAAATGTAACCAAGCACAAACCCAAACTCAACTAGCAGAGCACTATGTCATACACACTAACAAGGAGTTGCACCATGGCAAAAATTGTGAAATTGGTTAAATAGGAAAATAGTAAGCAAATTTCATCAAATAGAATGGCAAACTGTATGTTTTCACAAAAATAATCTGCTTAATTTAGTTCCATGTTTGATTCATGGGAAAGAGGAATAATTTCTCCAATTATGCAGTAGTCAATTTCACAAAAAAAACAACATTTAATTTTTTTACTTCAACATGAAAACAGATATTCCATCACCACATCAGAAAACAGTCCTCAATGCCCCAAATATCATTTTTCCCAAAAGATATTTCTGAGGCTCTAAAGCTGGCCCAAGGGTCTGAATATAGATGAAGTCAAAGAACAGGTATGACCAACGATAAGAAGAGATGTGTGCTTACTCGAGGACTCGAGATGTTTATTTTTTTGTGCTTAAGACCAACTTGAAGCCCGTATTCTTCTGCTACACTGGAGAAACCCTACAAACATAGACTTTTAGACTAGAAAGGATTGTGGTAGAAGTAACAAAAATTGAAATACTCCAAGGTTCTTTCAGTTGATGCAATCATCCCATACCTGAAATATTTGTTGTATGTATGTGTTTTCAGGAGGTTTTGAAACATGAAGATGTAACTCATTGCCCAAGGAGCCAAGACTATTCAAGCAAATGGCATAGTCTATACTCTCCCGTAGACGTTGGTCAAAACTTCGAAGCCACTGAAGAGAAAGAAACTACAGATTGAAAAGACAGAGCAAGATAAACTGCAACTTATGCATAGAAAATGCTCAGGAAGGAGTAGTGCACCTTCTGAGTTCCGTTGAAGTTATAAGGCCCACCAGACGTCAATCCAAAAAGTAAGTTATATCTACCTCTTGTTTTAGGATTTGAATACAGAACAGAGAACAGCCTAGCTATCTCAAGAAGTGCCACAACACCACTTCCATTGCTATCGCTTCCAACTGACAATGCCTGCAGATTATACCATAGATTAAGTGATTAATGTCAGAATGGATAGTGGCATCTCACAAGTTAACGCAAGTATCATTTACCGGTGCAGCCCCAAACGTGTCATACGAAGCCACTATGGCAATGGTAGGGAGTTGACTTGAGTCTCCATCAGGTTTAAGCCCTGGTAACCATCCCTGAATTCAGCCCCAAAGAAAAATGTAAACATCCCTTATAATAAATGCACAATAAATTAACTTCCAAATAGCAGTTAACTACTTTTTAACTTTATTGATTAACTTAGCTATTATTTTTTTTGAGAATTGGTAAGTTAGCCAGTGCATATTTTAGATTGTTATTGTAAGATATTTGAGTATCTCTACTATAATAAATTAATAATTCAAGAAATAATCAATGGTAACTAGGAAATTTGAGAATTACTGTAGAACAAAATTTTGATTTACCACTACAGGGAAATAAATCTATGAAATATTTAAATAATTTTTCAGTCAAATTATAAAACGGAATAATTTAGCAATAATCTAAATCATATGATCGAATAAATAGGGAAATCCAAAACGTCAAATTATATTTGTAACTACAGAGGGATTTGCAATATTCACAGCATCTTCTGCGTGCAAATGAAGTACCGCAAACATTTCCAACTACCTAAATTAATGCGGTTAATTTTGGCAACCAAAGAAAGAAAAATATCTTCTCTACATGGGAAAATGAAACAAGTAGATCCACTTCCTTGCCTAAATTGACATCAATATGAACGAACTATGTTTATATACATATTACTAACCATATATAGTCTAGTTACTACAGGATTAATTTGGTTTTGAATGTGTTTTCCTATTGCTTGGATATCAGCTAGCAACATGTAGTAGATAGGACATACGATCAAAATGCATACAATTGAGGGATGCTATGCTTCCTTCCAGAAGTGATGAGCCATATATAACAAGTATGCCATCACATATTGTATTCATATTCCATAGTGCTTGGACAGCAAGATCTGAGTGTCCAGCCAGATCAGAATCATAAGAATTAAGGAAAAGCTTATTGTTTTTCCCTGCTTCTAGAATCATAAGCCAGAGATAGTGAGTATGCCAACACTAACAATATCAAGTAAACAACAGGCAATGAATTAAATTTGTAGACACCTGCATCCCCTATACACAAAAAAATTCCTCCTCAATCTCATCAGTAGCTAATTACATTAAAGCAAAGCAGTAGCTCCAATAAAATCTCAGAGAAAATGACCACAATTGATAGCGAAAGGGGAGATAAATAGCTATCAAGAATGTTAACTTTTTAGGCTAGTAAGAGAGGTCAATGTCATTAAAAAATTCATAGTAAATCAAATTTCTCAGAAGGTGAACTAGAACCTGAATATTTGTAATGGTGGGAGATGCAATTTTCTTAGGATCTGAGGCAGCAACAACAAGCTTGTATCTGTAGACATGTGATCAGTGGAATCATTAACAAGAGAGAGTGAAACCAGTTTGACAATTCAAACTGAACCACAATGACAGAAACAATATGCCAAATATCTGATACTCATTCTGGTCCATGTCCTCTGACACATTTTCCTTCTAGGGACACAAAATTAGTTGATAAACTTAATAGATAGTAACTGAAAAATCATTCAACAGTTGCAATAACTTGAATTTTCAAAGCAACTTTATACACAATTTCATCATTTACTTTAATATTTGACATATTACATGTTGTGCTAATTATAAAAAAGAAAAAAAAATATCTATGCACAATCAACTAGTTGCCAAATATTCTGATGTAGTTATATTTTTGCTTTTCCTATTTTCTATCTTTGCGTGGACAAGCATGTATCCAGTAGATAGATCACTGATAGTAATCCAACCTATCAGTTCAAAATCTTATTTTGACAGTAACAAAATCTGAAGAGTTAGCTGAAGAATAAAGATGAACAGAAGCATTTAAATTTATGATGGAGACCGCAGATGGTAAAGAAATTTAACAAGCTCATTAACAACAAAAACAAATTAATCAGACTGTGTTTAGAGATCTGTAGGACATCAGTCCAGTATTGTCATGTTTTAGTAACTTGTCATAAAGCAAAAGAGGCAACTTCTCTCTCAACAATAATAATGAGACACAAACCTACCCGCCTGTTGTAGCAGTTGCAGGTTGACCACTGGCATCATTTCTCTTGACTTCAGCTAGTACAGCATTGATATTATCGTCCTCAAAAGAAAAATACACAGGATACTGGAAAAGAATATCATACAGTTAAACAATCACTACATTTATATCATATAGATGAAATCAACATGAAGAAAATGCAAATAAACCACAAATATTATCCACGCAAGAGAAGTCTGGTGAAGTCAGCAGATAAGCAATACAAAATTAAAAACTCTATCCAGTCACATTTTCCTATGTTTGAAAGAGGAGTTGGCACAAAATGTTGTGAACTCAATTATATAAAAGCACACACAAATGGAGTCACAGGTCACATGCACTACACTTTTTTTTATCAGGTAAATAATATTTTCATTAATAAACATGGCCAAAAAGCCCTATCCAGGGGGTAAACCAAAAGGTTAAGAATCTACAAACATGCACTACACTTATCTTTTCTGGAAACTTCAACTCCCTGTTCTAATACAAAATTAGGCTCTAAAATACTTTTCTGATTTATGATAATAACTAGATTAGTTCATATAAGTCAGAGGGAGTTGCAACTAAAATTGCTCAATTTTCTTTTGTTCTATGAACAATTACAAGGATAGACTATACATATGGACATTGTTTAACATAATATTATACTTATCTCATCCTTGCGAAAAGGAAGTCAAAGGCAAATATTCCATATGCGAAAGATAACCTTCTTTTTTTTTTTAATTAAAACTAGCAAGGTTGTATTCTCCAGAAAGAGATAATTACAGATTTCCTATCAAATCTATAATCTGATCTATATCATCCATACAAAGTTGTTTACACCAAAAAAGTAGAGATACTATACAATTCCATTCAATCACCGTCACAGTCATCATAATCCACATCAAATCACAGTCAATGCCTCTGACATTCTGTTTTTATCATACTGAGCCACCATGTTCCTATATATACATTTTAGGATTTTACTAGGATTGAATACTAAAACTACTTCTAAGTGTTCATATTCATCACTTTAAAATGATTTGACCTTCATTTTTTATCACCAAATATAGTTGGTTACTAGTACTAAAAATTGATTTTCCCAAAAAAAAAAAAAAAATAGAAAAAGGGAAACCACTGATGATTAAAGAATTATTTAATTATGACTGATTAAATCTGCTAGTCAGCTAGAATAAACCAAATCAAACAAAACAAAATAGGCCCCTAGACAAAGGTCAAAGGCATCTCTAGGAACATGATAAAGGGGTACTATAAATCTCATGCATCACACCACTGAAGATAGCCAGGTACAAAAAAAATAGAAAAAAAGAAAAAGATAATGAAGGATGTGTTTGCCTCACAGGAATGTTAGCATGAATAAGCAACTGTTCCAGCTCAGACACTTTATTTCTCAGAAGGTCAAAATCTTCATCACGACCAACTGCAGTCTCAACTTTTTCAGGACTAAATTGAGGCGGCAGTAAAAGAAGTAAGCCCCCTAATAGCTTGCCCTGTCCAATGTATTCTGCAATAAATGGAAATAGGAAGAACAAGGCCATTAGATGAGAGACTGAAGAATTGGGGAAAACACAAATCACTAAAACTAAGTACTCAAATATGTTGTACAATCAACTATTAGGTTTAATTTATTTTCTTTCCGACAATATGTTAAGTTGAAGATCCTGTTCCAGAAATTCAACTTGAAAGATCTTTTTTTTCTTAATCAAAAGATTTTTTAAGTTGAATTTCTGGAATAAGTTTTCTTTCTGCAACTGTCAGAATTTAATATACCCTTTAGCAGAGTTAGCAATACAACAAACAAAACAATGATATCAGAACAAGTCAACAACAATTAAACAGTCCAAGAGAAGTAAACAATAAGTACTTTAGCAGACTTATCGCATTAAAAACAAATGCCAAGGCGGATAACAGGAAAAGAAAATATAGAAGTGCAAAACAAAGGAATCAATTCAAATAATAAGGTAGTAGTCAAGCATTCATGTTTTTGTGACACTAGAACTCAATGTCCCAAACGGTGAAAAGAGAGCCCCACTGCTGAGAATAGTTGTTCACAAAGTAATTCAATTTTTGAGAATACACCAGAATCTTAGACTGTTCAGTCTTAAATCAGTTTGTCCTTTCTTCGTAGGATATATTTTAATCAGTATTGTCAAGCTACTATCATTTCCTGAAGTTTATAGGACAAGTTGATTAAGTGACTAAAAGCATATAGTTGCATAAATGACTTTTGTCTTGTTTCTTCTGGCCCTTCGTTCTACTCGAAATTGCTCAGTGTTGTTCCATACCACTGCCGTTAGCAAATTGTCTCGTATTTGACCTTTTAATTAACAAAGCAGCTCCAGCGTGAAATAGGTGGACTCTGTGTCCAAATTGTCCAAGAAAAGAAGTCTAAATTTACCCCCCAAATTTCAACTATAGTTTAAAATTACTCTCAGTTTGAAGCTCCATTAGGTGTCAAGGACAAAAAAAGAGACTTTCCTAATGGTGGGGGCAAAGACTAGACCAGTTTAATGGAGAGCAAAGTGGCTTAATTTCAGAGAGTTCAAATCTATACTATGATCCTCCCAGAAAGGAACAATAGAAGTCTCAATGGAATCTCATCTCCAAGCCACTCCCTAAAACCAGACATTGACATATTTATTTTAGCTGGAGTAACCTAACCCCTGTAAATAGCCGTGATCATTTTCTGGACTTTGTTAGCTAGCTCCCTTATCTTAGCATAGTTTCATCAGATGTATTGGAGCTAACACATTCTCGTTTGTACCTTTTGCATCTTCTTGGTGCCTTTTAATGAAACTTCCTACTTCATCCTAAGAAATGTAGCAATTGCTATAAAAAAAAAATGTAGCCATTGCTAGTTAATGCAACTTTGGAACACCGAATTCATCTTCAAAGCTTTGGAGCATAATGTCATTGTTGAATGAATAAAACAGACATTAAAAGTAGTTATAATTTGGTTAAAACAACAACTTCCAGTTTCAACAGAAACTTTCTATTGCTACCGCAATTGCACCTATTAAAAGAACACTTTTTCTTATTAAAACTGGCTGAACCTCATACTTGAAAGCAAAAAAAAGAAGCATCTGAACCCTGTTCGATTAATCAAAACTCTGCAGCATTCAAAATCATCGACAATAACGAACAAGCTACTTAGCTGAACCACGGCTAATAATAAAAGCAACTCTCCAACACCAATTTCATCTTCTAAGCTTTTATGTACTGAAATGAAGATTTTCAGATTATAAGCAGTATATAAAAGCAGCGAGTACCTTTAATGAGCTCGAGGTCCAATTCACGAACAGGAAGCATGAGTACAGTGCGAGAGAGATCTACAGTTGAGCTAGAAGCGAAGAACGACGAGCCGGCGTGGTGATTGAGAGTAGCAAGCCGAGATCCGAAAGGAACGCCGGAGAGATCATACTGAACCAGCCGATAAACGTCGACGACCGTGACGGCGTCGCAGAAGTCAACACATGCGACAAGGATTAACGCCAATCCTACTACCGGATAGTAGACGGGATCCAATGCCGCCGGCCGTCTCTGAGAATTCGCCATTGAAGAATGGCTGCTGGGGTGGGTAGGCGGGGGGGCGGGGGTTAGGGTTCTGCAGAAGAGAAATATCCGATGGATGGATTGATGCTAATAGGCTGCGTATTGTAATGGAAGTGTCTTTTCTGGAGTGGTAGTGGAAGTGATGAATAAAGTTTATTGAATTTTGTTTTAATTTTTTTTTAAAAAATATACTATAAAATAAGTCACAATTATTATTAGTAATATTTTTTGTTTATATAAATAGTACTGAAATAAGACAAACAAATAGAAACGAATCAGTCAACTCGTCATGTTTGGATGACTGTTATCAGTTGTGTTGTATTGCTAAAATATCGATTGGTTTGATTTGATTTTAAATTTATTTGTTCTATTTATCAGTTATCAATTGGTAGATATGCTAAATCGCTATAGAATGGCTTATTGATTATTTGTTTATCGATTACTGATCGTTATCGATTTAACCATTAAGATTTAACACAAAATAATAATAATTGAAGATCACTTAAAAGTTAGAAATAAGGTGACAAACCAAATGAACCATACACATGAGTTGACAGATTACATCTTGTTCAAAAGCAGATACTGACACATAATAAAATGACCGAGAGTTTGAGACAGTCAAAAAAATTAAAGCATGAAAACTAAACCCTAACTCAAACACTTTATATACAGAATGATATAAATATAATTTAATAATTTACTAGTATTATGTTATCGGTTAACCCGTTAAGAAAAAAAATCTCAAACTGTTAAGAACTAATAATCCGATAATTAAAAAAATCAAACCCATTACCAATTCGCTAAACCAATACCTCATTACCGATAAATCAATAACTTTTTTTCAATTAGGATTATCAATTTCGATTCGATTTTAAACCGCGCTAATTGAAACTGAGAGTAAAATTTGATAAAAGAAGGATTGATAAGCAAGTTTCATGTTAACATGGCTAATGTCTTCAAAGTTAGTTTAAAAATAAAAAGTTTATAAATTATATACAAGGAGAAAACCAACCATATAAAATGGAATGGAGAGGAATAACAGATTTTGTATTGGGGAGTATTTTAAGAATTAGAAAATATATTACTGATATAAAAATAATAAAATAGTTAAATCAAAAAAGCATATAAGCTAAACGACCAATAATTACTAGTACTATGTATTACTAGTAAAACAAAAATGAATTCAAAAATCATAAATTAAAAATTCTAGCTCTGTCTCCGCATAAATAAAACAATGCGTAGAAGGATTGTCTTCATGTCATTTCAAATTCAGCTTATAATCTTTCAAAAGATTATTGGTTGTTGAAATGTAAACTCCTTTTCGATCATCAAAACTCTGTTTCAGAAAAAAAAAACTTGTTAACTACGCCTCAGTCACAAACAAGTTGGATCGGCTACCACCTACAGGAATCCTCACAACCAAGAATATATTAACACTTGCAAGAGTCACAAGAATATATTAACACTTGCAAGAGTCACATAAAACACAACACTCTATATATTCTATACACTCTACTAGAGATGTCTCTACAAAATGTTCTGTGGATATCTATCATCAATCTTTCGAATGAACTTTTTACTCTCGAAGCCTGGCAGTGGAATATTCATCCCTTCGATCCTGCTTTCTTAACAGGCAAGACATCATAAAGCTTGTCCTATTCTGCAAAATTCAGCTTGCTGTTTGTCGGTTACTCTCTGTTAGGCTGCAGAAGAAGTGGTGTTAAAGAGCAAAAGAAAGGACATAGTCTTGTTTCTACGGCATGATCATTAACAGCAAGATCAAAATAGAGTGTAAAATCCAAACCTCAAAACTGTAAAAGTAGAGACGTGATATACGACCCTACAAGCGATTTCAAGTTTAGGTATTTGATGATATGGCACAGTCTTGTTTATATTTCGTCTGAAATAAAATTCACGACGCTGTTCTTCTTTATCACACACCGCAATACATGGTGACAGATGCATTATCTTTTTTTTTATAACTGAGAAATCCCTAAGGTCCAGAGGCGCACTGCTTAAAACTCGAAGGATAATGGACCCGCTCTAGCCTTACTCACTTAAATATTAGGCTTTTGTCTTCAGTAAAGTTCAAACACATGTCATGTGCCTACCCCATACATCATGCTAAAGTGAAAGAAGCAATTATCCTTTTACTAATATCTGGTTCAGTCCTCTTTTTATTTATGACAAGGAAAACCCACAGCCGCTACCCTTTGGGTGCACATAGGGTAAAACCCCACTCCTATGCAATAGCTCACAAACCACACGGGAGAAGTAACCTGCAGTAGGCAAGCCCGGTGCTACGAGCTCGACCCAGAAGGCAAATTCCTTGCTTTCGCTGGCAAGGGGTTTCGAACTTGAGACCTCCAACATGGAAGTCCCAAGCCCAAACCACTGGGCCACCCCGATTGTTAAATTTTTTTGTTACAGGCACAGCATAATACAACAGTTGCTAGGATTTTCTTCCTCTGTCTGCAGCTATTACTCAGACAATCAATCTCTCAAACTTCTCTTACTTAGAACAGCCCATCCTTAAGTATATCTGCAAAGCTCGGAGTTCTTAAATTTAGAGTGGAATTTGCGACATCAGACTTGCCACAGCCAACCATTGACGAATCTCATCAGATTGGATAGTAATTTTGGAAGAAATAGGAAAGGAGAAGAAAAGAAATGTGCATAAAAAGAATGGTGAGATGGAAGAAACCAAAACTTTAGACTCAATGAACACCTCATGGTTTGAGAATGGTAGCTAACATACATCTATTAGAGAGGAAAAGATAATGTTGGGTTATACACTTACTTAGGTTCCATTTGTAACCAGAAAAGTTTCCAGAATCATCATGCCCCACAACCACAACCAAATGTCCTTCCTATCTGATATGATCAAATTACACTTGAAATTTCTAGTCCAATCCAAGAATTGGTTGGGGTATCTTCTCTACTCTGTACGATCCAAAAAAAAAAAAAAGATATTCTCTACATCTATCCCTCGTGGTACTAGTTGAACTCTACCTTAGTGCTCTTTAATCATCTGGTTTATATTTGGGGAGTTCAGACACTACATTTTGCCACTGAAATACTAAGCCTTCTTAGCTTGGTAGTATGGGTACCCCCCCCCCCCCCCGGGCCTCAAGCTATATGTGTGTGTGTTGATAAGCAACAACAAAGCTCTTTCTCTAGATGCTATTTATGAGAACATGATCCTTCCTTTGCCAAGTCATTCCCTATCTTCAAAGCCAATTCACTTAGATCCTCATGTGTATTTCTTCTAAGCTAAAGAACTACGACATAACCACTTGGTATCTCAATTACTTCAATAGTATCTCTGATACTCACATTACACATATTGCTCCTCTGTAGGCAAAAGCTACTCCCTAGTCATAGCAAACTGTTGGTACCTAGTTCCTATTGCATGATGAATTCTCCAAGATGTCTCATCCTTTTGTGTGTGCGTGTGCGGGGGGGCACATGTAGAAAAGTATCTAAGA
Source organism: Solanum pinnatisectum (assembly GCA_035578085.1). Taxonomy (NCBI): domain Eukaryota; kingdom Viridiplantae; phylum Streptophyta; class Magnoliopsida; order Solanales; family Solanaceae; genus Solanum; species Solanum pinnatisectum. Next base: position 36,298,814 of record CM069086.1, read on the forward strand.
GTTCGAAGTAATTGAACAACTTCATTTTGGGAGTGAGGAAGCATTAAATATTTCTTCGATTTTATTATTACTTGTTATTTCCCTTGCTTTCGATTATCGCATTATTTGCTATTGCTACTATTATTTTCTCCATTATTTTTCAGCATGGTTTCTTCACTATTGTATTTCCTTTTCATACCTGATTTGATATGCTTTACACTTTAGCCGAGGGGCTAACGGAAACAACCTCTCTATCTTCACAAGGAGGTAAAGCTGCATACACACCAACCTTCCAAGACCCCACTTATGGGATTACATTGGGTATGTTGTTGTAGGAAGCATCAAATATATAAGAAGTGCAAAAAGGATCAAAGCACTTTTGGCCTCAAAGAACTTTAAGGAACTATGGAAACACCTTCTTTTTTTAAAGTACAGGGACTTCCTTGACAGAGTAATGTTTACCAGTAAGTAATACAGTACGTAAATAAGCCTGTATAGCATGTATATAGTATTGCAAGGTATGCTGATTAATAAGAATATATTTTCATTTACTTGCACTAATATAAAAGAAAATATCATATAAATTTTTAAAGGTTTTTTGTGGAGTACATATATATCTTTACCACAAAAAAAAAAGAAGTATTTGAGGTATGTTTCCAACTTCTTTTAAAATGATTCTTAATTGCATTCATTGGAAAGTTCATGGTGGTCAATTCTCTAGAACTTCATATGGATCATAAATTGAAAGGAGAGAAGTCCTCAACCGATGGTTTTTGGTATCCACAAAACTTTTGAGATGACTAAAAGCTTTAGAAAGAGTCATTACCCAGAAGGTGTAGTCAGGTAGGCATCCAACTTTGCCATGGCATCAACAAGTAACATTTATTATTAACATATTCCAGATATTCAGTCACCGGACCCTTCTTCATTCCCAGGAAAAAGAAATTGAAGGTCTTCATTGTCTCTATAGACTTGCACTAGGCAAGCTGCTTTATATACAAACAACCCAACCATGGCAGGAACCAGCTGTTAAGATCCCAAACATATGTCACATTAACTGATGAACAGCCACAATCAGAGGAATCAAACAGAGGATAGCATAAATAAGGCAAGATCTTAAATTAAATGTATAAATAAGTGTTAATTCAAATGTCGTAAATGTACACAGCATTACCTGAAAATCAAATAGATCATGGGCAAAATGCTGAGACAATTCCCACAATCCATATATTGCAGCAGGAATCACAAGCCTGGGAGATGAAAGAGCAATGCTGCTGCCTTTAACAGATCTCTCAAAAAAATCCTGCAGATCTTCACTCCGTATTCCGATTCTGCAGGGAAGAAATATTAGATCATCCAATCAATTAAGTTCACCATTCTTATGTGGAGAATAACCAAACAGAAACATAGTTAAGTTATGACATTACTTCTTAATTTTCTTTTTCGTGAAAATATCAGGAACTGTCTCTTGTGAGAGATTGTCTGCATGTTGGCAGAGGAGCTGATAGTACAGACAACTGCATAAGAAATTACAGACAACATTACCCAGAGAAATAAACCGAATGGAAGATGATGCAGCCGATTTTATGGAAACATAAACAAATGAGTAGTCCAAATGTAAAGATTCTACCATAAACATACTTGTAAGGTCTAGATGATGTAAAAGCATATTTCTAGATACTCTAAGCTATCCATTTTTAACTGCCTAAATGTGCCAAACTGGGTTGTTTACAAGTAGTAGAAGGATCGGTAAACAAGATAAATTGAGTTAAAAATAGTTATAAATCAAACCTGAAAACAACTCCTGTTGCATAACTCAGAGCAGCCTACAGATTGAATAAGTAAATCTGTCAGTCCACTGTGGATGCAAATATTTCTAGCCTGAAACCGCTTTCATAAGGTAGACTAAGATAAATAACCCTGTGAAAAAGGTTAACAAAACCAAACCAGTTTTTTCTTGTCAAGTAAGAAGTGGAAATGGGAAGAACGTTTAATTGGAACAGAAGTTGTCCTACTAAGTTGGTTGGGTGGTTATTATTAGAACAGTAACTGTAAGATAGTATGAACTCAGTGGCTCCCTCTCCATTGTAAGCTTTCCCAATTGCAGTAAATCAATCACTAATTGTGATTTACACGCATGTGCTCTCGCTTTCCTAGCTCAAGTGAAGATTTAGATAAATATAGCACAACTAAGCATAGCCATCAATGGTTGTGACGAAACACTCTATGCCTTCTATTATAGAATGTCTCATGACCTCAGAACAAGTAAAAAAATCTAACAAATACCTGGACTGATAAAACTACCAAACAATATCCACTGCAAGCAGTCCCAATGCCCACCGTTAAGAAAAGTAGCTCCCTCTTAAGCTGCAAGAGGAACAGAAAAATGATCTAAGCCTTGTACATTAAGAACAAAACATAGTTTAATTCATTTGCAGACATCTGTTTTGTGCATCTCAGCGAAGATATTCTCTTTTAATTGGATACAACTTCAGTAAACCATGTTTTCATAGTCAGAGAAATCCTTTCCTTGTCACTTTTCATACACTTCGGAGCAGCAGGGTTGTTATCCAGGTAAACACAATGGTGTCTTCTACTTGAGAACTAGCATCTTTCACGCTTAATGACAAAAATTATTACGAGACACCTGAAGAAGTCCAGCCAGTGAGCATATGCAAGAAACAGCCCCTAACTACTCATTTTACTCTTAAAAGTTGGTAAATACTTATTATACAAATCATTGAACGGATCACACTAAGCATGCATAGTGTAGGTGCTCATAGAACCATTCAGACTACCTTTCATCAATAAATTCTACAATATATCCCGTTTTCTCCAATAACCATACAAAGATTTTTGGAAGTAGGAGATAATACAAACACAGAAGAAAAATCTCAGGGTGTTAATAATGTACTCCATCTAAGACGTCAAAAATTGGCAAATGCAATATCAAGAAGCCCCTTTTCTTTTGGACAACCTTTCACCAAAGTAAATAAAACAACATGAACCACAATAAGGTCATAAGGATGATAGCCAGCAAAAAAGATTATGAGTAGAGTCTCCACTTTCTAAACCAGTGGTATTTGAATTCCAATGCTATGCAATTATAAATGTTTAGAAATATAAAATAGCAAGAACATAGATGCTTGACCGGTACGTACAGCTTCGTATTGGAGAAAGTTTAGCCTTTTCGTTCTTTCCCTGTCATCTTGTATTTCCTGTGCATATCATTAGAAGCATCAATAGCAAAAATCTAACTACTCATGAATCACAATATTCAAAATACCATTAAAAAGAACAAAAACTTATTAATGAACACCTTAAAGGTCCTCTTTTTATTAACTGGTGCCGTGGCATCACCTGAAAGCCACTCTTTGGTACTTTTCAACTTCAAAAACCCACCTTCATTATCTTCCCCTGATACCTGCATTGGCATCCTTTTGTTTCAAAGTTCAAATGCAAGCAAACCAATACTAAAAACCTGGAAAACGAAAGGGTAATCAACAAAATACCTCCTCTGATTGAGTAGCCTCACTTGTCCCACTTCCAGCTTCTGCCGAATCAAAACCAGCCACATTCCTCAGCCAGATTCTATCAGAAATTCTCGAGATAACATCCCCATTTAACTCTCTTTCCCTCAAGAAATCTCGGAGAACATCATCCACTGTGACTTCACTCACTGGGACAAGAAGATTAAAAAAGAAATTACACAAATGGCCAGTAAAAATTTCACAATGCTTTCAAAATGCATTATTCTTTATTTTCCAGCAACAAAGTCACGAGGGCAATAAGACTAAAAAACACAAATTACTCAAATGGGTAGTTAAAAATTCCACAATGCTTTCAGAAATAGTAATGTTGAGTTTCCAGCTATGGGTCAGTTGAGCAAGAAGACGAAAAACGCTAATTAATAAAATTCACAATTCTCTCAGAAAAAGCAACTATTGAATTTCCAGCTACCGGGTCACTTGAACAAGAAGAAGAAAAACAGCAAATAGCTCAAATGGGTGGTTAGAAAATTTACAATTCTCTCGTAAAAAATAAGTAACTATTGAGTTTCCAGCTACCGAATCACTTTAGCAAGGAGAAGAAGAAATGCAAATTACTCAAATGGGCAGTTACAAGTTTCACAATTCTCTCAGAAAAGGTAACAATTGAGTTTCCAACTACCGGGTCACTTGAGTAAGAACACGAAAAACCTCAAATTGCTCAAATGGGTAGTTACAAAAATCATTTTTTTCAGTAAAAACATGTATATTCATTACCGGGTCGAGAGGTTTTGAGGACGGATAGTACAGTCGTGACTCTGGACCGTGCACGGCGGCACTGCGGTGGCGGAGGAGAGAAATCGAATGAGGTTAAAGGGGAGAAGAAGTGAGAGTGATTGGGAATACACAATGGTAGCACCATTTCAGTTCGTATGTATGATACAGAATTCATACAGTATATAGAGAATTGAAGCTACTTTGCTTTACTCTTTTATCTTCTGCAAAATTTTTGCTTTGATAGTTGATATGGATGTCATGCAGATTGGAGAAGCAAAATATCTCCTTTTGGGCCATATATCACTCATTTTATATCAAAATATATGTAAGAGGCTCGGTTCGAGCCCTCAATATGGATAAAATTATGTTGGGAGCTTTATTTTAATTGGATTTTGTATGCATAATTTGAATTTAATCAGAGTTTAAAGATGAGATTCGAACACCGGATAAAGGAAAAAAAAAATAACTTTTGATTTGTATAACTTACAAAATCCCATACATTTGGGGCTATGCATATTTTATTCCGAAAATTTATCAAATTACAAAAAAAAAATGGATATTCTATTGTTTTCAAGTACATTCTTTAATTGCTTGATATATTATAAATGATATATTACTTGTTAGGAGGGATGTATCCAGGGATAGAGATGTATTAAGGGGGTAAAAATGTAATCGAGAGGGGATAGAGATATATCCAAAAGGGAATTTTTGTAATTTTTTAAAATAGTCAGAAATTTTAGAGATTATGACATTTTAAGTTGTGTGTTTGTGTACTTTTTTCTATTTATTTCCCATCAATGTATCGAAATATATTCTATTATAGAAAAGTAATGTTTTAAATAAATAATTAATAGTTGAAATATACTAAATTTGTGAAAATAATAATAATTTGTGTGTGTGTGTTTTTTTTTTTACTATTACCTCTTAAGAAATAAGTTAAAGTGCTTTATGTTTATATGTTTAAAAATATTTAGACAATCTATATGTATTAACATTTTTGTTTGAATGGTTGTTATCTATTATTTTATGGTGTGTGATGTATTATTTTGATAAATATAATATTTGAATAAATTATTTCACTTTGATTGTTCTATAATGATGTGTCAATTATTTAAAGTTATACTAAATCAATTGTTATATTAAATAATTTTTTCTTCATTATATAACGATGAATTTCAACAATACAATATGTAATAAACATTATTGTATGGTGTATCGTATACAACTATTCATTGATCAGCCCAACCTCCCCAGATAAACATGTTGTATCATTAGATTACATATAAATATTTTTAAATAATTTTTTTTTTGTTACTTACCTAAAATATTTGCAAGTTTAATACCTATAAATTGAATATAAAGCCAAGGTTTAAACCTAAAACCCTAATTCCAGCAAACTCACCATGGCTGTGTTGAGCTCAAAGCAAGTGTTGAAAGACAACAATACTACTGACCCTAGCTCAATTACATCACTTACCCTCACTCACAAAGCTCTTTCTGATGTACAATTTCCAGTTTCTGTCAAAAATAACAAAAAAAAGTTTCAATTTTTGTACTATTTCATATTGCATTTTCAAGATTTCATCTTTATGTGCAGGTATCCTGTTTGAGTGAATTTGAAAATTTGCGGAAGCTTGATCTTGGGTTTAACAATTTAACTTCCCTTGAGGTAAATTTTTTAAAAAAGAATCTTCCTTTATTTGAGTTGTTTAGTGCCTTGTTTGGTTATGAATTTCTCCCCTCAAGACAGCTTTTAGTTGTACAATTAGAGTTTAGACTGTTTTTTTTTTGTTTTTTTTGTGAAGATTAGTTCAAGTTTGAACTTTCACTTTGTTGCTGAAGATTGTATTCTCAATTTCTACATTTGTTCAAGTTAAATGCATATCTTTAGCTTTGCGAGGGTAGGGGTAAGACTTGCATACACTCACACCACCTCGTGGGACTATATTGGGTATGTTGTTGTTGTTCAAGTTAAATGCACCTCTTTACCTCCGCGAGGGTAGGAGTAAGGTCTGTGTACATTCACATCACCTTGTATGAGAATATTGGGTATGCTGTTGTTTAAGTTAAATGCATCTCTTTTCCTCGGTGAGGGTAGGGTAAGGTCTGTGTACACTCACATCACCTTGTGGGACTATATTGGGTATGTTGTTGTTGTTCAAGTTAAATGTATCTCTTTACCTAGGTGAGGGTAGGGGTAAGGTCTGTGTACACTCACATCACCTTGTGGGACTATATTGAGTATGTTGTTGTTGTTCCAAGTTAAATGTATCTCTTTACACAGGTGAGGGTAGGGGTAAGGTCTGTGTACACTCACACCACCTTGTGGGACTATATTGGGTATGTTGTTGTTGTTCAAGTTAAATGTATCTCTTTACCTCCGTGAGGGTAGGGGCAAGGTATGCGTACACTCACACCACCTTGCGGGACTATATTGGGTATGTTGTTGTTGTTCAAGTTAAATGCATATCTAATCACAACTTCGATAATACTTCTTTTTATCATGTTTTTTTATGTCCAAATGACTACTAAGATTGGACTACTGAATGTGTCAGCCAAAGATCTGATTTTTATTTTGGATTTTAGGGGTTGAAGTTATGTGTGAATTTGAAGTGGCTCTCTGTTTTGCAAAACAAACTTCAGAGCTTGAAAGGGATTGAAGGACTTATTAAACTGACTGTGAGTTGTGCATTTGGTTCATCTTTTGCTATCTTTTTATTCTTCTGTTTATGAACATACTTTGTTAACTGATTTTCTGCTTTTGAGCACTTCTTCAAATTGGAGTTTCTAGCTTAACATCATTATTGTTTGAGTGCGTCAATTCTGAAGTGTCTTAGTTCCATTTTTCAAACTTTCGCATACATTTTTATACACCATCTATTTTCAGCAGTTCTCTTTTCTCTTTATTTTTTCTGTGTTTAGAGGATAAGAGTAGCATTTTTCTGCCCATTTTGCTTAGAATATCCTTTTCCACGTTTATAGTTATCGAAAAGACGCTTTCTCAGTTTTAGCTTCTTCTTGGCATTTGGAAATTGATTGGTTGATAGTGGAACATATCGAAGTGAAGATTGGGGGGCATGGACAACAATAATTTCACGTGTCAGAATGAGTAACTATAATTTTTCTATGCTTGAGCAGGAGATGAAAATTTTAGTCAAGAGTGCTGATATCCATCTACATTTTTGGGACGTACTACCTAGGACTTGTATGTTCAATTTTTTTTTTCTTCATTTTAAAAATAAATGAGCAAACACGGTTTTGCATACTCCTTTACATAATTTTCACTAGTATGGAATAACCTCATATTTTCCACATTTCAGTTTCCAAATAAGCCAAAAGAGGCATAACTGTGTTATTCTTCAAGCTCGCCTATGATTGATTCACTGTCTTTCCTAGCACATATTAAACAATAAAAAAGATAAAAAAGCTAAGTTCCATATCATTGATGTGATGCTACACAACAAACTCACGATGATTCACGGCTTCCTCACATTTTCTGCAGTTAAGATTAAATTTCATACTGCACACCTTTGATATATTCTTTTACACCTCCCTCTTCTCCCTACCTTTGGTAACTCCATCTAACAAGGTTTCGAGCGATTTCTCTCAACACACTCCATATCTTTTTGTCACCCCAATTTATCTATTAGACATTGGTATATTCTGATATCTGTAGGCACTCCTCAGCCTCATCCCACTCGCTGTCCTCTATGGGCCTCTTAAAATTTTGATCTCCCCCCATAATTTTCTGCCTATTCCCTCTTAAATAATTTAAATAGTTGGTCCCTACATATCCTTCAGTATTGTGACATCATACCACACTTTCGGTTACCGACTTTATAGCCAAAATACTAACAAACCTCTCCTTTCCCTTCAAGACCCCTCCTTAAGCTCACTGCATTACCTTATCAGAAAAGCTAACCCCGTTGCAATTGTGTCACAACATTTTTTCGTTTTTGTTTCATATTTTGAACTTCTTACAGCATCAGTTGATGGATTCTGAACTGATTGGTCTTTGATGTTTAGATCTAAAAGAGGAAAAAAAGGTTTTTGGTATTTAATGCACGCTTCCTTGTTTACCAGGTACTGAATGCCGGAAAAAACAAGCTCAAATCTATGGACGGGGTCAGTGGTCTTGTGAACTTGCGAGCACTGATTTTGAATGGTGAGCTTCTGTATATGTACCACTGTGTTTCTCCGTCAGAGATTAGTATTTGCTGGATAATTGGTTTTATACTGACCTACTTTTTTCTTTCTGTGGTAGACAATGACATTGTTTCAATTTGCAAGCTTGATAAAATGAAAGAGTTGAATACATTGGGTATGAGTTCCTACCTTTCTAATTTTATATTTTCATGATAAATGATTAGTGTGGGATTGAGCATGGTGTAATATACAGTTTGTCATTCTGCTAACTGTGCACAGATCAGGAGAATAGATTCACAGTTCTTAAAATTAAGAATGCTCTCTTATTAGGAAATATAGTAATTTATAACATTGGCAGTATAAATCCAAAAAAAAATATTACTGCGACAGATTGTGGGGACACTTTTGGGTTTCTGGAGGTTGAACTTGTATGATATTGCCAAGATCCACTCAAGAGAACGAGAATACATCATGAGAAATTTCAAAGCCTCATACCTTGGTTGCTATTATTTTAAATTTCTTGGCATTTGGTTTTAAAGGTAAAACTGAGACAGCTTTTAGTCATAGAGATACATGTTAATTAAAAGAATTAGATGAAATTGGCTGGCCTCCCAATCATCCATTTAGGGAACAGGGTTTGGAATCAATAAGATAGCAAGGTTTTGGTAGTTACATCTTGAATAGTTGTATTTTGGGTCAAAGGATAAAAATAACAATCTTTAGTGTTTTCTTTTCTTTTCCGTATCATAAACTTTTTACTGGTTTCATGATTTGGACTATTAAGATAATTTAGAATTTAGGACACCTCTCCTGCTCTTGTATAACCTAACTAATGCCATTTTTCTTATCTTGACCAGTATCAGTTTGTTGTTAATTCGACCATCTCTTTTATGATTTTTATACTGAATACTGAAAATTCATGCTTGAGAAGACTTTAGAGGGATCAAGAGACTGTTATTAGCCGCCATTGGCTTTTCTGAAATCTAATTTGCTACTTGTGTTGTGTAAGCAGTTGCAGTTACTCACCCTAATGTGATTATCTGGCAAACTGCTAGTGCTAATTAGACTGTAAAAGACTGATGGTTGATTGATACTAGATGACTTTTGTGCCACCACCACATATTGAATCGAGATGAATAGTTATTAGCTTTGTGTGGTTGTCGGCCTTTCTGAATTTCAATTAGTTAAATTAATTTAATTGTATTTCATTTTTGCCAATTAATCAGTTTTATTGAAAGTGTCTTTATGCCTTTGGTATCTATTGCAGTTCTATCTAGAAATCCAATATCTGGAATTGGCCAGAGTCTAGCCAAAATCAACTCAATCACAAAAGTAAGCGAAACTTAGTATTTCCTGATTATCTTCTACTGCATGATGATTCATTATGGTGTTTACTGTTTACCGTGTCCTAACACCATATGTGCACTGGTCTTCTAGTTATCTCTCTCTAATTGCCAACTACAAGGTGTTGACTCTTCACTTAAATCCTGCACCGAGTTAAAGGAGCTACGACTTGCTCATAATGATATTAAGGTAAGTTCCTACAGCTAATTATTCGTTATGCTGGATTTGCAGATGCTTCCTGAATTATGGCAAAATGTTTATTTTTCTAATTTTACTTCCTCTCCATTGTTTTACAGACACTTCCTAGTGAGTTGGCTTTTAATATAAAACTACAAAACTTAGACATCGGAAACAATGTGATCATTAAGTGGTCAGATCTGAAGGTAGCCATTTTTGTAGACTTCATTTATCCCTTCTACACTTCTTTGTTTGCTATAAATCCTATCTCCTTATTTTGACAGTTATCTTACTTCAAACTTTTCCTTGCCAAATATGTGGCTGCATGGCTTTATGGTAGGTGCTGTCTTCATTAGTTAACTTGAAAAACTTAAACCTGCAAGGGAACCCCATTGCTGAAAAGGAAGATTTGGCTAAAAAGGTTAGCGGATACTTTGTTTTTTTCTGGATCTCAATATGTAATATCATGTGCTGACTACTTTGAGACCAATCTCTTTGCCAGATCAAAAAACAAGTACCAAATTTGCAGATTCTCAATGCTAAACCTATTGAAAAAGCCATGAAAAAGGAAGAGGGTGACAGAGGCGATGATGAAAATGAAAGTGGTGATCTTGATATTGCCAGAGTTCGGGATAGCAAGGAAGAAAGGAAGCTTAAAAAGAAAAAGAGAAGTGGACCACTGGAGGAAGGGCTAGATGATCACCATGAAGAGAGTACTTTCCTGGAGAACGACAAAGTGAAAAAGTCTAACAAGTTTTCGAAGAATGGCAAGAATGCCGCTGATACAGCAGAAACCGTACTCTCATATCCTGATGAACAGAAGGAATCAAAGCTCAAAAAGGAAAAGATTAACGAATTTGATAAAGCTTCTGGCCGTAAGAGGAAGGAGTTGGTACAAGCAGAAAAAAGAACCAATTCCATTGAACTCGACACAGGAGAGGAACGAAAGCACAAAAAACAGAAGAAGAGTGAAGTATTGAAGGAGAAAGCTTCAAATGTTGAGGATAAGGAACCAGCTAAAAAGTCTAGTAAGAAAGCTAAACAAACTAAAGCAAGTGCCATTGATGATGGAGAAACTCCTTTCTCGGATCTTTTTATCTCTGACCTATCGGATCCATTGACCAGTTGCCGGAAGGTTGGTAATCACCGCACACACCAACAAAATGTTGATGCAGCTGCAGGTTTGGCTACATTTCCGAAAAAGAAAAAGCAGAAGAAGAATATTGTAACTGGCGCTGCTGCTGTTCAATTTTCATCAGCAAGCGATGAAATTGGATTGGGCGGTGCATCAACATGGGATGTCTAGAAAATAGTAGCATCCTGCTGAGAAAATTGAGTAGCACCAAGCTGAAGACTGTGAAGTTGGCAACTGCCATTTGAACCTTGGCCTCCCATTTGGTTTGATTTATCTTCAGCAAGATCTTTGCGAGGTTTACATGAGCAAATTGGTTTCACTGCCCTGATAGACACTGTAATTTATGGCGCCGTGACTGCAAGGGATGATAAGGGGCACTGTTCTTACTTAAAAACCAGATCATTGAGTAGTAAAGGATGTTCTTTCTTGCTCTTGTTCATCTTAGGTGTTAAGAAGGTCAACAACATCCAACTTGCTTTTACCAGGAGTATATGCTGGGAACATTCCCTGCATCGAGCATGGTAAATGAGCCTAATTTGAGTCTTGTTTTTATGAACATGTCGTCTTTAGATAATTAACGATTCGTGTTTCCAATGGAACACTTACAAATTGTCTGCTTGAATTTTCTTTGGGCTGATAAGGTAGGTGGTTGAGACGAATCATAGACTTCATGATTATGGAAAGAAACTTGTTATGCATTTACCATTTTTTCCCCAGTTTAGTTATGATGAAAACACCAACTCTGTAAACTGGTTGAGAATTCTCTTGTAGTTGCAATTTTTCTTTTTCTGCACTAGCATTTGTCGATGTAGATAGTCTACTCTAATGTAAACATTAATGGTTGCTTCCACAATTTGAACTCATGACCTACATGGTACAGGTGACATGTAGACAACGTTACTGTTATTTCAAGGCTTTCTTTAGAAAAATAAATTCATGTAGTAATTTTCAGATATTCTCCATAGACTTCTAATTCCTCAAAAGTCGAGTTTTAGTTTCTATCAGTAAAATGAGTTAGAAGGATGGAGTGTCTTTTACCCTAAGAAATAGGCGGCTTCATCTTCAAGTCATTAATAAAATCTAGATATGTGATCATGACAGTGTATTGTGAACGTGTCAATATGTAATTCTCCTATTATACAAATATTGAGTAAATTGGTAACTTATCAATTAAGGTTTGAACATTATTAATTTCAAGTGTTCTATCTAAATATGTAACTGTCAATTTTTAAAATCAATTTCAACACGAAAAAATATCTTATCTAACTCTTAATAATTATCAATTACTTTCGGTCAACTAGTCTAAACAGATTCTTAATTTTGCATTAGTTCCAGAAGCTTTTACGTTCTTTTTTATTTATTTATAGATAATTCTATTTTCTTCTGATCTTTTTAGTAGTTTTATTTTAAAATTTTTTTTGTGTGTATTACTATTTGTTGTTGTATTTATTTTATAATTTGTTACTTTACTGTATCTTTGCTTATAAGCATGTGTATGTAAGATGCTTTTCGTTTGAATTGAGAATTTATTGATATATTATAAAAATAGAGATAAAAATGTGTATATTCTATTATTTCTAAATTTATCTTACGTGATTACACAAGTGTGGTTATCATTTTATTTATGAGGTTATGCATTCTTTTCGTTTCTTTAACATCATACTATAACACACAAGAATCGATTTGAGTTCTTCCCACGTGTGTTATCTGGGTAAAAAAATTATTAAAAATAATTTGAGTATCATAAAAATAATTCGAGTATGTTTTCACGTGTATTATATCAACAATTACAGTTACTTTCTATCAAAGATATGATCGCAGAAAAACATATAAATCATAATTAGCATAGAAGATCAGTAGATAATCAAGCGATTTTTCTTTTAACATAATACATGAATGTGTCCTTTAACTAATTGGCTTATCTGATATTTATAATCTTCAACTTTGAGTGTGCATAAGTAAACACTTAAACTTGTTTAAAACTGAACAAATAAAACACATGTCCTACTTAGCGTCTTACGTGATAATTCACTCCCTATAAGGCATCCTATGTGGCGGCCGATGTGTACTATGTCATGTAAGACATGTGTGTCTACTTGTTAAATTAGGCTTAACCCATCGATGACCCCTTAAAGTTGGCATCAACTTTCACTTAGACACCTGAACTAGACTTTGTTCATTTTAGACACCTCATGTAAGGACATGACGTGTCATTTTGACACATTTTACTGATATGGCATAGTGCGTGTGACCCACTCATTAACAGCGCGTCGGGCTCTTTTTTAGCCAATTTTTATTTTATATTTCCTTCTTCTTCCTCATTTTTTCAACCACCATTTTCTCAAACTTGAACTTCTTCCATGGTGAAATATATTCGATGATGCCACAAACGAGGAATCTAATTCCAAACGTTAGAGCTTTTCCCAAGATTTCCCAAGGATGATGCCCTTCTTCCTCAATTTAATTTGAGAAAAAAATGAAAAGTTGGGGATGAATAAAAAGTCACTAAAAAAATGAGATAATCCCATTAAAAGAAACTTAATGTGATATGATCACGTACACATTTGTATTTTAAAAGTTCATTGGATCTTAGATTTTCTTTTTTTTAAGCAATAAAATCTGTAGAATTTTCTTTTAGCAATAAAGTCTGTGGAGCAGCATTTATTTGAAAAAATTTGAGTTACACAAATTCACTAAAGTTATACCATAGAAGGATTGAACAATATTTAAGTAAAAGAGATAGAGAAAATTTCGGTATGGTAGAAGATTAAGGGGTGTGTGCTACTGTGGTTGTTTCTCCAACGTTGGAGAAGACGATGGGGTGGGGGTGGGGTGGGAGATGCTTCTCCTAAAGATTTTTTAAGGTGATTTAATCTTTTTTTGTTATTATTTGGAAAAAATGCCATGTGTCATTGATCCATTGGCCATTTTTTTTAAAAAAAATTGATAGTTTATTATTTAAGAATTATTTTGAACAAAATGACAAGTGTCCTCGTTTAATTTGACACTTTACACCTCATCCGCGAGTGGAACACACTCACCATCATATTTTTGCTGAATGTAAAAAAAGTGTCAAAATGACATATCAGGATCTTACATGAGGTGTCTAAAATGAATAAAGCCTAGTTAAGATGTCTAAGTGAAAATTGATGCCAATTTTAAAGGGCCACCGATGGGTTAGCCCTGTTAAATTATATACAAATTTAAGTAGTTATTCACCCAAAATTAAAGAATATAAAATGTCAACTAAGGTTAAATTAAAAAGTATATTAGAATCATACTAGATTAGAATCATGCCATTTTTGTTGTCAATACTTTTCTTTACTTCAATATTTTCATTATAGCTTGTTTTACTTTTATATTTTTCAAATCTATTTCAAAACATTTTTCTTGAGTCAGAAGTCTATCAAAAATAATTTTTCTAATCACAAAGATATAAATAAAATCTACTTCCACAAAAAGTGAAGTTGTTTGGTATAAAACCCAATTTAACTTCGGAGTTTATGTGAAATTAAAGCTTTGTTGAAAGATATTTATGATCAAGTTTCACAGCTTAGCTTTAAAGTATATAAGATAAAATAATAATTCTTGAAAGGGTACCAACAATCTTAGATTTGAAGTTTGAGAATAATTTTTTTATATATAAAAAAACATACTTCAAAAAATAAACTCTAAAATACGTAAATTCAAAATTAACTAGATTGCAGTATAAATATCGAAGACAAGAGGGAAAAAAAATCATATGAGGGTACAAGAATTAAATGCCAAATTTGAATTGTACCACGTTTTTATTATTGTTTTCGTAAATTTGTGGTGAAAATTTGTCCACACGATTTCGTCCAAAATTTAGGGCCTGTTTGGCCATGCGATATGGAGAATCATTATATGATATTATAATATGAAATTATGAGATGATATTGAAGTTTTGTTTTGACATGCGATATGGAATTTTTGTGCTTTATATTTTCTCATAAACATAAGAATCTCATAAGTTGTAAAACTATTAAAATAACCTTAATTGCTTATTCATTCTTACCAAATAAACAAAAATTTATAAAATTGCATAATAAATTATTACAAAGTTATTTGTTCTTCACTTAAGTAATTGTTTCATCTAACTTTAATTGATCAAACTTTAGTTCAATAAAAAAACTGAACATGAATTGTAGTGTACTAGTTTTTAATATATTCCCCTACATAATACGGACAATCTCCTCACGTTGAACTTGCAATTCTCGATCATATGATCGAGAAGACGACATTGTTACTTTGAGTCATTTGTTGGTCAATATCATTCGCAACTATATTTTCATGCTCATAGACCATAAATATTTCATCATTCCTTTGGTATTCTTGCAAATAATTATGTAACACTGCACAAGCTATGACAATTTTCACTTGTATGTCAATATCATGATGGTTCATATCTTGTTTCACTTGTGTGCAATTACACATTTTTAGAGCATTAATTTCGTACTAAAATCAAATATATTGAAAGCAGTGATTATCAAACATAAATCACCAATTTTGTCCTTTTTTCATATTAAATTGCTTTAAACATTTTCATATGTAGCCGAAAGAGAATGTTTTTTTTAATTATGAAAATACAAAAAAAGTATTACTCCCCCGTTCTTATTTATATTCGCCAAATCAATTCCTACTTTATCATTTATATTTATCAAATTTAAAGTAATAATAAATTTTATGTTGGTGAGAATAATAAATTTTAAAAAGTAATGATGTGATTATAAATTTTATTTACATATGAAATAAATGGTTCGTAAATATAAATGTGAGGTTGTTTTAACAAAATATAAACTTATGGATCAATTTTTGTATTTAAAAATCCCAAATCATGATATGGAATTTCCATATCATGATTTTTGGAGAATATGAAATTTCATCTCATGATTCCATATCGTGATATGGTATTGCATGGCCAAACCCCTACTATTAATGTATAACTTCCAAGTTGCCTAATTAGTATTCTTTCTTTCTTTTACTTCACAAAAATTAATTTAATTAATTTTTAAGCTAGATTGAAGTAAATTGATTCCTAATTTCAAATTTAAATTAGATATTTAAAAAAAATAAAAAATAAAGTAAGTTCCAATCACTCTCATATTAATATGCTTAAAAAAATAATTTTAAAATATTAGTTAAATTCTAACAATTTAATTCTTGAGAAGCGAAACGTAATAAATAAAAAAGAACAAAGGAAGTACATCAAAGATTTTAGAGTGTAATTTTTTAGACTATTTGACATTCGATATTAATTTGACTAATTTAAAATTTAAAATTACTTTACAAACAACTTCATTATTGACAAAATGAACGAGTCTTGATATTCAAAGGGAGCCATTTTTAGGTAATATAGTTGCTTCTACACAAAATATTCTTATCAAGGTATGATAATTCTTTATATTTTGTTACAAAATTTTATGAAAAATACTTAATCACGAATAATATAAGAAATTCTTAAAAACTTAAAATGTGTCGATAACACTGTCTTTAATGATATTTCATACAGTGTAGATTAGTACTCCCTCTTCTCTTTGCTTGTTAGATTTTGACTTGACGCGCTTATTAAGAAAATATTGATTGTTGTAGTGAGTTTACCATTTTACCCCTATAAATTAATAGGATCTCAAATATCTTTACTCACTGCATTTTTCAAAGACATCTTAATATTAATAAATTGAGGATATAATAGTTTTTGTAAAACAAAAAAAATGATAAGTAAAAGGGGACAGAAAGAGTATAGAAACTAATAAAAATTTATTAAGACAATAAAACAAAGCACTCTATAAATCCAGAACAAAGTTAGAATTTCAATTTTATGAGTTCTAAATTTTTACAATGATAATATTAAATTATAATAACTGAATTCTAAATTTAATATGTGTACATATTTAATAAATTTTATTAATACAAATATATTTTTAAGCAAAATGTACTAATTTTTTATCATATAAATATGAGAAAAATTATAATTTATAATATTTTCTATATAGTTTTCGAATACCTATATTTAAATTTTAAAAATATTAAATTAATTTAATCCATGTAGGTTCAAAGATTAATCAAATTAACTCTTATAAAATGAAATATGACAAATAAAAATGAACGAAATGAGTAATTTGAATTTGCATTATATCCGAGGTCCCACTTTAAGTGGAAAATGCAATCTATGAAAAAATAGTTTTATTTGTGAGCTAATAAACAAGTAAAAATGAATGATGGATCAAAATAATTTCATCTTGATCATTCTTTAAGATGTGTACTAGGCGAGAGTTACTTCTTTCGTTCATTTTTATTTACTCACTATATTAAAAATAAATATTTATTTTATAAATTAAAAAATAATTTATTACTTAATTCTTTGTTTATACTTGTTCATTAAAAGATTGTAGTACATGTTATGCATTCACGAGCCTTGCATACATAAACTATGTTTCTCTAATTTTAATATTAAGATTGAATTGGTAGCAAACGTCGTAAATTTATTAGTAAGTTTTATTTAAATATTTAAATTATAATATGTTCATTGTACATTTGAATACATGATGAGTTTTTCACCTTTTCGACTCATATTTTAAGAAACTTTTGCATATGTTTACAAATATTTATCACATAAATAAATTAATCACATTAAATATATCTTATCTTTTATTTATAGATGTATTTATTAACGTCAATTGAAACACTCATGAGGTTATTTTATGATTTACTAATAAGTTTAATGTGTATAATTAAAAGATGTTATTATTTCAAGGAAATAAGTTATTCATATTTAAAATTAAACGATGTTTGGTCTGTAATTTAGAAACCCCCATAATTAATAGTATATGTATAAGTTATGAGAAATTGATGTATTATCTTATGTGGAGATAGAAAATAGAATAACTAATACTTGCTTAAATCACTAATATACGCATAACCAATTTTACTCGCACAATTAATACATGTATAATTAATACTCCCTCTGTCCCTAATTACTTGTCCACTTTTGAATTAGCACACCTATTAAGAAAGCAATTAATGACATAGTGAGTTTACCATTTTACCCCTATTAATTATGAAGTGGATGAAAAGTTCTACATTTTTCAAAGTAATTAGTCATTTAATTAAGGGTATAATAGGTAAAAAAAAAACTGTCATTTCTTAATTTGTCAAAATTGACAAGTAATTAGGGACAACTATAAAAGAAAAAGTGAACAAATAATTAGGGACAGAGGAAGTACCTTCATAACTTTAACAAGCTACCAAATGACCTGTTGATGTATTATCGAGTGTAGATAAAAAATAGAATAACAAATACTTGCATAACTAATATCCGCAAAGCTAATACCTGCATAACTAATGTCTGTATAATTCTAACTACCTATCAGACGCCCTCTAAGTGAGTAACCTATTTACATATTCACGTTTGAGAATAGACGCAAAAGCTTTTTAAATACTAATTAATTAACTAATTGACTTTTTCCACCTATAACCAACTGCACCTAGCCACTTGTTATAGGTAATACTACTAATTAATTAACTAATTGACTTTACCTACCAAATAACTACAAAATTCATTGTTATTTTTCTAATTGGAAAATGGTGAAGAATATGATGGAATCGGAATCACGTCTAATAAAATATTTTACATTTTGTAAATTATTAATTAAATAATTTATTGTATCTTATGATATGTATAGTAAAATCCTCTTCTTCCAGTTATACTTTTCCTTCGTTTCATTTTAATTATCGTTGTTTTTAACTCTTTTTTATATTTATTAAAAAAACAATAAATATGACACATAGTTTATTATGTTATCCCTACTTATTAATTATTATTTTTTTGAGAATTAAGTAGTATTGAAAATAACTACTCTTTTAATATTGAACGCATAGTTGAATATAATTCACATTAAGTAAGCATAAAATTGAATAGAATCGTCAATTTTTGAATTGAACTTCTAACTAAAGTGATATTTTTTGGACAATTTTATTGAGTTAAAGTAATTATTAATTTGAGACGAATGGGTATATACTATAACGATTCCTCTGTTTTATTTTATATAACAAGGTGAGATATGAGAGTCAAAATACTTTTTTTTCTTTGAATTTAAACATAATTTCTTCAAATTTCTTGAAAATAAAAGTTAAATATTTGAAAGCTACTTAAATAATATTATCAACTTTAATGACTAATAATTTAAACTAGTTTTAAAATATGGATAAAGAAGAACATTTTTTTATTTTACTCTCAAAATAGGCCAAAAGAGTACTAATCATGTTTTGCACCAAAGTATAGCTTTTGCCAAATTATAGTTAGGTGGCATAATTATAAATAATTTTCATTTAATGCTTGAATATAATATTCATTGACAAGAATTGTCTGCCAATCATAATCATCATTTTATACTAATCTTTCAAAGTGGATACGTGTTAATTTACTATTCTTAATAAATAAGATTTCTTTCATTTTTAATTAAATATCTCAAATTCAAATATGATAAATAATATAAAAAAAAGTAAATTTTAGGTTTAGCAAACATAAAAATCATATTTGTATGCTATAGCTATAGTTTGCATAATTGCGCTCTATAGCAAATTTATTGTTTGCTATGGAGCATCAGATCTGTATAAAAATAGCATGCAACTTTGATTTGTATAAAATCGCGGGCATCAGATTTGTATAAATCATAGTGATTTGTATAAATCGGGTGTATGTGTCTATGAAAACGACATTTGTATATGTATATGTTCTTTGTATTTGTATATCTGCATAAAATTTGAATTCATATACAATTGAATCGAGTTAAAACAATTGTATTTGTATATCGAATATCTCTCTCGCTTTATACAAACACAAATTTATACATTATATTTTGTATAATTTGTGTTTGTATAAAGAGAGAAAGAGAGAAAGGCAAAAAAGAACTGGCCAGAGGAAGATTTGTAATGTATAATTATAAGTGTATAGGACGAAGAAATATGTATTTGTATTTGTATATATAGTTTTCTCTCGCTTTATACAAACACAAACACAATTTATACATTTGTGATTGTATAAAGTGAGAGAGACGAGGGAGAGTGGCGAGCGAGATATTTGGGGAGAGAGGCGGATGACAAAGTGTTTGCTACGAATTAAAATTAAATGAAACGGTGGTTATAACATTTAATTTGAATTAATAATTTGTTATTTAAGAAATCTTACTAGAAATTAAAGTGTTTTTCCTTTAGTAATGGACCTTATAAGGTCTGAATCTGATTTTTTTTTTAAAAAAAAATAATAAATTAAAGGATTTCTGTTTTGTTTAGTTAGGTGGCATTAAATAAAAATTCCCAATCAAAATCATCAATTTATACCAATCTTTCAAAGTGGATATATGTTAATGTCACAACTCTGATGGATGTAATTACATGTACAAATTAAGCCCAAAAACTAATCTGAACAAACCGTTAATTCATCCATATGGGGACAGAAATTTAAATTGATCCATAAAAATATATTCACTCAATCAATAATGACAACGTATGTATTTCTTCATTCTTAATGAAAGGTTTTAAATTCGAGCATTGAATTTATATATATAAATTGACTTAATTAGAGAGCAGTATATACTTTTAGTGCAATCCGAGACTTTCCAACTTGATCAATCCAAATCGGGTCTCAATATGAATACAACATGTCATAATTAAGTTTGAGTATAACAAATATATATAAGAGTCGAACTTTCTCAATAAAATGTAAGGCAGACCTAAGAAGGTGGACGTAAATATAAAGCGTATATCATTAGACGAGGCCACCGGGGTGGAGGTTAATTAGGGCATAAACTGATAAATTTTCAAAGAAAAAAATGCATATGACATCTTAAGAGAGTTTTTATGTCAGAACATGAAGGGAAAGTTACGGGCGTCATATGACAAAGAAAATTAAAGTTCTTATGATGTGAGCTTCTCGACTCGATGTTATATAGCTCAAGAAACAAATATGTAAAATCTAATTATCAAGAGAATAGTCTTTTGAATAACTTAATCAGAATGAAAATATGTCAATGCAAACAACCTATATCTCTTTCATTGGAAGCACGAGTCTAATCCAATAGTTTAATAAAGTGAGTTCAATACTAAAAAAAATTAAAGATCAAATCCGTTCGATAAAAATTTTGAATTCTCCTCTAATTACCACAAAAATTTGTAGACTGAACAACAATTTAGATGTATCAATTACGATATAATTATTATAATTATTACCTCATAAAATTCAAATCTATAAAACTCTAGCCGAATATATATATATATATATATTGTTAATTGTAAACAAATCCAAAAAGGGAATGTAATCCATCTCTAGTACAAGATTCTAAATTTCCAAATTCTAATTTTAACATTATCTTATAAAGTTGTTATTTAATTACAAGGTAGAAGACAAAGTGTATATAAAAAGATTTAAATAACATTAATTTCCTGGTGAAACGTCGGCCAAGGCATTCTGTTTGCAAAAATTTTTTTAAAAATAAAATGGAGACAAACACTTAGGTTAATGGATACGATACACTCATTTAATGACAAATTATACACTTAATTACAGCTAATTAGTTTTTGTGATTATAATTAACATAGTAATTTCAGATAGAGTGTCCGGCAAAGTACCCTTTAATTCTAAATAATTTAATTTTATTCTCTGGTCTATTTAATTTGCTTAACATTATCTTAAATTAACCCAAAAAAAATAAATTAAAACTCTTCACATTTTCTAATTATTATATTAATGTTTGTTCTAGAACAGAATATTTCTAAATTATCTACTTGTAGATTGATTTGCTTCTAATTTGTCGCATCTTTTGATACTATAAAAAAATTAAATTTAGAACTCAGTTACTATTATTTGAGATGATTGTATAAAAATTTAAAATTCATAGAGTTCAAATATTTTAAATATTTAGATGTCTTTCTTTGCCAATAATTTTTATTTGTTTTTAAAATTATTAATTATTATGAGTTAATAGAATTATGTATTAGTTTTTACTCAATTTCAAACTATTTACATTTTATTTCAAAAAAATAATCATATTTGAATTTACGATCAAAATTTTTATTTAAAAAAGAAGTTAATTATCTGATCAATGTCAATTAATTAAGAAAGTAAAAGTATAAAATTTTGAAATAAACATGTCGAAATTTGTGACAAGATTGCTGACCATCCTAATAATGTGTATCATTTTCACTTGCATGATTAAAATTTAAAAGATAAGGTCTTAAAAAAAATTATGTTTCATTAGGTATAAATATAATTTCTAAAAATAAAAATTATGGACAGACCATTTAAAGACACGGTTGATATACCATAAAAGAATGTGGTACAAGAGATGAAACTGCTTCTTCCTTAATATGTGGTCCCAACTTTGAGCTCTGAATATGAAAAAATCTCTAATAGGGAACGTTTCCTCACGAATAGAGTCTTACACAACACAAATTTAAAATAGTCGAGCTCCAATACGAGTATCACATCAGAAATAAAAAAAACAAAAACAAAAGGGTTGGTATTATAATTTATAAAGCTTGTATATAATTATTAGTTGCCCCCATATTTGACTTCATATAACTTTCTTGAATTCAACTCCCTTATTACTATTTTTTCCAATTTGCAAATCTAACTAATTTGATAAAGACAGCCATAGCCATAGCAAGTTCTATTTGACTCACTCATTTTTTAAAAAATAAAATAAATTAGTAGTGTATGTAATTGAAAAATACTTATTACCCTAAAATTTCATTTATGAAATTTGAAACTATAAAATAGTACTAATTGTTTTTACAAGACATGACTGAAAACTGATCTGCGATCGATATTTTTTTAATAACAAATTGTTCAATAGATATTATTTGGATTGTCATTAAATTTTAGTATAGTAACTACTATTTTTTTTTCTTTGAAGTCAATGCTAAAAACGGTTCATGAACGTAATTTCTATTGTAAAATCTATCATTATCATAAAGTTTCACTTGTAAGAATTGAAATTTAATGATACTAATTATTTTAAAAGTCAAAGTTAAAAAGTGATAAATAAATGCTATTTCTATATTATATTGTCCACTAGGTATCTAGGAATTATAGATATAATGATAAACACATGACACATCTTTTTTATAAAGATTTTAATTTAAATAGAGGTGATATTAGATAAAATATTTAATTTAAGCTTATTACCGATAACAACTTGTGAGTTTCAAATGATGTTTATATGATCTGATTGTGTAAAAATTATTTATATTTTCGATAAACATAGTAAATTTTTTTCTAAAATCAAAGAAAAAATTAGAGATATTTTCTAAAATCCTTTTTTTTAAAAGATATTTTTTTTAAAATCCTTTTAGTTATTTAAATCCCTATCTTCAACTTGTTCTTTTTTGGACCTACATACAACAATTTGATCTTTCTCATTTATGGAAAAAGGGATGGGGTGGGGTTAGAAAAAGTGGCTATTGTATTTTCAAATAATACTTTTTGAACGTACTTTTATCAAACAAGAAAAAAAATGATAAAATGATCACTTATATTTTGAGTTATGTTTAAAATAACTTCATAGGTATATTCTGAACAATTTTAGTCCTTTAAATTTGTTTTAAATACGTTTTTTTGTATTGTCAATATTTATTAGTTATTAAACGTTGACTGTTAGATTTAAGGGTCGGTGAAAAAACAATTAACACGATCAGATAGTGTTTTCACAATTCTCATTAAATTTAGGGAATAAATTTAATAGTAAATAATTTATCAAATATTTAGAAAATACCAACTTTTTTATAGAAGTAAATGATTAAAACTGCTAAAAAATATACATATTGAACTGTTTAGACATACTTCACATTCAACACGTGTGTTTACTTGTTTAATTAATTTATACAAATTTAAAATGTCTGTTTATTCACACAAAAAGTTGAAAGTTATAGATGTTTGCTGATGTTAAATTAGCGACGTGTTTATATACTATGTTTTTTTTTAATTTGTGTTACTTTTAATGATAAACATAATCAATTTTTTATTAGAAGATATTTTACAAGGAAATCTAGATTTTATAGAAGCTATAAAACTAATTCTTTTTGCAAATATTAAAACATGAATGATTTCCATATGCAAATATCTAAATCATTTTACACGTAGATGTGTAAGTTGTAACACAATATTTTGAAGAAAAAAAAAAGATAAGACTTTGACGTGTGATGAGTTAGCCGCTTTTGACTAGGCATTTTTATGTCATTATGAAGATATAGTATCAAAATTAATGGAACTATATCTATATAAAAAAAATCAAACTAATTAAGACAATTGTACATACTAATTATAGATTACAAAAAAAAACATACTAAATTTTAGGAGCTTTTCTTTTTTTTTTTCATCCCCTCACAAATTTATGACATATTTTTCTATATAATAGAGACTCTTATCTTAAATATAAACTAGATCGCAATCATTATTGTTAGAATTAGAAAAATTTTAATGTTATTCATAATTAGATGTTCTTTCAACCTTTCCTCCTATTTTAAAATTCTTCCTATTACGAAGCCTTACATGAGTTAAGTTTGATATATTTTTTTTTTTGTTGATAGCTAATTTCAATTTTGAAAAAAATACTCTGAATTATACACAGTTAAATAATTGCAAAATCAACATAGTTTAAATTTTTTTAAAATAATTAATCGAATTCAACCATAACACTCAAAAAAAAAAAAAAAAAAAAAACTCATTAACACTCATATACTTAGATAAGAAAATGTACAATAACAACATATTTAGTATAATTCGATAAAATTAAACATACAATTACGCAAAAATCATTATACCTTTAACATATTCATCCTCTTTCAAAAATGTTAACGCGCAACTTTACATTTTTTTCCGCTTTCTAAATGATTTCCATAAGCCAAATAATTCACACGTAGATACCATATACATTTTTGTGAAATAAATTGGATAAAGACGTACGTGTGATAAGAATGCCGGTTTTGACTAGGCATTTCTTTTTCTATTTTAATAATATTATTTTAAATCGTACAAAACCCGTTATCGTTATCCTTTAGGTGCGTATAGATTAAATTTCAATTTGATATAAAACCTTCATAAAAACCACAGAAACTTGTCAAATCTTTATTTTTTGAAATATCACAAACTATAGTCTCATGTCATCTTGTTCCACCACCACCACCATGGCAGAGGACGACGGCGGAAGGACGGCGATCACCGCCGTCCATCCCGACATCATACAAACTTTAATTCTAACGAAACTCGACGGCCCAACTCTTATCTCCGCCGGTTTCGCTTCTTTGCAGCTGCAAAATCTTTGTTCCGACGATGAACTTTGGCGAAAGTTTTGTAATTCTTCTTGGCCTTCTACTTCCGACCCACTTATCAAAAACGCTGTTGCAGCCTTTCCCTCCGGTCACCGTTCACTTTTTTCCGATTCCTTTCCGTCCATAACCCACAACGACCCAAAACCCATTACCGGAGATAACTCAAATCGGCGGTTACTCTCGCCGGAGTTGATATCGGCGGTTGATATTCACTTTGGGGGAAATTTATTGTACTCGAAAGTGTTGACTAACGAGACGGAAAGCGGGTGGTTCATGAGTTCGCCATTCAGAATTGAGCTATTGGGTCATAAGGAAATTGTTCCGACACCGGTGAAATTCGATGGCGAGGATGGAAATTGTAAATTAGAGTTACAGAAGATGAAATTGAGCTGGATTTTAATTGACCCATCGAGGAATCGAGCGGTGAATGTATCTAGTTTGAACCCGGTATCGGTCCAACGACATTGGTTAACTGGAGAATTGAAAGTTCGGTATTCGACGGTGATGGGTTCCGGCGCCGGCGCCGGCGAAGGATTGGTTCAGTGTGGGATAGTTGTCACGTGCGAAGGTAAAGAAGGAGGCGAATTGCACGTGCGAGAAGTAAGCATGCAAATAGAGGATATGGATGGGAAAGTTTTGTGTGGGAAGGATAGTTTGGTCATTTTACAAGAAGTTATTGAAGGAGGAAGAAAAAAAAGAAAAGAAAATGAAGAAAAAGAAAATTATGAGCATTTTTTGGAATTAAAGAAAAAATGGAAGGAAAATAAACAAAAGAAAGAAAAAAATTTGGATATGATGTGTATAGCAAGTGGAATTACAATTTTAATTTCATTTTGGACTTTAATTGTGTTTGGTTCAAGAACTAATGGTAGTTATTTTAGTTAGAAATATGGTGGAAAAAAAAAGAATGATAATTTATTATTATTTCATTTTATTAATTTTTTTCTCAATGAAAAGGAAAAGACAATTTTATATACATAATGGTATATTGCATGGAAATCTTCTCTTAAGTTGTGTTCATATGGTTTTTTGTTTTTATTTCCTTGATAAATGAATTAGAATTAGAGTTTACTGGTCACTTTTTAGTTGTATTTTTGAGAGATTATTATTGTTGAGTTTCTGAACTTTTAGTGTAAGGCAGGTGTTTTTCTCGGAGGTGGATGGGATAAATGCCTATATTGCTTTATAATGTTATTGTGATGTTGATGTTATATTTGTTATCTCCTATATTCAGATTAACAAACGAGAAACAATAAAAGATGAAAAGAAAAAGCAAAAGAACTATTCGAGTCCATAGAACTCACTGTGTGTCCTTAAGAAATTTAATCCCCTCAAGTACCCGAGGTTGTAGATTAATTCCTTCCAAGATAAAATGGATTAACCATTAAAGAAGTAGTGGTACCTCAAACTTTAATAATTTCAACGAACTCAAAATGACAGCAACGAATCTCACACACAGACACGATCGATCGATTTTGTTTTGTAAGAAATGTATGCAAGAGAATGGAAGAATTCGATGCAGAAAAATGAGAGAAAACATCTCTATTTATAGCCAACAAAGGGTTAAGGTCACAAGTAAAGGTCACAACCCTTTTGGAAAGAAGACAACCTTTAAGAAAGAAGACAATCTTTCAGAAATGTCACAACACTTTGTAAAAGGTACAACCTTCCAAACGGTCACAACCCTTTAGAAAGGACACAACCCTTCGGCATAGTCACAACTCTTCAGGAGAGTCACAACCCTTCATTTCCTGTTTACACCTTTAAAACCCAACAATATTGAAGAATGAAATCTAAAAAGGTTGCTTAGTCCCATTCTTTAGAATTGTCTCTCATACTGTGTAAACGAACTTCAAGTCTGAATTGTGTACTGTACTCAACAAGAAGCGTCATAGCCACCCCCGACTTTTTGCTTTCAATTCCTTGATAAGTAATCTAGAAATAGGTACTACTTACTTACCACTTTCGATCATGTCTTCTAAAATGACTACTATTATGAAATTTTAAATTAAATGACTAATTATTTTTTAATTGCTCAAACAAACATGAAGCAATTACCTAGCGTTAAAGTCAAAAGTCCGATCTTATTTGATTTTATTACACTTCATTGACTATTAAGGTGTACCTTTGGATGCTAATAGACATGTTATTCATTGACTATTAAGGCATACCTTTGAGTGCTAATAGACATATTTGAAAAAAGTGATTCTTTCATCTTCAAAAATAGGTGGAATGATCTGGAAAACCCATGTACTTGACTTTATTTGTCAGTTGGACCCTCCTACTCATTACTTTGCCAAATAAATACTTAAACTCAATGAAACTCTATTATCATTGATCAAACTTATGTGGCATTAAATTGACTGAGTTGGACAACTACATAACTACACGCATTTTGTAGCAAGTGACTACAATATATCTATTTTTAAAATATTAAAATTAACACAAGAAAACAATAGTAATATTTTTTTTAAAAAAAAAAAAAACTCAAATCATCTCATTTTCTTCTTCAGCCCCACCCACCCCTTCTCTCTCCATCTTCAGTCCCCAGCTCACCCCTTCTCTTTTCTTCTTCTTCTTCTTCATATGAGTACTCACCCACTCATCCATCATTCTTTCTTTGTTTTCAACACCCACCTCATTCTATTTTTTTTGGTTGTCTTCTTTGATAAACAGTACCCTTCACAACTGTCGCCATTACCATAAAAAAGAATTAAAAAAAAAGAAATAAAAGGGCAAATGTTGCTGGCTGTTGCGAACAGCAGCAGTTCGCTCGCGCAGCCGAGAAAAAAAAATATAAAGGGTTGGAATACTCACCTGCGCCGTGGACAAGAGCATTCAGGTGAGAATTGTATCTCCAAATGCAGTGATTTCACAATTAAAGGCTTAGGTGAGAGAACAAACACATTGCATTGACGTTAACGAGGTAATATGATAGTGGGATGGCAGGAAATTGTTGTTGCTATGTATATTATTAGATAGGATTCAATTTTTAATAATGATTGGCAAGACCTTAGTCTAATGATTAGGTAATAATGGCCTAAATGATTGGAAGGAATATTGGTGGTGAATTGATGATTTCATGTTGTAACTTCCAGCGAATGAATTGAGGATTCACAAACTTTATTCGTCTTTGATATTTCCTTGTTTATCCGTATACTTATTATATTATAATTCAAGTTTTGCTATATTCAAATAAGTAATTAAATATAATGGTATAAAATTATATGAATACCATTAGGTTGATGATATATGGAGAAATTGGAACTTAACCCTAGACTTGAAATTTGGAGAAAATTGAAGAGTTGACATGTTATTGGCATCAAGATTAGGAGTTTGATTATAGATTATAGTGAATTTTTGGGTCTAGTCTAGACAGAAAATAATGTGGGTGTTTTTAGTTTCAAAATCTTATTGTGATTATTAATGTGAATAGATTGCTTTGTGTTGGAAGTTCAACAAAAAAGGAAGGCTCAAGTCCCGGAGCGAATTCTTGATTGATTGAGTCAAGTGGATTTCTAAACCCTTGTTAAGTGTATGAAATTCGTGTATTTCCTTGTAATATGAGTTTGGGGGTAATGAGAATTGGTGATGGGTTAACTTGTCCACATTGATTAATTCTAATGATTAAAAAGGGGTAATAAAATGCAATGTGATAAATTATTTGTGTGTGATATGTTGAGAATTGTTTGTGACGGGCATTGGTACGAGTACCAGTGTTATAAAGGGAAAGTTTATTACTATAGAATGTGGATTGTAATACAAGAATGCCAAAGCATAGGGACATTAGCTGATATATTATTGACTTGATTTATTATGTGTGATTGTGTTCTTTATTGAACCCGTACACTGGTGATAGCTGAGGTGATTACATATCATATTGATATTTGATTGAGATGCATTATCCCTTTTATTGAAATCATATTGTGCACATGCATTGACATGAGATTAAGTATAACTTGGGCACGCGGAGATCGTCTGTGCTGGGGATGGTGAGATGTTAAAATTATAATTTGGGCACGTGGAGATCGTCCGTGTGAAATTTGTTTGATTTATGATAGTGTATTGAGATCGTCCGCACAGACACGTGGAGATCGTCCGTGTCGGTATATAGACCTCGCGAGTCCCCCATGAGTCATGAACTCTTGATGTATTTTCGAGAAGTATCATGTATATACAGTTGAGAGAGTACTTGGTATTTTGAGGCATATCATTTCATGGTGTTATATTGCATTGCATCCCATGACATCCTTCATTCATGATGATTATGTCATTTATTGGTGGTTGAAAAGTACTTGATATTTGATTACCTCTATTTGATGAACTTGATCTTGTGTGTTGTTGATATTTGTGAGTGCCCCTTTGTGGAAGTTGTGATTGATGAAAATTGAGTTTGTTGTTGAGGATATGTAATTTGTTAAAGTGATTGTTGTTGAGTTGGGTGCTATGTAAACTATGAACTGTTAGGTTGGGCTGGTTTTATGCAAGTTGTAGTTGTGGAGGTTCGGTTGGGGTGTAAGGAGTACTCATATTCTATCCCCTTAGCTTGTGTTTAGAGGTTTACTTGCTGAGTATCGTGTGGTTTGGTACTCACCCTTGCTTCTACATTTTTGTAGGTTACTAGCCCGGACCTTTGTGATATTTTCTCTTCTCCTTGTCTAAGGCTTCTTATGGAGGTTTGTGAGGTAGTTGCTTGTTATTTCAGCGGACCTTCTTACTCTTATTTATGATCTTGTTCTATTCTTGAAACAATGTCATTTGAGACTAGTGTTTTTCTTTTGAAGCAATTGTAATACTTTAGAGGCTTGCACACGTGACAACCAGATTTTGGGGCATTTTTGAGTTGATTATAAAAATTTTCGCATTTTATTGTAATGATTGAGTTTTAGGCTGACTTGTCTTTGTGGGATAAGACGAGTGCCATCACGTCCATTTTTGGGTCGTGACACATCTAGCTAATCCATTTTCATTTTTATGTTCTTATATAAAATTTTCAAGATCTATTACTCCCTTCGTCCCATTTAATGTGTCACTTTTCGGGTTTCGAGATTCAAACAAGTCTAACTTTGATCGTAAATTTTTCATAGATCTTTTAAACATTTTGAATTATCAATTATTGTGACTTATAATACTTTTTACGTAGTTTACAAATATATAAATTTCATTTCAAAAATATTGAAGATTCCATGTGCAAATTTTTGGTCAAACTTAAACGGTTTGACTCTCAAAAAACGAAAAATGCCACATAAATTGGGACGGAAGGAGTATATTTCTTAGATTATTCACAAACCAGTTTTTTTTTTAATTCAAAATATCTGTGATATTTGAGTTTATCGATTCAAAGTAAATGGAACAGATCCTCAAGTAAACCTAATGGCTAATGAGTTTTTGTGTTTGAATTTTTTTTTTGGGACAATGCAATTTTTTTCAGGGATGAGGAGTGGAAATGGAGAAGACGATGAAGTGGGAAATTGGGGAAGAGGAATTGCACCTTTTTTAAAATATTATTTATCTTTTTTAATAATATATTTCTGATGTGTCATTAAATATTTAAAAAAGTTATGACGTGTCACTAAAAAAAATGGCGTGGAGTTCTACGTGTAGCTGCGTGTATCACACTTCTTGATTATGTGAGAAAATAATTTAAAATATTGTGTTTCGTCAAGTTTAAGTGTTTATTTGGCAAATTGATGAGTAGGAGGATCTAACTGACAAACAAAGTCAAGTACAAGGGTCTCACAGATCATTCCGCCTTGAAAATAATTAGGAGCCAAAGTTAATTCTATTAAGTATATTAAATTTTGAAGGGAAAAAAACATTTAAGTTATACGATAATTAATTATAATGTACTAACATTCAATGTGTTTGTGTCTATTTACAAATTATATTTGCATCTTTTGTACTGAATCTTCCTTATTTGGTGAGACTATTTGGCACTTGGCAACATGGCCCAATTAAAAGTCCTTTGGAGAAGACAATATTTTTCAACTTAATGTTATTTGACTCAAATAATAGAGTCACGATTCAGAGTAATAACTCGTAAATTATATAAAAGATATAAATTATATTGGATAAATTTTGTATGAAGAATTCGACTAAAGAAATATATATAAGATCTCCACTTAAAACATTTCTGCTTAATTATGTAAGAGCATGTCTACGCTCTATATACAAGTTTTTGTCTTTTTTTTTAAAAAAAAAAAAATGTAAACAAAATAGGCTTTTAATTGGTTTATTTATTTGTTATTATTCGAGTTTAAGACTTGATAATGAAAAATTTCTTAATAGGAATGTTTTACTCTCATCCTCTTTAGTGGATTCAACGTGAATTTGAATTAGTGATTAACAATTTCAAATACAAAATGTTTTCCTCTTTTTCATTCCAAAGATTTTTGTGACACTATTTTAGCAATTTGGTCAGCAATAAATATATTAGAAAAATGGGGTTAATAATATCTAACCTCTCTATATAGTCCACATATATATTTTTAAAAGTACTTTAAGTTGGCTGCCCGATGTGATTGACTTTTACCCAATGACTCCAAAATGGAACTCACACATCTAGAAAGAAAATTTAAGAGTATTTTCTTGTTTGACGTTTGATATTTAATTTGTTATTCGATTAATTTGAATTTAGAAATCTGTATTATTTGATGTTTGCTGTTTATCTTAAGATTCGAATTTACATCACGTAATGCTTAATAAATGTAAAGTCATTCTTTATTAGGATTTTTTTCATTTATATAACTCGAATTTGAGACCTCTAATTAAGTATAAATGAATCATATTCACCTCACCACAATTTTTTATGAAAAATAAAATATAAGAAAATAATTCATTTTATGAAAAAATATTCTATATTTTTTTTTCATTATATGGACAGAGAAGTAACGAAAATTGAGCTGTTCAATTTGGAAGGGCATGACTTCAAAATATTCAACACTAATGGAACATTTAATTTGATTAGCGACGAATTTTATAAGTTAAGTGATAAAATTTGTTCGTCGCTAATTCCTGTTTTTTTTTTTTTTGTCTCCTGTTATTTTAAATAGAGGTGGATCTAGTATTTGTTTATTTGATTTATAGCTTCACAAAATTCATGCCTGATAAATACATATCAATATTTAGTTGTGTATCCAATTATTTTTATAAATTAACTTAAAAATCATGATAGAAATTTATAAATTTTAAATCATGAATCGGACTCCAATTTCAAACATGTCCGAATTGTGACATTTTAGTCATAGTGCAGAAAAAAAGTAGATTAGAGGCTACCCCTAACTTTATTTATACACAAAAATAGCTGTAATTCTTCAACTTTGTGTTTAAATAAAGGATGATAATTAATTAATTAGCTAGCTAGTGTGCAAATGGGATAACTATTTGGATTTAAGTTATATATATTAATACTATAATACCCAAATGAAATTTAGCCCAAATGGGTAGTCTATTAAGTGTTTTAATCAAAGAAATAAACATGATGGTTAACATTTTTAATTGATAGAAATATTTCTTTAAAAATTTTATTGGGAAACATACATAAATATACTATAAATAAAAAATATTTACCATTTATAGCAATAACATTTTTTTTCACTTGATCACTTTTAATACATTTATAATACAGTTTTAATACATATTACAAAGAACAATTTATTATTCACATATAATACAAGTTTTATTGATGGATAATACATTTATCACACCTTTTAATACACTTTTAATACAATGTGTCAACTTCTTACCAAATAAGCATAATATTTTTTTTAAAACAATTATAATACATATATATTGCATACTTAATTCACTTTTAATACATATTGCAGATTTAACATAGTATTGTCATATATTGCTATAAATGGTAATAAATAAAAAGTATTGCTAAAATCATTAATTATTTATTAAAAGGCTCTCATCCAAGTAATTTTTCCTTTTTGGATTTATTTGTATGGGCCTCTTGCTATCAAAGGAGAACTCAAGAGGGCCCAAGAAGCCCACTTGTCTAAGTAACTCTTGGGCCTCTTGCTAAGAAACCAATTATGTATGAAACTTGGAAAAATTATTTGTAAATTTATACTTTTAGTATTAAACTCGAACCATGGAAATAGTCTCTTACATAAATATAAGTTAAGATTGTCAACATTATGTTCTACTATGGTCCATGTTTTCTTAGACTTCGTGCATAGTGGCAGTTTTGTGTATCGAACTACATTTTTATTAAGCTAAGCAAAAATATTATATGTATCAATTAGGCTATTTCCCGCTTTTAAACCTTTTGCATAGGCGAACACACGGATTAACATTCAATAATCCAAAAGGTTTTCACTTCGCTACGTCTTCGCTCGTGATTGCTTAAAATTTCACGTCTTTGCTCGTGATTGCTTAAAATCTCCTTTCATCAATAGGTGTTCTCAAAGCATTGACTAGACACCCTAATATAGCCTTTTTTTAATGCTCCGTAATAAATTTAGTGCGCTTGGTAAAATTTCTATTTATTCCAAAATATTATAATAACTTGTGTTGAATAGTATACAACTCATTGTGTTAGGCTAATCTATTGTAGTGAAATGGAAAAAGAAAAGTTACGTCTTGATACCCTTTACTTGAGAAAAATTACTTGTGGGAAAAAAAGATATAACTTAAAGTTAACATACGGTTATACATATATTATATATTCGTCAATTTTTTATAATTCAAGAAGTTTACGTACACTCTAATCTTGTGAATCCCACACTTGAAATTTCAAGTACGAACTCCTGACAAAATGTACAAATTATGAAGTTGTCATTTATAGTCATTGACTATGTAGGAATAGTCTAAAATTTAGTGTGGTCCATTTTGTAATAAATAAATAAATATGCTAACTTGAATTAGTACTACAAAAGTAGCATTACTAATTGATTAATGTGGTCCATTTTGGTTGAAAAAAAAAGACAAAGAAGAAGCTTTGATTAAAAACCAAAACAAATAAATCAAAGGAAATGATACAAAACAATCAAAATAATTTGAATAAAAAACAATTCAATAAAGATCTAATGTGTGGATTGAATAATTAACTAAATGGTTATTCATCCCAATCGCGCTTAAATTAAAAATAATATATATATGCATTTGTCATGGTTATTCAATTTTACTATGCATTTTTTATTCTTTTACTTGTGAATATTCATAGATTTGTCATAATTATTAATTATTTCACTACTTAATTATTCACATGTTTTGTTATGTTTGTACTATTACTCCATATTTGATGATAATAATAGTGTTATAAATACTCAGATATGACATATTTTCTTACGTTAAGAGACCAAGCACATATAGTTTAATTAATTAAAACTTAAATATGATAAAACATATATTACAAGGATCAAATATAATTTACCAATAAATTTGAAATAAAAATATTATATTTTACGAAATTAATTATATATAACTAAAATAACATTTATAATAACTATCGAGCCTACAAATGCACAGACGTAGGGAACTTAAATAACTTTAGTCGTGATAGATTGAAACTTTTAATTAAAAGAGACTGTCTAGTTCAAAGGGTATCTCAAAGAATTTTTACAATTATTCACTTTGTTTCATATTTGGTGTCAATTTGAAAAGACTCGTAAATAATTTAATAAATATATAAAAAGAACATAAGTTATTCTGAACCAGATATAACTTGTGAACAAGCCACAATTTGTCAATCTGACAGGATATTATATAACGATTGTATTAAAATTATGTTTCACGTAACATAACTTGTGAAAACATAATTTTCTATTTTTTTTTTTGAGTGTGTATCATTGAGGTCTTTTTTGCACAATTTTTTTAAAATTAGATCAAAGTTTAAATAATAGGAAATGATTAAAAGCAACAATCACTATTTTTTGTAAATACACAAACTATACTATATTTCGTTTAAGCATTTTGACTCTATACTTCATATTTAGTGTAGTTTTACACAGTGAGATCTGAAGAGTTGAGGATACGCTGACCTTATTTCTATCGTCGAAGATAAAATAGTTAAATTTGAACTTTTTTCTTAAAATTATGTGATGATTTATTAACAGCAAGGCTACAAATGAATCTAAAGGATAAAAGGACATCCCAATAAACGAATATTCCACATTCACCTAAGCTTTCAAGAATTACCACACTCCAAGAAAATGTAATAAATGAATCCTTCTCTCGCACAAGCATCAACGACTTATTCCATAGCTCAAACCTGTCCTGCAGGCACAAACTATTTTGGCATGAATTGTCATTTCTATAGTATGGTTTATGATTATGTAAAGTAGGTCAAAGAAAATAAAATAGTATGGTCCATAACAAATGAATATGTTAATTATGATTTAGTACAAGTAGTTTTGGTAGTTTATTAATTATGGTCCATTAGTGGAAAAAATGGAAAAAAAAAACTTTTGATGCAATAAACAGCAAGAAGAAAAAGGTACTTGAACTAAAGGCATAACCATCTGCATGACCAACAAGATTTGCACCATCTTTGTTAGTGTAAAATAGATCCATATCACTAGTCCCCTTTAAATATCGCAATATATGTTTAATTTCATTCCAATGTCTTCGTGTAGGGTTGCTAACAAATTAACAAAAAATGCTATGTCAGGTCTCGTAGCATTAGCAAGATACATAAGTGCACCAATTGCACTAAGATAAGGTACTTCAGGACCAAGAGGTTCCTCATTCTCTTCTTGAGGTCGGAATGAATCTTTACTCATTTCAAGTAACCGAACAATCATTGGAGTACTTAATGAATGTGCTTTGTCCATGTAAAATCGTTTCAAAATTTTCTCAGTATATACAGATTGATGGATGAAGACCCCGTCTACTAAATGTTCAATTTGTAGACCAAGACAAAGTTTTTTCTTTCCAAGGTCTTTCATCTCAAATTCTTTCTTTAGATATTTGATTGTCTTTTGAACCTCTTCTGGGATTCCAATGAGGTTTATGTCATCAACATAAACAACAAGAATAACAAACCCTGATATTATTTTCTTAATAAAAATACAAGGACAAATTGCATCGTTTATATAATCTTCTTTTATCAAGTACTCATTGAGGCGATTATACCACATGTGCCCTGATTGTTTTAAGCCGTATAATAACTTTTGTAATCTGATTGAGCACATATCCCGAGATTTTGAACTATATGCTTCGGGCATTTTAAGTCCTTCCGAAATTTTCATATAAATTTCATTATCAAGTGAACCGTAAAGATAAGTTGTAACCACATCCATTAGATGTATTTCAAGATTTTCTTATACAGCTAAACTGATGAGATATCGAAAAGTTATTGCATCCATAATCGGTGAATATGTCTCTTCATAGTCGACACCAGGTCTTTGAGAGAATCCTTGTGCAACAAGACGTGCCTTGTATCTTAAAATTTCATTTCTCTCATTTCTTTTTAACACAAAACCCCACTTATAGCCAACCGATTTTACACCATTTGGGGTTCGGACTACAGGTCCAAAACCCTTACGTTTAGCAAGTGAGTCTAATTCTGATTGAATTGCCTCTTGCCATTTTAGCCAATCACATCTTTGTCGACATTCTTCGATAGATTTAGGCTCAAGATCCTCACTGTCTTGCATAAGATTAAGTGCAACATTATATGCGAAAACATTATCCACTATAATTTTTGATCGATCTAAACTTATCTCATCACCTGTAGAACTTATTGAAAGTTCTTCATTCACTTGAGTCTCGGGATCGTTGATCTCTTCAGGAATATCAAGATTAATCAGATCCTGAATCTCTTCGTGGGGTTCTTTTGTAGGGTCATTTTTCATACTTTCTTTTCTAGGATTTTTATCCTTTGAACCCAATGGTCTACCACGCTTCAGGTGTGTTTGTGATTCAAAAGCCATAACACTTGTAGATGGTCCTTTTGGGACGTCAATCAGAATAGGCACATTCACTGCAGGAATATGTGACTTTGTTATCCTTTTCAAATCAGTAAATGCATCTGGCATTTGATTTGCTATGTTTTGCAAATGGATGATCTTCTGGACCTCTTTTTCACATATAGGGAAATGTGGATCAAAATGAGATAATGATGAAACTTTCCATGCAATTTCACTTTTAAATTATTTTTTCTCTCCCCTTAATTGCGGAAAAGTTATTTCATCAAATCGACAATCTGCAAATCTTGGAGTGAACAAATCTCCTGTTAATGGCTCAATATAGCAAATTATGGAGGGTGAATCAAACCCAACATATATGCCTAATCTTCTTTGGGGGCCCATCTTAGTGCGCTGAGGTGGTGCTACTGGCACATATACAGCGCATGCAAAAATTTGCAGATCAGCAATATTTGGTTCATGACCAAATATCAATTGTGATGGGGAGTATTTATTATAATTTGTTGGTTTAAGACGAATGAGTGTTGTTGCATGTAAGATAGCATGACCCCATACAGTAGTGGGCAATTTCATTTTCATAAGTAGTGGTCTTGCAATCAATTGTAGGCGCTTAATAAATGACTCTGCCAGGCCATTTTGAGTATGAACATAAGCAACAGGATATTCAATTCTTATCCCAATTGATAAGCATAATCATCAAAAGCTTGGGATGCAAATTTTTCAACATTATCAAGGCGAATAGCCTTAATAGGATAATTTGGGAATTGCACCCTTAATCTTATTATTTGTGCCAATAATTTTGCAAACGTCAGGTTGCGAGACGATAAGAGGCACACATGAGACCATCTTTAAGATGCATTTATTAGGACCATAAAATATCTAAACAACCCACTAGATGGGTGAATAGGTCCATAGATATCCCCATGTATACGTTCTAAAAATTGAGGGGATTCAATGTTAACCTTCATTAGAGATGGCCTAGTAATCAATTTGCCTTGACAACAAGCAGCACATGAAAGCTCATCACTTGTAAAAATCTTCAAGTTCTTTTATGGATGTCCATTTGAGTTTTCAATAATTCGTCTCATCATTATTGATCCAAGATGACCTATTCGGTCATGCCAAAGCACAAAAGTTTTTAAGTCAGTAAACTTCTGGTTTACGATAGAATGTGCTTCAAATGTACTTATTTTGCATAATATAAGCCAGAAGATAAAGTTGATAATTTCTCCAACACATATTTCTGGTCTGAGATAATCTTGGTAATACCAAGGTATTCAACATTCATTTCATTTATTATCTCAACATGATATCCATTTCGGCAAATATCTTTAAAACTTAACAGGTTTCTTGGGGATTTAGAAGAGAACAATGCATTTTCTATAACAAGTTTTGTCCCCTTAGGCAGAAATATAGTAGCTCTTCCGGAGCCTTCTATTAAGTTCGAATTACCAGAAATCGTAGTAACATTTGCATTTCTTCTAAGCAAGTAAGAGAAGTATTTCTCATCTTTGAATATGGCGTGCGTTGTTCCAGTATCAATTACACAAATATCTTCATGATTGATCATTGATCAAAACGAAGTTTGGGGCATATCCATATTTTCTTCAAAAACAGATATAAACAAAGTAAAATATTACTATTAAACATGGATATTATACAAACATTATTTATTTACAGAGA
Organism: Solanum pinnatisectum; assembly: GCA_035578085.1. Lineage (NCBI taxonomy): Eukaryota > Viridiplantae > Streptophyta > Magnoliopsida > Solanales > Solanaceae > Solanum > Solanum pinnatisectum. Next base: position 36,337,765 of record CM069086.1, read on the forward strand.
TTAGAAAAGCATAAACACACCAACTAATACAAACAAACAGAAAAGAAAATTATCTAGATTATTGCAGGCTCGTCACTGATCGTTTTTCCTTCAGGGAATAGAAAGAAATCAACTACATCCAGATGCATAGGTTTAACATTATCTTCAGAGATGAAATTTGCTTCTGCATTATTATTCATCTTATGTATGGGCTCAACATTATCTTCAGAGATAAAGTTTGCTTCTGGATTATTATCACCCTATTTCAAGGATGCCTGATAGAGCTGAACCAGACGTTTAGATGATCGACAAGTACGGGACCCCCATTCCTCCGCATCTATACCCTTCCTTTTATATTGTTGATCATTTTTTGGTGCAAGACGACCATCATGATTATAATTTATTTTACGACCACGACCACGACCGAAGCCATGACCACGATAGAACCAACGGGCCGAATTTCATGATTTTTTATCAATAGGTCGTTATGTCGTTCAGCAATAAGAAGATGTGAAAGTAATTCAGAATATTTTTTAAAACCCATTTCTCGATATTGCTGCTGCAGGAGCATACTCGAGGCAGAAAATGTGGAGTATGTTTTCTCAAGCTTATCATGTTCAGTGACCTCTTCTCTGCATAAATTTAACTGTGATATAATTCTATACATGGAAGAATTATATTCAGTTATACTTTTAAAGTCTAGTAACATCAGATTAAACCAATCATGACGCGCCTATGGAAGAATGACCAACTTCAGGTGGTCATATCTATCTTTCAAATTATTCCACAGTACAAAAGGTCTTTAATAGTGAGGTATTGCATTTTCAGCCCCTCGTCAAGATGGTGGCGGAGAAATATCATTGCTTTTGCACTTTCTTTGCTGGATGCCTGGTTATTATCTTTGATGGTGTCTACCAGATCCATCGCATCCAAGTGGATTTCAGAGTCTAGTATCCATGACGAGTATCCTTTACCCGATATATCCAAGACAACAAATTCAAGTTTAGAAATATTAGAGATTTTTAGATAAATAAAATTCTTATCCTTTTTACGTATTTAAAGTAGCTCAAGTTGGCTGAGTCTTGTGCTAATAACGTGTTATAAAATAACTAGCTAACAAACTAATATTAATAAACTAAAGTAATAAGAAGAACAAACAAAGAGAGCGCATAATATATTCCAAACTTTTATTATATCTCTTCCTTTGAGAATGAAAATAATGGCTATTTATAGCCAATGAGAAATATACAAACTAACACTTGGCCATTGAAAAATTGTCTACTTGGCCAAATGATGACACCTCAAAAATGGGTGGCCCCACATGGCATCATTTTAGTATAGCAAGTGATGACACTTAAAGGGTGGCCCACATGGCATCCATTTAGTTTTACAAACAGTCACACATTTATTTCATGGGGTAAATTATTGCAAGGGTAAAATTGAATTATTTTGTTATAAAAATAAAACAAATTGTACGATTGAGGTTGGGGATTTTTATTACTTTATAAGTGGAATTAAAATGTATTCTGACTGTTCTTTTGTCATAAAATGTGTGTTATTGGCTGTTGACTTAGATGGTGATTAATGGTATAAAAAAACTATCATATATATGAATAAAATGATACACAAAGTGATTAAATAACATATGTTGGATATCCCTGACACAATAAATTGTTCTAGTATGGTGATTTTAGACACCTTGAATAAACCAACGCTCACGTGTTTGAATCTCACTAGCAACATTTTTTCTCACTTGTTTAAAAAGAATTTTTGTTATACAATTTCTGAACCCCAGTAGAAAACTCATGTTCATTCCGAGACTCCTAAAAGAAAAATTGATTATAAATTTAGAGAGTTTATTTCTACAATTAACTTATGGATGAATATAAACATTTTGATAATATATAATTTAATGATTTAAGGAAACAAATCATCTGCAAAAAATACCATGATTTCCTCTAGTTACAACTTTAACTTTCAAGAATCCTCACATGGCTATCCTCAATCAAATAATGAGGAGATATGCTAGCAGGCTAGTAGCTAATAATAATAATATAATTATTTTTTTTAACAATGTTATTTATCTAAATATTTTTGGATTGGTATGATAAAATATAAATTATTATAAAATAATATAACATGAAAAAAATTCATTTTTCATAAATACTTTGATAATTTACTGTGATATTACTTTAGAGAACGACGGTAATAAAGAGATCTGGTTATATAGTATATCTTGAAATATATCTAAATTTCTATTAGTATAATTTGGCTATAACACCTTTGTCATTATGCCATCAGTCAAATCTTTTTATTCGATATCGTTTGTTTAAATATTTTTTATTTTTATAATTGAATATTATTATGGAAAACATAAAATATAACATTATGAAAATTTACCTGTTAATTAACTAAATATTATTAAAGAGAATGACTCATTAAGAGATTTGACTATATATTATATCTTGACATGTTTCTAAATTTCAATCAGTAGAAATTATCTACAACACCTTTGCCATTATGTTACCAGTCAATCTTTTTATTCGATATCGTTTATTTGAATACTTATTTTACTATTATAATAAACATAAATATAACATTATGAAAATTTATCCATTAATTAACTAAATTTTATCTAAGAGAATGACTCGTGAAGTGATTTGACTATATATTATATCTTGACATGTTTTTAAATTTTCATTAGTATAATTTGTGTACAACACCTTTGCCATTATGCTATCAGTCAAACCCTTTTTCTTTCGATATCGTTTATTTAAATATTTTTTATAATTGAATGTTATTAAAAAAAAATATATATATAACATCATGCAAATTTGTTGGTTAATTAACTAAAGTATATGGAGATAATGACTCATCATGAGATTTGACTATATATTATATCTTGATATATTTCTAAATTTTCATTAGTAAAATTTATTTACAACACCCTTGCCATTATGCTATAGATCAATACCATATTGATTCCCATTTTGGTTATAGATCCATGTTAATTGAATATGTCCTTTTTGGGTTGTCCAAGTTCATATTCCAACTATTCCTTTCGTTTCAAAATATTGCTCACATTTTTTTAGAATTAAATGATATAAATTTTAATTAATATATTAAGATGTATTTTTTTAATTATCTAGTTTTTAAATATTAAAATTTTAATTTTAAATTATTTATTTAATCTAATTTAATTTTAACTTTAAAAACTAATTAAATTGACTCTCGAAAAAAAGGGTCAAAACTATTTTAAAATGAAGGGAGTATCATTTTCTACTTATTTTCTTATTATTATAATTTTCAATAAAACAATAAATTTTTTGTAACTACCAACCAAAGAGCAATCGTCAAATTATAATGAAAACTTGAACTACATATATATCATGATAATAAAATGTAAAGCCATGACTTGTTGGAGAGATAGAATCAACAAAAAAATGTTACTAATAAATTTAATTAGTTTAAGAGGACAAAAAAATAGGGGAAAAAAAAGGTATTTTTTTTTAAAAAATAAAAAATAAAAATTGTGTGCTGACTATGATCACGTGTTGAGTGGGTCCCACGTAAATTATAAGATTTGGGATTTCGTTAATTGAAAATTTTGTGATATTCTCCAAATTTGCAGTGAATATTCCTTACATATAATCAAAGATAAAATTCAATAATTTTAATTCAGATCTTATATATATGTTCCTAGTAACATAATAAACTTTTTTCTTTGAAATTCAGTATTGAGTCAAAATTATAATTTCACTTTTGTATATTATCATTTTAACTTATGATTGATAATAATTAAATAACTTAGTTCAGTGTAAATAATATTAGGCATCAATATGTATTTTTATTTCTTACTATTCCTTCAGATATATTCCCCAAATTATATTACTAAGAATTATGGTGAAATGACGAGATAGTGGAGTGAATATAATTTGTTCATTTTCAATGATAGGTCTTATGACCGAGTCATGGGGTGGGGAAGAAAAATCTTGTAGAGAATGATTTTCTTTTTTAACAATTCTTACATGGTGTGAATATAAGCGAAATGAAAATTTAGAATTTATGAGTTTGAAAGTAGAATTATGACTTCCGCTTGAATTATATTATCAATGAAAATTTGAAAATAAATATCGAATGTCAGAAGAAAAAAACCAACCAAAAACATTAGCTTGATTGATGTATAACACACAGATGAATTTCAATGATATATGTAGTAGGTACATATGTACTACATTGTTTGTGGTTGTGGACTTGTGGTGATCATTTAAATTCACCCTACAATTATTAACCTTTTTCTTGTTTGATTCCAATATTATCAAACATATATATATATATATATATATATACACTTTGATAAATTATCTTTGTAATGACCTTATTCGAATGTCTATGTATTTATTATTTTATTATAATGAAAAAATAATTTATTGATTATATTATTCATATTAATTTTTAGATAAATTTTGTTTGTAACATCTATAGATTGTAAACAATAAATATTACCATAGCTTGTAGGTGCTCACATAATAATCAATCACAATAAAAAATAAAAAGGTTTTAATATACGAAACTATTATATAGAGATTTAATTGTATTCTATTTAAAAATTATAATAAGTGCATAATTTTTTTTTTTTTTTGGGGGGGCAGGGGAGAGGGGGGGGGGGGATATTAATTTGTAAATAGATAATCCTATCTAGTTTAAGTAGTCTTATTTGTTTTCTTGATTTTCTAATCACTCCCTATCACTTATTGTCTCCTTTAGAGGACAAGATTAATACTAAGTGGAAGTAGGTTGGATGTATAATAATTTTAAGAATTTTGGACAACAATTGAAAAAAGAATATAACATATTTTCTTTCACATCATGTTTTTTTTCCCAATTATTTGACTCATCCCCTTTTCAATAATTTGAAGGACAAACTAGTTACTATAAGTATGATTTACTCATTTTTTTCGCAATTTATGTGTCACTTTTCATTTTTCAAAAATTAAATAATTTAAGTTTGATTGAAAATTTGCACATGAAATCTTCAATTTTTTTCGAAATGAAATTTATGTATTTGTAAGCTAAGTAAAAAGTATTGTAAGTCATAATAATTGATAATTCAAAACGTTTAAAAGATCTATGAAAAACTCACAGTCAAAGATAGACTTGTTTGAATCTCAAAATCCAAAAAGTGTCATATAAAATGGGATAGAGGAAGTAACTTATATTCATAAATTTGTAAATAATTTTTATACTATGAATATAATTTTAAAAAATTATTATGTGATGTTTGCAATGAAGAGTTATTTTTATTTTTATATGTTGAGAATCTAGAGATAGATTTTTCAAAGTTTTTGGAAATAACATTTGCAAATTTGAATACTATTTGAAAATATTACAAGTCATATCTTTTCGATCTGTTTCAATTTATTTAACATAATTTGAATTGACACAGGGTTTTAAAACATGTCATAGTATTCGTGTGATTATAAATTTTTGGACTTATGATTTAAAATAGGCCATCACATTTATATGTCTATAAAAATTTGAAAAGTGCAACTTTAAACATACTATTACATCTATGTGATTATTAAAAAATAATCGTTAAGACAAAAATATAAAATATAAAATTAAATGTTTTCATAATTCATACCATTCAAAATATTTGAGAAAAGCGGAGTTAAAAAAAACCTCTTTTACTCTTTAGATAACAATATTACCACACAAATTAGAACAAATAATGTTATTGATGCACATAACTTAAACTCGTCGTAGAATTATAAGGTATGCTTTTGAAAATCTTAAAATACATTACATTAAAAAGAAAAAAAAATGATTTTATCAAAATTAACATTGTGGAAATTATGGTGTAAGACCATCTCCAACCCACCTCTATTTTACTCTCTATTCTCTATTCTCTATATTTTATTTTTAAAAAAATTATCACTTTAAATATGTAATTTCAAATTATTTTAATATTATTTATATTATATGAAACTATTAATTAAGTCTTTAATTGTTGAATTATTTTCTAAGTAGGAAAAAGGGTCAAATATGCCCCTAAACTATTCGAAAAGGTCTAGATATACCCTCCGTTTAAAGTTTGGTTCACTCATGCCCTCGCCGTCCAATTTTTCGCATAGATATGCCCTTATGGGCGTTAGTTGGTCTGCTGGACATATCTAGCTCATTTTTCATTTCTTTAAATGTCACATGGAATTGTCATATCATTTTGACCTTACCACATGACATTTATATGAAAATGAAAAGGGATCAATTATGTCCCTAAAAAATTCGGACCCATAAACACTTAATCCGACCCATAAATCAACTCCACTTTAAATAAACTACCCCCAACCAAACCTAGCATAATTTGTCACGTAAGACATATAATCCCACAAAAGTTGAAACTAAGTTAAAAAACACGTTTATATATTATGTTGACTAAAATAGAATATATACATACATGATAGGACCCCACCCCCACGCCCACCCCACACCCCCTCTATCCTACTCCCTACCCCCAACCCCACCTTACAAAACTGTTCTCCTTTTACATGAAAAAGAAACAACATTACACTCTTGAACTCTCTTCTGGTTTCCATCACTTTTCCAAGAAAAGAACTCTTCAAGATCAAGTATTTGCCTTTAAACACTTCTCATTGTTCTTTTTTTTTTCCCTCGTTGGAATTTTCAAAAAACAAAGACCAAAACGTTTTAAAGGGCTCTAATTTGCATGGCAATCATTTTTTAATATCTTCAAATTACACACTAAACTTTTTTTTCACTTTTCTTGGATCTTCTTCTTCTTCTTCCTATTCTCTTCTCTTTTTTGACTGATAAAGTGACTATTTTTTTTCATTCCCAAGAAAATATTCAAAGTACAAAAGGGTAAATAAATATCTCTATTTCTCTAACTTTAGATCTGTAAAAATATTGTCTCCCAACAAAGCCCTTTTTCTTGGTTTTTAGTACTATGATTCATTAATTTCTTCAAAAAAAAAATTAAAAAAATTATGATTAGGCAAAATTGGTATGGAGAAGAATGCAACAATAAGGTGAGGAAAAGGGGAGGATCATCATCATCTTCATCTTCATTAGTACAAAGTTATAGGCTAAAAAGGGCAGTTTTGGTAGGAAAAAGAGGAGGAGGGTCAAATAGTACAACACCAGTACCATTGTGGAAAATGAATTCAAGGTCACCATCATTGCAGAATGATAGTGGAAATAGTAGTAAGTTATTCAAGAATCTACAGCAGCAAACAGCAAAAGGAACAGCTTCTGATTTGTCAGTTTCAGCAAGAAAACTTGGTGCTACTTTGTGGGAAATCAATGGGGTTCTTCTTCCTATACCTAAAAAGGAGGAGAATTTTTTGAAGTCATCATCAAAATTTGGTGCTCTTGCTTCTCATCCTTCTCAAATTAGTCCAGTTTCTGAGGTGGGGTTCAAATTTTCTTGAGAAAAATTGATTCTTTTTTTCTGTTTTTGTAGTGGGGTTCTAATTTTCTTGATAAAAATTGAATCTTTTTTCTGTTTTTGTTGTGTCCATAGTTCTGTTTATGAAGTGGGGTTCAATTTTTCTTGATAAAAATTGATTCCTTTTTTGTTTATGAAGTGGAGTTCAAATTTTCTTGAGAAAAAATGATTCTTTTTTCTGTTTTTGTTGTGTCCATAGTTCTGTTTATGAAGTGGGGTTTATATTTTCTTGATAAAAATTGATTCTTTTTTCTGTTTTTGTTGTGTCCATAGTTCTGTTTCTGAAGTGGGGTTTAAATTTTCTTGATAAAAATTGAATCTTTTTTCTGTTTTTGTTGTGTCCATAGTTCTGTTTATGAAGTGGGGTTTAAATTTTCTTGTTAAAAAATGATTCTTTTTTTTTTCTTCTTTTCATTGCCATGTTGCTGAGGTATGTGACCATACTAGTACTACTAATGCATTGGATCCCATCTGAACTTCGAAGTTAAGTATGCTTGAGCGAGAGTAGTACTAGGTTGGGTGATTTCTCGGAGGTCCTCGTGTTGCACTCTTTCTTTTAACTGCTTTGTTACGTGTAATTTGAGTCGAGAGTCTTTCAGAAGTAGCTAGTCTCTCTATCTCCACGAGTTAGGTAAGGTCTGCATATATTCTATCCTCCGTACTCAACTTGTGAGAATACATTAGATATGTTATTGTTGTTGTATTGCCATGTTTCTGAGGTGGGGTTCAAATTTTCTTGAGAAAAATTGCTTCTTTTTTGTTTCACAGCACTGTTTCTGAAGTGGGATTCAAATTTTCTTGAAAAAGAATTGCTTCTTTTTTGAAGTTTTTTCTGATGTTGTTTGTGTGTTCAATGGTGAATTTTGGCAGAGAATGGAGAGATCTAACTTGGACAGTGATAGAAGAAGAACTTCAATTGGTTCTCAGAGAATTCTGCAAACTGATTTCTCTCTCCAAAATGGTTGCTTGATTGAGGTATCATCCCTTTTTTCTAATATTATTCTTTAATAAAATAATTCCATTTTAATTTATTTTTTTGATTTTTCACTCGGAGTCCAATATTTTATTATTAGATCTGATTAATCTAAATTCACATGGCATAATGCTTATTAGGGGATAAACAGATCCTATCCATCCCCACCACAAACTACACTGTTCTGTATAGTTTTTTATGACAGCAACTTAAAATAATTTGGATAATTCTACTTTTCATTTTCTTTGGGGTGGGGGCGGGGGGCGGGGGTTGCTGTTATTCACTGTTGCAAGTTGTAAATAAGAACAGAATTGCAACTTCTCTAGTCTAGTATGAAAGTTTATGCAATCTAAACACTCCTTCTTTAACACTTTGTTTGACCCCATTTCCTGATTAGCCCGTTTCGAAAGATGACATAGATTTGATATTTCCTTGATGAGAAGCTTTTATAGTCACATAAATATAAATATTATGACATATTTAAGATCAAACAAATTGAAATATGAGAAGTAATACAACCCCTCTAGTTCGAACCGAAATTCATTATTTAACTAAGAAGGGCAAAGAGATGAACTTATTATCCATCGAGTTCAAACTATGCTGTTGTAAAAACAAAATTAGAGCCATTCATATTTTTATCATAATAAATGACATAAATGGCATATTGGATGTGCCTCTTGGCCACTACATACAATGTTTCAATTTAGGAAATGGACAAATCTTTCATTGTCATGGAAAGGGACCAATAATGTAAGTTGGTGTCTGTTTCAGGTACCATCAGAGTCAACATGTCATATGTTTTTATATTCAACACTTCAAATCTTGAATTGATATAATGTTGTTATCTTTTGTTTGTCACTTGCTATTTGTGACAATATTGTCACAAAATATCTTTGGTTATATGCTATAACTAAGTTTTTTTGCCATCTATTATTTCTAGTTACTTTGCATCAGCAATTTTTCTTTCAAATTTTTGATATAAAGTACAAAAAATGCAGGTTGATCAGACACAGAATCGTGGATCGAGTGTTGATAGGCATCGGTTGAAGGATGTCAAGAATGGAATCTCCGCGTCTAAGGAGTTGTTGAAGGTTTTGAATCGCGTGTGGGGTGTTGAAGAGGATCAATCGGTATGTCTATCCCTTTTCTCAGCTATGAAAGCTGAGCTTGATCGTTCATGTATCCAGGTGACTAAGTTGATTCATGAACAAAGATATAATAACTACCATGGTGAAGTTGATGTCCTGTTGAAGCAGTTTGAGGAAGAAAAGGCGTCATGGAAGTTGAAAGAGCAAGACAAAATTTATGCGGCTATTACATCTATAGCCAAGGAGCTCAAGGTAGAGAAGAAGTTGAGGAAGCAAACTGAGAGGCTAAACAAGAAGCTCGGTAAGGAATTGGCTGACACAAAAACTTCTCTGTCTAAGGCAACGAAAGAGCTTGAAGGCGAAAAGAGGGCAAGAGAGATATTGGAGCAAGTGTGTGATGAATTAGCTAGAGGTATCGGAGAAGACAGAGCTGAGGTAGAGGAATTGAAGAGACAATCGGTTAAAGTTCGTGAGGAGGTGGAGAAGGAAAGAGAAATGCTTCAACTAGCTGATGTTTTACGTGAGGAAAGAGTTCAAATGAAGCTATCGGAAGCCAAGTATCAATTCGAGGAGAAAAATGCAGTTGTCGATAAGCTAAGGAATGAGCTCGAGGCTTACTTGAGATCCAAAAAGGGACAAGAACATGGTGGTGAGTCTCCGAATTATGAAAGGATCAAGGAACTCGAGAGGCATTTGAGAGAAACGCTTCCAAGCACGTGTTATTACCAAGATAAAGAGAAGGAAAACGGGGAAGTCCTTGATAATGATGATGATGATGATGAAGATGACGATGACAATGATTCAGCTGATAGCGATCTTCATTCAATCGAACTAAACATGGACGATAACACCAAAAGCTACCAATGGTGCAGCTCTCTTCAGGACGATCCAAAGAGATCTTCCGTTTCTGACAAAAGCAAAGGGAGAAGGTCCATCTCGGAGAAGTTCCCAAGACAGAGTATTTCCATAGAGAGGGAAACATCAGATGGCATAGAATGGGAATTCTCCGCGGTTGGAGGTAAGGAGAACATGTCCACGTTTGACACATCCGATAAAGGGAGATCAAACTTTCTTGAAAACGGACCAATCTTCGATTTCTCTTCTCAAGTTTGGAAAAAAGACAGCGAAGACGAGATAGAGAGGTACAAAATGATCAAGGATCTTCGAGACCATATCGTATCTGCTTCACAAAAAACGCCATCTCAACAAAGCTTTTCGAGTCCAACTAAGAATTGGAGCCAACAGAATTTGCCTTCTAGTGATGCAGAAAGAGTGATCAATGAGGCATTTGCTGTCTTACAAGGAGCAAATTGAAGAAATACTTTCTGCTGTTTGATACATTGTTTTTACATAATTAAATGGATATATTTTCAACTGTTTTTTCCTTTTTTCTGAAAGCAATATAGTTAAACATCTAAGGTTAATACAATTTTGTGGTTTGCCCTTTGTATGACATACAAAAATGTACAAATTTTTGCTACTCTTTTGGTAACAATGATGTTATAAGTTCTAAGTATATTACTATCTTGTGAACACTTTTATCTTTAATACTCTACTTGACTTGTTCTTGACTAGAGGGTCTATCAGTAACCTCTACCTTCACAAGGTAAGGGTGAGGTTCAGTACATTCACGCTTATCAGATTCTATTTGTGAGATTACACATGTATGTTGTTGTCTCTACCTTCACAAGGTAAGGGTGAGGTTCAGTACATTCACGTTTATCAGATTCTATTTGTGAGATTACACAGGTATGTTGTTGTCTCTACCTTCACAAGGTAAGGGTGAGGTTCAGTACATTCACGCTTCTCAGATTCTATTTGTGAGATTGCACTGGATATGTTGTTGTTGTTACAATACTACTATGACGTTCATTTTTAATTTCTTTTATCAGCATGTTCATTTTTATCCTCTTGGTTAGTTTTGAGTTGGATATCTATATAGTACTACTAAAAACACGTGATTTTTTTATGGAGATCTATCGTAAATACGGGGGTTTTGACGAAACGTCTGTCTGAAAAGCTTATAACAAGACAAATTTCGATGGCTTCCCTAAGAGATTTTCATCGGCACATGTTTTTGGTAGTCGTATATAATTTATATGAATTTCGATTATCGTTAGTTATTGCTTACTTTTTTTTAAATTGTTTTGTCATGCTCTCAAAAGTATTTTGTCATGACTTTTCCACTTCGTCATTTTTTTACTTCCTTTTTAAACTTCGTAATGGCTAATTAAATAGGTTCACATTTATTGAAATAAAGGGAGTATATATTCGTTAGTAGTAAGAGAGCACAAAGTGATATGTAGCGGAATCAGAATTTTCACCCAAAAAATCATGAAGATAAAAAATAATCTTGACCAAAAAAAAAAAAAGAAAAAAAAAATATATATATATATACTGTAATTTTTCGATGGATGAATCAGTTTCCTTCGGTATCTAGCCCTACCCACGGCCGTGATATGTGGATTAAACACACATTATAAGTTCGGACTCTAATGTAAAGAAACCGAATATTTAAATGGAAAAGGATAGAAAAATCATTCTATTATCCATCGAATTTCGACCCGTCCACCAACTACCTCTTCGATTATAATCTTTTTAGTGAAATCATTACTAAAAGCACCTAATCTAAGATTATAGCAGTCTCCCCATGTGCTTAACCTTATTTATTTAAAATCACTAATCAACTCGTTCATACAAAAAGATATTATTTATCTCAATTTGAGGTTTTAAATATACTGAAATTGATATTACCATCTCAATTTTTCATATTTTTTATTACTATGAGGAATATGGAAAATACAAAATGGATTTACTAGGAATAAAGGCATGCCATAAATAAATATATTATAGAGCTGACAAGACCACGAGCATTTATTCCTTTCAAATTATTGAAAAAATTGAAATAAAAAAGAGAAATGGCAATGATTTTTTTTGGTACACTAAAATAGAAATTATATATATTTTATTAATAATAATCATTTAATATTTAATATATATAAATTATGACCATGTATTATATATTATACAGTTATATAAAGCACCGCCCAAAGTTGAAAAATCAGATCTTCTACTCTAAGGAATAATTAATATGATAAATTGATAATTGATTAAAAAAAGTATTTGTGATTAATTAAACTCTGTGACATTAATAATATTGCTAAGTGAATATATTATTCAAAAATTTCTTCCAAAAAGCCTAGTATTAACATAATATTGTACCAAAAGAGAGAAAAAAAAAATTACAAGTAGATTAAGGGTGTGTTTGGTGCGTGGGAAACATTCTTTAGAAACGTTGTAAATTTTTTCATGTTTGATTAAATATTTCTTTTAGAAAATTATTTTTTTAAAAGTTTTAAAAAATAACTTTTACAATAAAAGTAAGCCAGAAAAAGCAAATTTCTTGAATAGTATTTTATGTTGATCGTCTCCCCTCCACCTTATCTCCTAACACCCTCACCCCACCCCACCCCAACCACTCCTTGCCCCCTTCCCCGCCTCGACCCCCACCACCAGCACCCCTGACCCCTCGAACCCCCCCTCCACCTCCCCCCCTACCGTCACAGCCCGACCGGCCCTTAACTACGTACCCTATTCATAACTCATCTTCACCCTTTGATCATCCCTTCTGCTCTTATAATGTTTGTTTGAGTTATCTATGAATAATTTTGAAATAACATTATATACTTAATTACTAAACATTAAAATAATTTTTAAAATTACTTATTTTTCAGATGAAAAATATATTTTCCTCCCCATCAGACACATTCTAATTTTTTTTTTTTTATAAAAAAAAAAAACATATAATTTGTCAAGGTAAACACCAATATAATGACTTGTTTTTTGGGGGTGGCAGCTAGGGTTGATGTATTAATATTTCCATAACAATTACAATGACTTTGTCTAGTATTATTTAGACCATATGACTTTCATATATCATTTCAATGCCAAAGTCCAGTTGTAATACATTGCTGATTCATCATTTCAAGATTCAACTGATAATAATTCACAATTTTAAAAAAATAAAATATAAATTTATTTGTTTCTTGGAACAATTGCACACTATATAATATTAAATTCACTTGGTTCTTGTTAAGTTGGAGTTATTAATTCATTAGAATGATTGTCATGTGCATACATCATTTCAAATAATTCACTGTTATTTAAATATTAATTCTATAAATTTATTTTATTGGATCTTTGTAACTAAAGTAAACAAAAACAATTATTAATTTTTTACATGGTATGGACCAAAATGTCGAACTTCCATGACCAGAAAAGGACAAGAACAGAAACATATTGCGATGTACATGTTCCATTCTTGTCTTCCAATTAATTATAAGAGAAAATGTACTCACATTCGATATTTAAAATTTGAATATATACAAAATAAATAATGTAAGTATATGAATGTCATGTGTCTCGTATGTATTATTTTAATATAAATATTGAATACATATAAATTTATGTTGTTAACAATTACTTTGATTAGCGAGTGTGTGTGTGTGTATATATATATATATATATATATATATATATATATATATATATATATGTGATCTGTTAAATCACACGATTCATTTTTTATATAAAAATAAGTGTCTGTTTATGCATATTTAAAATTGAACAATACATTTATGTATTATGTCAATGAATTTGTTGTTAACCACTACTTTTGATTATGTGATTCTATATGAGACATGTTAAAGCATGCGATTACATGTTTTATTTATGTAATTTTAAAATTGAAGAACACGCTTATATATTACGATCGATGGATAATATATTATAGTTGACAATATTTGACAGTGTGTAAAGTTAAAAGGTAACATTTGAAACTTAGATTGGTAGGGTCTGCCAAAATTCATGTGATATTCTTGCTTTTTTCCACTGTCAATTTCCTCTTTAAAATGCAATCTCTGATCTTCACTTGTCAGAGAGCTTCACCACCTAAATATAAACAAAATAAATTTCATCAATGGTTTCTTGACGTATACGAAGGAGTGTGGTTTGTTCGAAAAATTTCTACTTCTCTATTTATATTTAGAATATTTGAATTTTTCAAAATTTTATAGGCACGTAGAAGAAAAATACTATCGATTGATATATAATATGATTAAAATAATAAACAATTATCACTTATTTATACACCTTGTACTTATTTCACCAAGTAATAACTAGATAATGTTTTTTTTTGTCCATTTAGCGGTAATGTTTCAATTAATTTTTATGCACCTCAATTATTTTATGAAATATGCATAAATGTCGAGTATTTCTGTCCATCATGCTCTGGTAGATGATAAGAAATCAAATGTTTGCCTCTATTAATATTTATCACGAGATTAATGAAAGATATAGAGGGAAAGTGGTTTGAGAAATGTGATTATTTGTTGGAAGCTAATTGTTTTATCTTGCTTTTAACATGGCTTGAAAATTAGAGAAAGGAAAATTAAAATTTTAGAACTCAACCAACAGTTTTGAAAAGGCATATAATACATAAATGTGCCATTTAACTTGGCTTCATTTTACGTTTATGTCCTCCAACTTTGATATGCACAAGTAGACACTTAAACTTGTATAAAGTTGAACAAGTAAACATATGAGTCCTACATGGCACAATACATGTAGGACACCACATAGGACAAAAAATGACATGTAGGATGCCATGTAGGACATGTGTGTCTATTTGTTCAATTTTATACAAGTTAAAGTGTTTACTTGCGCACACCCAAAGTTGAAGGGCATAAATATGATTTGAAGCCAAGTTAAAGGGCATATTTATGTATTATGCCTTTTGAAAATATTGAAATTTTACTTAATAAGTTTCTAAGTAAATTAAAAACATTTTCTCTAGGCTTTATGACAGTTTAAAGGCATAACACATAAATGTCCCCTTTAACTTGGCCTCATTTCATATTTATGTCCTTCAACTTTGAGTGTGCACAAGTAGACACTTAAACTTGTATAAAGTTAAACAAGTAGACACATGAGTCCTGCATGACATAATACACGTAGGACGCTTCATAGGATTCAAATTGTCAGGTAGGATATCACGTAAGACGCGTCTATCTATTTGTTCAACTTTATATAAGTTTAAGTGTCTATTTGTGCACAGTCAGAGTTTGAGGGCATAAATGTAAGCTGAGGCCAAGTTAAATGACATATTTATATATTATGTATAGTTTAAATAACAATAGTACAACTTAGGAGAGAATACATAAACATGACTCTTAACTTGACTTCAACGGATAACTATGCTTTCCAACTTTGAGTGTGTACAAGTAAACACTTAAACTTACATAAAATTGAATAAGTAGACACATGTGTCCTACATGGCATTATACAAGTAGGATGCCACGTAGGATACAAAATTGTCATGTAGGATGAATGTGTCTATTTCTTCAATTTTATACAAGTTTAAGTGTGTACTTGTGCACACCCAAAATTAAAGATCATAGTTGTCAATTGAAGCCAAGTTAAGAGTCATGTTTATGTATTATGCCAAATATATATGATGGTGGTTATTTTAATGCAACTTTTTGAGCGCATAAGTTAGTTTTGCATATGAGGCAAAAATTCGAGATAGTGAAAATAATATAATATGTTGCATGTTGAACAAAAGTTTCAGTTGTATCGACTTGTGAACAACTGAACAACACAAACAACTTTTGCCTATAAGGCAGAACTTTCAATTGAACAGATTTACTGTATTGAAATGTCCCCAACTCTTGCCTCATAAGCCAAACTAATTTATCCCACAACTTATGCACGATTGGCAACATAGGTCATATTCCAATAAAAATGTTAAAGCGGAATCAAAAGTTCAAGACCGTCTTTTATGGTGGTCATATAGAAGGAAAAATGGAAACAATACAAAGGAAAATGAAGAGTACATTCACATTGTTATTGATTTGTTAGACAAAAACCACATACAACTTTTTTTTTTTTTTACAGAAAAGTACTAGCTTTAAGATTTTCAGAAATCAACTATTGAATCAAAAGAGACCCAACATATTGTGATTTTGCATTCAGCAAGACTGAATATCAATGTGTTTCTCGTATATAATCTTTCTGATTTGATTTCACGTAAAATTATCTACAATTTCCGGTCTTTATTTTGATAAAATAATCACTATAATAGAGTCTCAAAGGATGTACATGGCTTACAAAATACAACAATTTTTGTCACAACTCACGATTCATATAATTAGCTAGAGGGGTAATGAGGCTCTTGTCATTTGGGATGGTTCTCTGGTCTAGTATATGTAGAAGTGAAACCAACTGAGCTCCATGGATATCCCTCACGATCAAGCTAAGAACATCCGGTCTAACATGTTTTCCGACCACATCAAAATCAAATTT
Source organism: Solanum pinnatisectum (assembly GCA_035578085.1). Taxonomy (NCBI): domain Eukaryota; kingdom Viridiplantae; phylum Streptophyta; class Magnoliopsida; order Solanales; family Solanaceae; genus Solanum; species Solanum pinnatisectum. The sequence continues at coordinate 36,354,635 of CM069086.1, forward strand.
GACTTGGGCTATTTCTTGATGATCTGTTGAAATTGCTAGTTAGTAAGGTGGACATGTTAGGAGCATGAGATAGGGAGAGAAATTAAAAATATGTAAAATAATGCTATAATGTAGGCTTGAGCACTCAATCAAGCATTGCATGAACAATTATAGTTACAGGTGTGTATAAGTAATCTGTAAAAGTATATGAAGAATCAATTCAAATAATCAACACACATATCAAACACGTTCAATACAGGTATGTCTGGAGAAATTAAGAATCCACGCACATCTTATCTGATATAGATCAATGTTTAGAAACTAGAAAGTAGTTAAATTGACAGAATTAATTAGAACAATTATTATAAACAATAAATGCAAAACAAGTCAATAGAACACAATCAATATGCATATTGAAGGGTACATGTACAACTCCTAAGGTACGCGGAGGACCTCATAGTCAACAGTTCATCCATAAAAAATGTTATTTAGCAAAGCAATTCATATGTTCGATATGGAAAATTAACTTGACAAAAGTTTGGTGACAATCAAAATATAAACATCAATTTTATTTTTCTTTTTGCATTCTCCTTGTCGCACATATTTTTTATTTGAGAATGTAAAAAAGAGTCAAAACATAAGTCACTAATGTATCTGTAGTGAACAAAATTAACTCCCTTGTCCTACCAGCACAACCCCGATAATATAATCATATTGCCGCCATCACAAACAATGGTATTTGGTTTAAAAGCTTCTTCTACTATCCGAAAAATAATATTATGTTGGATGCATCTCACTAGAATATAAAACAAAGCAACCGCCTTTGTTTGTACAACTTGATAATTTATGTCAATTTGCCACCGGGTCGGTTCAACAATGACTTTACCGCCCGAAAAATAAGGCTTCAAAATTTTAAAAAAAGAGATCTTATGCTTTAATATATATATATATATATAATGCTCATAAATTTTAAAATACATGATAATTAATTATAATTATTTTTGATAGTCAATATAATATTTCTTGTAATAATTAGTAAGAGATGAATAGACATATATAAATTATTATACGTTGTATAACACTATAAATGTTTACATCTTAGATACGTTCTTATTGATTATAGTTTTAAATTTTCTATTAATTGAATCAATTGTTACATAATCTATCAAAATGTTCTAGAAGTAGTAGGAATATTTTAAAAGATTGAGACTTCACCGATTGAGTATACCATTTAGAGTATCATTTTTACTTGTATATATATTGTATTACATTTAATTACAAAAATAATTCTAAGCCATAATAATTGTTACGCTTTGAAAGGCAAAAGATTCAAAGTTAAGACAATGTCTTTTAAAATTTAATTATTTGATAAGCTAATTAGCTTGAGCATGAAATGTGTAAGAGACACCTCAAAGAATTGATTCAAATTGAAGTAAACTAGACAAATTAAATAAGTAGAAAATAACCGTAAATTTAATTGCCTAGAAGACTACAACTTTTAATTATAATTACATCAATCAACTGTATTTCTAAAAGCTAATAAAATTTAAAAAATATATGCATATTGATTGGTAAAAGATTGACAACAAACTATCAAGAACAATTAATTCTAACAATAAATACATAGACCAGAATTGAATATCAAACATGCTCATTTTCATACAAGATAAAAGAAATTGAGTTAGCCAATTGGTAATGTCTCAAGTGATATACATACATGGCTTATAAATTTAAGGACTACTATACAGCCTTCGCTGTTAAGGTGGCGATTTGTCACCTCGAGCTAACTACTTGAGACGACACTCTAACATAGCAAATGCAGAGGTAAGGAGGCCTTTGTCATTTGGAAGAACTCTCTGCTTTACTAGTACTAGATGTAGATGTGAAACTAGCAGGGCTCACCGGATGATCCTTCACGATCAAGCTAAGAATTTCAGGTCTTGCATAGTGTCCAACCACATCAAAATCAAACTTGGCTCGAACAATTTCTCCAAGATCTGTTTAAAAATGATAGTTAATAAAGTGAGCTAGCGAAAACGAGCTTCATAAGAATAGGAGATGGGAGGAGAAGTGAAAATATGTAATAATGCAAGTCAATCATGTTGCTCGATTATGGATACACATGTGATATAGTTGTATAAGTATCCTGTACAAGTAGATGCAGTTCACTAATTTGTAGTGTGCTTCAAAGAATCTGTACAAAGTGTCCACATCACACACGCCACATACGTTCAATATGAGTATGACATGGCAAATGAACCAGCTATGTGATAGTGTGAATAGACTCTCTAAGTTGTGTTTTCATTGATCATATACAGAATTTAGAAATCGGAGTATAACTGCAGTCAAATGCACTTTGCTAATACGAGTAAAGTACTACTATGAAATGCAGGAATTGCACAACCTGTCTGACATAGATCAAACTTCAGAGACCACAAAATAGTCGGAACGAAAGCATTAATTAGAACAACTATGCACAACCAATAGGCATCCTGGGGCATAGACACGTATATCTAAAATATACATGTAACATGAAGAAACATTTTATTCCGTAGAGAAATTTTGAGAAGCATACATGCTACGTGGAGAAGTAACTGGGAATAGGATTGATGACAAGTAAAGCAAACACCAATCTTTTGCAATCTTCTCTTTCACTTTTTTGGGATGAGAAGACCTGTTTACTTCCTACTTTGACAAAGAAGCTGAGGTTATCACTTTTAAGCAACTGATTTATGAAAATTCCATGCACGGTACATATTTAATGTCTACTCGAGAATGCAAAATAAGACAGCTCACTACCGTACCTAGATCAGCTGAGATGAGTGCCTCCCCTTCATAATTTGGTCCTGCCAGCACTGCCCCTGATGGTGATATAATTACACTACCACCAGCACAAACAACGGAATCTGGTGTAAGGTCTTCTTCTGTGCCAAGAAAAACATATTCTGGTGGAGGTGGATAATCTTTCCTTCTACAGAATTGATTGGCCGATAAAACAAAACAACCGCCCTCCAAGGCAATGTGGGTCATTGATGCCTGCCACACTTCTCTAGCATCAGCTGTAGGTGCACAATATATCTCAATGCCTGCAACATGAAAGAGCTTAGAAATTTTGAGGAAACTTATTTAGGATCATATTGCAAATATGAGCATCCATTTGCTTTCCGTGACGTCTCAAGTAACATACATTTCTCAAACAAATGTTATACAAAAAATGAAAGAAACCAAGAAATCACATAACACCCAGTAAAGCTATTCAAGATACAACTTCCCCCCTTTCTTTTCCTAAAAATAACAAGATAGTGGCTCAATTCTCTTATGTACACTATCAATATCAAACTCTCTCTTAATAATCATGTCAAACCAAAATTAGCCCCCTTTTTTATGACCAAGAAAATCTGTTGTTTCAATTTACAACTCAGGGATGATAGGTCTTCCTTACTATCCTTCCCCACTTAAATACACTTAACACACATCTTGTAATGCACTATATTTACCACAGAACCAAAGCCAAGGGGACTCAAAACAGGCCATCAATGACAATAGTCATTCCAAAAGGCGCATCCACAAAAGCAATAATGTATCTTTCTATCTACAATGACAATGAAATTCAGCTTCATGAACTAAAGTATAACATTAAGTATTTAGATATTAGAAGACAACTGGTATACCACCCTACAAGAAGTCTTACAAAATTCCCCCACAATGTATCAAGTAATTCAGTAGTTTGAAGACATTATAATCAAGCGTGAATAAACACAATGAATAATAGATGAAATTTAATTCCATTATTCTATCATCAGAAGCTGCACCAAGCCAGAAAAACATTTGATGTACTTTAATGCGCTAGGGGTTCATTACTTTAATAGCACAAATGAAGCAACCACTATCATTTTTTCATATACTGATATATTTATTTGAAACTTGATATATATATCTGTCAATGAAGCAACCACTATCATAGATGAATTTTATTACCAAGATGTCAGGAACTTAGAGGCAACTAATTCGCAATATCAAAGTGTCCCTAAAACCTACGAATACTCAACGGTAGTAATAGATGAACCTAAGAGATTAGCAAATATCTGACCTTTAGCATACAACGCGGTCCTTAGAAGTGGCATTCTGTTCTCCCAACATATTGCAGCACCTATTTTTCCAACAGGAGTGTCATAAACTGGAATTGTTGATCCATCCCCAAAACCCCAGATTATCCGCTCCAACGCTGTTGGCATTATCTTCCGATGCTTCCCAAGGTAGTGACCCTGAGAGTCGAAGAAAAGCACTGTGCAATATAGTGTGTATCCATCTCTCTCAATTACACCCATCACCAAGTACACCTTGTATTTTCCAGCCATTGCTGCCAGGCGATCAACCTCAGGGCCTGCAACCAATAGTTATAAGAGAAAGAGAGAAGGGGAAAGATGGGAAGTTTTTGCAGGGATGAAATAAGAAGTTGGGAAGAAAGGTTAGAGCAAAGCACATACAAACAACATACATATGTAAAGTGAAATGTAAAGGACCTTGTAAGTTTTAGCATGAGCTACCTTAGCAACAAAGTCCAGAAACACATTTCAAATTCAAAGCATGTTTGTTGACTCTTTATATCCCGAATCAACAGTTTTTGAACTCTTATGTTCTGAATTTTCAGGCTAAGATCCTTCTACTTATGTTGAATTACTATTGAATACCTTCAGTTTTCCTCTAACCTCAATTAACAAGAAAATGGAACTGTCTTATACAACTTATACTATTAAAAAAAATATATAGCTTAATCCTAGGAATGTGCCACAAAGTCTTTATCATCTTCTTATTGTTTTTTGTATAAGTAATCTATTATACATATCCTTTGAGTTTTGAACAACTAAAATCACCTCCGGTCAAAAGATTTCATTATAGAGAGTTAACTGGTAAAGAAATCAAAGAGTTTCAGACCTGGCACATCAATGGCAGAAGCATGATATTTGCGAAACTCTTCCTTCCCCTTATCTGTCCGATTCCCAATTGACACACCAAAAGTTAATCCACGTGGATAACCACCAATAAATGCTTCAGGAAACACCACCAGCTGAGCACCATAGGAAGCCGCTTCAGCAAGAAGCCTCTCAGCCTTATCTGGAAAAATGTCAAGCAGTAACTATCTCAATTCAAGAATTTAACAAACCAGAAGAGTTCTTGATTAAAAGAAGACAAATAACTTTTAGAATAGAAAAATCCAGCTTCACGACCACAAAGTAACCAAACATAATTTAATGAAGTAAACTCGATGTTTATGACTCTTTCTACCCACGCACTAAAACAAAACCTTTCCTCTTCATGCACAAAGACAGAGAATACAGGAGGTAAATAAAAGGGATATAATTTGGAGTAAAGGAGGTAAATGAAAAGGATATAATTTAATTATTTGACAAAGACAAGATTGATTGAGCGCAGTGCACACTCCCAGGAACATTCAAATGCTGAACTTTCATACTTTCTGCTGATAGCAACTACTAGTAAACACATACACCCTTGCAATATAACGAATCAGCTCACAAACTCTGCTCATCACTAGTTAGAGGACTTAAGTATACTTGATTCTCAGTGAAGAGAACCACATGCTAAAGCTTAAAGAATATGCCTTTGAAAAGAACTGAATTTTTGCAGGAGAATAAATCAATGTAAAGCACCATTAACAGGAGGGCTTTAAAAGTAAGATGAAATGAGTTCCCAAGTCAGAAGTTTCTTTCTTTAATTAAGGACACCATAGAAATCTCCCTCCTACTGATGAAATGACCTTAGATAGGAGGGAGTGGAAGACACGAATTAGGGTAGAAGGTTAGTAGGTAGCAGTGCGTTGTCTTGTTGTCCATTCGTATTAGTAGTAAGAGACTCATAGTGTTGCTCATGTAGCTACTTGTTCATCATTTTTTTGTTCCAATATGTTGTTTCTTTCTTGTACCTCAATTATTGTCTTTTGTTGTAGCTTCCATTCTTTTATTATCTGTTATTGTTTGTTGTTTCTTGTACTTCTGTTACTTCTTTTTCGAGGCTGCTGTGGACTGTTTTTCTTGAGCAGAGGGTCTATCGGAAGCAACCTCTCTACCTCTTAGGCACAGGTAAGTTCTGCTTACACTGTACCCTCCCCATATCCCACTTTGTGGGACTACATTGGGTATGTTGTTGTAAACTTTTCAAACTCCTTGATCCATTCATTTTCACTTACGATAAGAGGCTTCCGTAAACAATACCCTCAGTTCTCATCAAAGTCTTCTATGCCCTTTGTTACGGCAAGTGCATCAAATAATTTTATTTAATTTTCTTTTTACTTAAAGTTACAATGATTAAGTAGCATATGAACACAAGGAGCTGAGCCAGTAATGGGAAGAGTTTGACCACAATCTCAACAAATGCAAAATTAATACAATAATTTCAATACTGAAAATCTTTAAATCATGGAACCGCCTTTGTTGAAATAACATAACTAACAATCATCCAAACAAGTAGTAACAAATATAATCATATCAACAACACGAGAAAATCAAAACCGATTAAGTAAAATTTGAAGTGACTCACCAAGAGTGGCAGGGGTATCATAGAAGATGGTAGAAGCTTGAATTACGGTAGCACGGACAGTGGAGGATGAGGAATCACCAGCCATCTCCACTTCAGCAAACAACGGCCCTTCGTTCACTACTGGGGTTGGGACCAAAGCCATCGGATTTTCAGCTTCTCAATTTGCAGATAGTGTTTTTGTGTATTTTGTACTCTGCGATAATTGGTGAAAAATAAGGTGGTTCCGGTACCTTCTTTTTTTTCTTTTCTTTTCTTTTTTAGTAGTATTTCTTTTGAGAGATTTCTAGAACTTTTTAGAAGGGAAGCCTCAAGTCACAAAAAAAAAAAAAAAAAGTCACTGTGTTGTCCAGGGTGGACGTTGTGTTCTTTGGTTCGATTTTATCAAGCTTTAATTTAATTTTTTAGTTTTTTATTTTAGAAAAGTGTGCATCATATATCAAATCAAACTAATTTGTTTGGTTCATTTTTTTAGTTAGGTGTTTTAAATCAGTATTTTGATGCGAATGAAAAATAAAATGAGGACAAAATCAAAGTATAAGATACTTAAAAATTTTAAAATATGTTAAGAGATGATGTGTATCGCCATAGAACACTTATTGTACTAACTAAAAGACAATATTTATTTTGTTAAGAACATTGTGCCTCCAACTACTTCTTGAGAAAAACATGAAAGAAGACGGGTTCCTTTACCTAAAAATATGTTTGGGTTCCTCTTGGAAATTAATATTTGAAGTTAATTATTGAATTGTACATTTGTTGTTACTTTAATTGTTCATTTAATAGAAGTTCAGTTCTTTGGTGCACCTAAGTTTTGAGCCTCTTACACCGAACACCAAACCAAAAAACTGAACTTTTGAAAAAATAACACAGATACCAAATCGAAGAACCAGATTAGTCCGATTCAATTCGATTTTTTTATTTTCCGATATTTATGCCTACCCCTACCAATAATGTTTGTATCACGATACACAATTTACATAACATTTCTGGATTTAACTTTTCTTTTGAATTCTACGTAAATACCGTATGAAATACTTTACATATTGAATTATTTTTACTTTACATTTAACAATAGTGAAATTTGTTAATGTGGAGGAAGAGATAAAAGTGATAAGTGATGTGAAAATATTTTTAATTTTATTTTGCATGATTTAAAAAAAAAACTTGAATAACTTATTGATATTAAAAAATAAAAAGATAAAGATAAATAGCTTTAACATCGATCTAAGACATAAAACTTAAATTGAAGACATAGATCTCAACCTTGAAATTCAATATATAATCATAATCCTGACAATCACAAGATCTAGATCGAGATCATGATCCTCAGACTCAACCCTAACTCAACCATTACTCAAAATTTGACCTCAAGACTAGAACTCTTGACGCTCACTCTGAGATCCAACCCGTATCGACATATAACTTGATCAAGTCTCAATTAAGGTGGGGGATTTGATCCCATGCCAATTTAAGGTTGGGTCTCAAGTTAGGAGTTAAGTCACGGCTTAAGGTCGGGGAGGATCATAGGTCGAGCGTTAGATCCTAGGTTATGCTCAGGCTAAGGTTGAGTCCCAAGTTGGGACATGTTTCATATCAGGTGATCATGAGTAAAGTCTTGAGTTGATCAAGGGTGAAACGAGTCGCATTTTAGGTATTAGATTGAGGGGTCAGGGTACTTCGATGGATTAGGGTTGTGGTTGAAAGAAAATTTAGAAAAATGCTCTTTCTACCATTAGTATGAAATCATTTAATTTTAAAATTGTAAAAAAAAAAAAAAATCAATTTGAAAAATATTTAAGTTATATGAATATGGAAAAATGGATGTGCTAGCACACTTGAAAAGAAAGTCTTTGCTATCAAAGCGAGTCAAGGGACGTGCCAGCACCACTAATTGAATACCAACATCTAGTTGCATTATAAGTAATAAAGTACTCACTGTCTTTTGACACATTTTCACTTTCGAGTTATCATTATTTTTAGATGACGATTGGTGCGTCCTACTAATAAAAGATATAAAGAGTTTCTCGCTTATTTAGTAAAAATCAAATTTTCGGCGTTATCTTGCGGATAAGAATGACTCGATATGTATTTTGTTTTTATCTTCAGTAAAACAATTTATAATATAAATTTTTATAAAATATTTTAAATCATAAAATAATAATTTAATTAACCAATTACATGATGCCACGTCATTGTTTATTGGGTTCGGGAGTTGTGTACTTTTAAAAAAACAAAATGAAATATATGTTTCTATGAGTTAAAAAGGAATGTTATCTTTAGTTTATGGATAGCAAGAAGATTAACCTAAAAGTACAAGCACAAAATATATCGTCTGTCACTTCACATTATTCAATTGTTTTTTTTTCTCTCTCTATCTGCTGACTCTTTCAACGCTTTCGATGACTGAGGCCGCCGCCGTATCATCCATCCCGCCGGCAACAGTTACCGGCGACGACTTCCGCGATGAATCTCTACCGCGGGATCCACTGTTACAGTCCGGAACCTACATCGACGCTGAGTCGAATGTTAACACCACACCGAACAAAGGCGTAAGGCCAGATGAAGGAAATGTGCCTGATCTAACTCCGGCGCCGGCCGAGGGAACTCAGGCGATACAGACGACGGAGACGGTGACGCCTCTGCGATATGGGAGTAGATCGGCAGAGGTGAATATAGAAAGGCCGACCTGGTTGCCGGAGAGTTGGAGGTTCGAAGCGAAAGTTCGTACCTCGGGCGCCACTGCTGGAACTGTTGATAGAGTAAATTTCGTCTCTTAAACTACATATACATATAGCGTTGGACTAACTTGTGCTACATTTAGATTATTTTGCCTCTCTTATCCTCTATTTAACAAAAGAAATCTAGGTTTATACTTTATTTGTCATGGTTTCTGAATGCTATGTAATGATTTCTCTCTTATATGCTATGTCTGCTTTACGTTATTTTATGTTAGTATTTTTTAAAATGCTTTTATATATGTTACTCCAGCCGAGAGTGTTTTGGAAACAGCTCTTGCCTCTTTACCTCTCAGGAGGTAGGAGTAAGGTCTGTACGTTCTACCCTATCTAAACACCACCTGTGAATTACACTGGTTAGTTGTTGTTGTTGGTTGCTGTGTGTTACAGCAAATGCATCTGAAAATGTGGTTATTTTTCCCTCTCTGGTTCTTACTTTTGGTATTGGAGTTTGAATTAGAAGTTATTTCAGAAACTAGAGCATGAAAGATTTTTATTTGTTTGTTGTGTTCAATAAAAACAGAGACTCTTGTGTTTTGATTATGAACAATTGATAAGCTGTTATTCTACTAGTTTGTCGTCCATTGAAGTTATTAGTTTCTTCTTTTTGACTCGATCTGTATAACTTAACTTCAGTGAGATTGTTAGCCTTTCTGTTGAAGCTGGAAAAAATAATTCTTTCAAAGTTTTAGGAATGTTTGAACTTTGATTAAATGAATATAACTCGATGAGAATGGTTTTTCCATTGAAGGAGATAAGGGGAGCAAGTATCAGAGTGACTCTTTTGCTTCCTTTGTGAACTCCTTTATGTGGATTAACCATCTCTCTTTGTTTTCTAGCTCAAATGATTTACATGAGGAAAGGAAAAGCTTCTTCTGAACTAGTGCAACATGTTTTGTTAGTAGGATTTAGGTTTGGAGGACCTTATGATGAAATTGTAGATTTCATATATAATTTAGATCAGGAGATTATATTTTTTTCTTTGAAAAGAATGAATGTTTTTCAAGTGGAAAGGGCAAGTAGAAACAGTTGGTTGTGTGCATATGTGTTGAGCTGAGTAATTTTCTTGCCTTCCTAATTTTCACATTTGTTACATGATTTTGTGAAGAGAAGTGTGAACTTGAGGTTGCTGATGCCATTGGGAATGTGGTAGTGTAGAGAGATTGAATGGTTTGTATTAAATTAATACTCCCTTTGGCCAATTTAGTTTGACTCCATATGGTGGCTAACAAAACAAATATTAGAATGTAGATGATAGATATATAACAAGGATAAATTTTAAAATGGTGGCTGGAATGTGGCAAAGATATAAGTGTCTTATCAAGTGAAAAATATTGTAAGACTGTTCGAATTTTTGTCATATGGCAATATACTTTAAATTGCTGTATGATTTAACATTTATAGCTTTCTCTGTGAGAACAGTTATTTTTAAAGGTTTTGCAAAAGCTGATTTTTTTTTCTTGGCATTCGGCTGAAAAGCAGTTTTAAAAAAATTGTCGCGAAAAAAGAGAGAATAGAAGCACTCTCTTCTCAAAATCTCCAACCATACCATTGTCTTTTTCATGCTCTGGTGTTATTTTTACAGTAAGGAGGTCAAGAGGATTAGACATTTTCTGACCATTCATATAAAATTATTTGTTAGCCTCTCCACCAAGTTTATAAACTACTAACAAACTGTAGAAAACAACACCCAACAAGTTTTTGGTATTCTACAACAATGTATAAGTTTTGATATCTGTAGTAGTTTCTTTGTCATTTCCTGTTTTTGACTCCAATCAATAGACCAATTGAACTCCTTTATTATAGTCTATCTAGTCTGATCCTCCTTTTGTTTTTTGGCTAGTGAATCATAAAGCGTCTATACAAGCAAATATTTGTCTTCCTAATCATAACTACAACTATTTATACAAATTATGATCATAGTAGTTTGTTAATATTTTTATTCTTCAAACAAACTTCTCATTTCTTTAAGCTGTCAGTTGTAAGAAAATCTTTCCTATAGCTCCAATATGGTACTTGTGCCTTTAGGTAAAACGTGAAACTTCTTTGCTCAACCTATTGAAGTAATGGAAAAGGGCCAAAGTTATCCCTCTACTATTCGATTAGGAGCACTTTTGCCCTCTGTAAGTCCTTGCTGCCACAAAAGCGGGGCATTGATTCCCTTAATGGACTAACTGGCCGTTAGTCTCTACTAAACCTGGTCCAATCCTTCCAGTTCGGGTTCAAACCCAATTAAACCCCCAAATTAGATCAATCCCCCTTTAGTTTTACCCGACACATCCTCTTTTTTCCTCATAAACGATACCATTTCCTTGTCCCCCCCCCCCCCCCCCCCACCCCACCCCACACCACACACACACACATTTTTTACCAGCTCCATTCCATTTTCCTATTTCTATCAATTTCACTTTCTAATTTAGGTCAGCTTTCCTAAATCAACAATTTCTCTGTTTGCTTGATTCATAGTTCACAATCAAAAAGCATCAAGATATCTTGTTTTATTTTTGTTGAGGAGTTCAATCATTTAAGGGGTTGTAATGCAGTAGCAAAACTCCATCTGTGTTTTCTTCAATTCGAAATTCAAAGGATTGTTCTGGTACCTTGGCTAATCACATGATTCTGGAATTGGATTTTGAAATCTACTCTTAATGTAGTAGTGGAACTCCATTTCGGTCTCTTCAAATTTTGAAATTCAAATCCTTTCTCTGTGAATCTTGGCCAATTTATACACTTCTGGGATCTGGGTTTTAAAAGCTTGCTTGTGAAAGGTTGAAGTTTAGATGGTCTTGGAACCTTGTGTGTCAAAAATAGAAATTATTTGCAGGAAGAGCAGGTGAAAATGAGGGATAAGATTAGCAAATTCACCTTCGCCTCTAGTTATATGCTGTGTTTTACTCAAATGAAGTTAGAATTTATTCTACTCTGTTTCTGAAAGCGTGGGAACTCTTCAAATTGATTTTGTTTTGTTTATGGGTAAAAAGGGGGGATGGGCCGGATAAAAAGGGGATGAATCGGGTAAAATCAAAGGGGATTCAGTTTGGGGTTTAATTGTGTTTGAACCCTGAAACGGTAGGGTTGAACCGGGTTTAGTAGGGACTAATGGTGGGTTAGTCAAGGGAATAAATGCCCCACTTTCGTCACAGCGAGGGCTTAAAACTGCCATTTTACTAATGGAGGGCAAAAGTGCTTGTCGAATAGTGGGACAATTTTGGCCCTGTTCTGTTGAAGTAATCAGAAGGAAATTGAGGTAGAGTAACCAGAAGTTTAGTTTGATGACTGATGTGCTCTAGAAGCAAGAGCAAATGATGATAAGTGCGTATTGAAGGCATCAATATAAAAAAATGTGTTTATTGAAGGCAATCGCAGAAACTTTCTGGAAGTGTATGAGGCAATAAAGGTGAAGTGTGTGATCGTCCATCTCTCCTTAATTGCCCAAAGTTATCCAATATCTATACTAGTGATAGGAGGCAAGTATCCGGAGGAACTTTTGACATGCAGCCAAGTGCACTACTGTTATGCCCAAAAGAAAAAGCATCCTCCTTTTGATGTTGTATGATGTTGCTTGTTTGTACTTATAGTCTTCATTGCCTTGCCTCTTTAGGTAGATGGTGGATAGAACCTCATCTGCTTTCTCCCTCTTTCACTTCCACTCTTTTCCGTGATTTGTCCCTTCATGTTTGTTGTTTCACTTTCTTTATGTGTGGGTTTGTTGTATTTCCTTTTTTCCCTTCCAGTTGCAGTGGTTGAGCATTATTGAGTTGGTTTAGCTGAAAATATTACTAAGTCAATATGTCATGCACTTCCAATTTGCATTCTTATTGTTTAATTGAAGTCGTTGATATACAAACTGAGTTGTATATCATTTGGCATGGTGTCTAATTGTTTGTGTCCTTAATTCTCCAGTACTATTATGAACCAGTCTCCGGAAGTAAATTCCGGTCAAAGACTGAGGTGCTTTATTTCCTGGAAACGGGTGGCAAGCGCAAGAAGGCAATTACTGGCAGTGGCACTGATGCTACAGTGAGTGAATCAAAACATTAATAATAACCTATCACCTCTGTGTTTGTATCAGTCTTCCTTTCGCTACAAAGAAACATACACCTTCTTACGTGTTTTGATGGTACAATTTCTTTTGCAGCCATCTGAGACCCCCCCAATCAAAAAACAGAAGAAGAGTATCTCGAAAACAAAGAAGGTTACCTCTTTCTACTTTGATTCTGGGAATCCGCCACAGAGCGTGTGCTGGGTTCAGACGGATACTTCCGCAGATACTTGGACACCTTCATGTAATGGCAGCGTGGTTCCTGGAACCCGGAAACAAGAATGGGATGCTGTTTTCTTAAGTGTATCCAAGCTGAAGCGAAGGAACACACAAACAGGGAGATAGGCGGCTGTAATGACCATACTCTAACAGTCAACGAACCTTTTTCCGGATCTATCTAGACTAGATAGTGTGTCAAATGCCGCCTGAATTTACCTTATTTTGGGTTTAGCTAAGGGGTCTCATAGTTGTTGATAACTTCTTGTTTTGGCCTTAAGGAATAGGCAAAAGCTGCTTCACCTAAATCTGTTCATCATGTAATCTTGTGGTATTTTGAAATTAATTAGTTTCAAGACCTTCAGTATTAAGTAAATTACCAATGAATTTGAAGCATTTTAGTAGGATTGACATAGTATTGTTGCAATTGTGAAAATACTGTAGTTATTGAGTATGATGAGGACTTATCGTAATGTTTGTGAAGTTTGCATGTTTGAGCCGTGGAAACAATCACTAATTAACGGTCCACATTACATCCCTTGAGGTGTGACCTTGAAATCAATGCGAATACAAGATATTTTGTGCATTAGGCTGATTTTTTAAAATTAACTATTAATTACACTACATTATATTTGCATAGATGATTAGATCACTCATATAGGTTGATTTATTCTTGGTGTATCGTAGTGTAATTTCATTTTAATCCGTAGCTACTTTGTAGAGATTATCTCAAACTTATTGTGTGTAAATTTATCAAAAATACGAATTTCTTTTTTTGTCAAAAATTAAAAATCACAACATAAAAAGTTGTATTAACCGTCAAAAAGATATATTGCAAGAAATTTACACTATACTTTAGAAATAGACCAAAAAGAACTGCAAATATCATACACCCAAATATTATTTCTCATATCCAATATTTTCTAGTTTCGATTAAATGTACTAATCATCATATCATAGTTTAATAAATATGCCAAACTTAAAAGAATAAAAATGCTAAAGACTTAAAAGGGACTACTTTGTACCTATTAACAAAGATAAGGTATCATTTTGTTGTTTTCTCATCTATTTTTTTTTTTCCGAACAAGTAGTTTATACAACTTTTCCTTTATTTTTTCTAGACAACACAAAGTGCTGAAGAAATTGAATTTTTTTTCAGTGATGGAAGATGGAGATTTATTAGGTTCTAAGAAAAAATGGAGAAATAGATGAGAGAAGTAAAATTAATAGTAGTAATGGTGGTGAGAAGAATGTAGAGTTTTTTCAGTACCTACAGCTTCTACTATGTCTCCTGGGTTTCGATTTTGTCCGACGGTTGAAGAACTCTTATCGGATTACTTGAGGAAGAAGGGTTGATAAATGCAAGATAGAGATTTATTAGCCTTTGAGATCTCACAGGTACTTACTTCCCCATTTTTTTTTTTTGCCTCTGTACGGGTACGGTTGGGCTACATCTTACCTTCACAAACTCCACTTGTGGGATTATAATGGGTATGTTGTTGTAGAGTTAATATGTATTAGTGTAAATGATCACTTTTAACTTTTACAAGGACATGATGCATCTTGCGCTTACCGATTACAAGACCTTAGATAAGAGGGTTTGAAGGTCACAGATTTGGTTAGAAGGTTTGTTGGTAGTTGAGCATACTCTCGCATCTTGTGCTTACTGTAGTCTGTAGATATGCCTTAGATAGAAGGATTTAGTGGTCATGGATTAGGATTTAGTGCTTGCATCTTGTTCTTACAGGGAACATCACCTTAAATGAGAGTGTTTGTTGGTCGTGAATTGGGATAGAAGGTTAGTGGTAGTTGAACATTCTCTTGCATCTTGTGCTTATTGCTTACTGGGGACATGGCCTATCAAAATAGGAAGGTTTGCTGGTCGTGGATTAGGATAGAAGGTTTGTTGGTTGTTGAACGTTCTCTCGCTTCTGTGCGAGATAGGCTTGGTGGTTGTACATGTATCTACTTTCTTACCAGTAGTATTAGCATTATTCTCGTAGTTTCTTGTCCTTTGATTTCAATTATCACATGTGCTTTGGTGATTCGGTTATTGCATCATTTAATTGTCGCTATTGTTCTTTCTCTTGTATGTTCTTTTCTACTTCTCTTTTCATATTATTTCGTTGTTATTGCTTCCATTTATGTATTCCCTTTTTCGAAATACTTTGCTATGCTTTCTAATTTGAGTTTCTATCATAAACAACCTCTCTATCTTTACAAAGTACGGGTAAGATCTGCGTACACTCTACTCTCCCTATGCTTTACTTGTAGGATTACACTGGGTATGTTGTTGTTGAATGATATTTAAAATTTACTTATAAAAGTAAAGATACATATACAATTTTTATCCTCATTGATAAATTTGGCACCATTAACTATAGTCAAATGGACTTTACCCTTACTAGAAGTTGTGATAGAACCACATGTAAGGAAGGTAAGGTTATACCAATAGATGTCATGACCACCAAACATAGGTAAAACGTGAGTGTAGAGTGAGAAGAGTTATGAAGAATTTGATGGTGGGCATTAAAGGGCGTGTACTAATTAGCTTTTCAAGAAAAACTATGATTGCAAGAATCTTGGTGGTGGAATGATGAAGTGCAAACTGCAAAGATTTACTAGAACTAAAAGAAGAATGTTGTAAAAAGTTACCAAAAACAAAAGATAATGAAACCTTTGAAGAGTATAAGAGAGTTAAGAGGGAAGGTAAGGAGGCTATTGGTAAAGTTGGGGAGAAGCCCTAGATGACTTGTACACGATGTTAAAGGACAAAGAGGGAGTAATGCTTATAAACTAGAACGATTAAGGGAGAAGCACAGTAAGCACTTAAACCAAGTGAATTTGTATTAAAGATAGTCCTCAAGAATTATTGATAGAAGATAATGAGATCAAGGAGAGGCGTGAATGTTGTTTTGATCAATTGTTCAATTCGAACTACAAGATTAACATTTTGTACCTCCATACATTTGTGCACGATAGAGATTTTAGCTACACTTGTAGAATTAGGCCAACAAAGGTAAATGAGACCATGAAAAATATGAGGACTAAAAAGGCCAGTTTGAATGGTATCCCAATCGAGTTTGGAAGTGTCTTTGGAGAGGTTGAAGTCTGATGACTTACCAAGCTAATTAATGTTATACTAACAAGTGTAGGATGCTTGAGGAGTGAAGAAAGAGTACATTTATTCCAATTTACAAAAATAAAGGAGATATTCAAAGTTGTACGGATTGTCATGTCATCGAACTTGTGATCCATATGATGGAACCATGAGAGTTATAGAACGTAGACTTGGGGACATCACAAAGGTGAGAACAATGGATTTATGCCTTGCATATCTACAATGAAGGTTGTATTCTTATTATGAAGATTAATGTTAATTTTTCGTGAGAAGATGACAGGCTATCTATGGTGGTCATTGACCTAGAGAACAAATGTGATACGAGTATCAAAAAAGGTCTTTTGTGGGTGTTAGATAAGAAATGACTCAACAACATACCCAGTGTAATTCCATGAGTGGTGTCTAGGGAGGGTGGTGTGTACTCAGGCTTACCCCTACCTTGTGAAAGTATAGAGATTGTTTCTGATAGACCCTCTTACAGATGAGGACGACGTCGAGTTTACAATAGAAAAAGACTCGACATATATTTAGTTTTTGTTTTATCTTCAATAAAATAATTTATAACCGTAAAAAAATATTTCTAAATTATTTAAAATCATAAAAAAATAATTAAAAATTGACCAATCACATGCTGCCAGATCACTTGGCTACTTGGGGGGGGGGGGAGGGGGTTGTAATTCTAGAAACAAAATGAAATATGTTTCTAGATTTAAAAAGGAATGTTATTTATAGTTTATGAAAATTTACTTAAAAAGTACAATCAGAAATATACTGTCTGTCATTTCCCATTATTCAATTGATATTCTTCTCTATATTGACTCTTTCAACGCTTCCCCGCACTAATAACTCCATATGATGACTGAAGCTGCCGCCACCTCATCCATCCCTCTGGTAACCGTTATTGACGGTGAATTCCAGGATGGCTCCTTACAGACGGATCCGCTGTTACAGTCTGGAACCTGCATCGGCGCTGAGTCGAATGTTAGCACAGGGACCACCTTACCTAACAACGGCGTACTGCCAAATGAAGGAAATGTACCCAATCTGACTCCGGCGCTGGCGGGGACTACTCTGGAGATGCAGAAGACCGTGTTGGCGGCTGAGATGGTTATGCCGGTGCATCAGGTCATCAGGTGAATGTTGAGAGGCCAAGCTTCTTGCCGGGGGAGTGGAAGTTTGAAACAAAAATCTGCCATGTTGATAGGGTAAAAATTCCGTCTCTAAACTACATATGCATATAGCGTTGGTCTTAACTTGTGCTATATTTGGATTATTTTGCCTCTTTTATCCTCTATTTAACAAAATAAATCTAGGTTTATATTTTACTCATCATGGTTTCTGAATGCTATGTAAATATTTCTCTTATTATGTGTTATATATGCCTTTCTTCTGTGTTTTGTGTTTGTATTTTTGAAAATGCGTTAATATGTGTTACTTGTGGCGAGGGTCGTTCTGAAATAACCTATTTACCTCTCAGGAGGTAGGAGTAAAGTATGTGTTTATTCTACCCTCCCAAAACACCGCTTGTGGGATTACACCGGGTATGTTGTTATTATTGTTGTTGGTTGCTGTGCATTATAGCAAATGCATCTGAAAATATGGTTATTTTCTCTAGTTTTTACTTTTGATGTTGGAGTTTGAATTATAAATTATTTCAGAAATTAGAGCATGAAGGATTTTTATTTGTTTGCAGTGTTCAATAGAAGTAGAGACTCTTGTGTTTTGATTATGAACAAATGATAAGCTCTTTTTCTATAAGTTTCTCGTCTATTGAAATTATTAATTGTAGATGATAGATATAGTACAGGGATAAATAGTGAAATGGTGGCTGGAATGTGACAAAGATATAAACGTCTTATAAAGTGAAAAATAGCTAGTCTGCAGTACTATTATGAACCAGTTTCCGGGGGTAAATTTCGGTGAAAAACTAAGGTGCTATATTTCCTGTAAATGGGCGGCAAACACAAGAAGGGAAACACTGGCAGTGGCAATGATGCTACAATTAGTGAATCAAAACATTAATTATAACCTATCACTAGTTTGTATTAGTCTTCCCTTTGCTTCAAAGAAACATGCATCTTCTTGCGTGTTTTAATGGTACAATTTCTTTTGCAGCCATCTGAGACTCCGCAAAGCAAAAAACAGAAGAGTGGCTCAAAAACAAAGAAGGTTACTCCTTTCCACTTCGACTCTGCATATCCGCCAGAGAGTGTGAGCTGGGTTCAGACTGATTCTAATGAAGATACATGGAAACCTTTTGTTGATGGCAGCATGGTTCCTGAAACCCAGAAACAAGAATGGGACGCTATCTTCTCAAGCGTATTGAAGCTGAAGAGAGGAAAAACAAACAGGGAAATAGGCGGCTATCCGAACTCTTCTCACTATCTATCTAGACTAGTTAGTGTCTCAAATGCCTTATGAATTTGCCTTACTTTTTTTGGTTTTCACAAAGGGATCTCATAGCTGTTGAGAACTTCTTGTTTTGGCAAAGGTGGCAGGCATACATTGCTTCACCTAAACTTTGTTCATGAATCATGATGTTTTGGTACCATTGAACTCTTATTTTGAAATAAGTTAGTTTGAAGACCAATAAATTTGAAGCATTTTAGTATAGGATTGACATATGACTGCAGTGTCAGATCCAGGATTTTCGTTCAGGAGGTTCGAAAAATAAAAGTATAAATGTGTATATATAAGCCAACAAAACAAAATTTCAAGAAAGTAGTAGTATATAGTTTTAGTGGTGGGCTCTTGAATTTTTTTGGGTTTTAAACCACATTTTAACATGTTTTATAAAATAAAAAACGTGAAAAACGGAACTGAAACCTTAAAAAAAAAAAAAAAAAAAAAAAAAAACTGAAACTGAAAAAAAATAAAAACGCTAATGCAGGGATTCAAACCATCAACATGAGGCTTAATTGTCAGGAAGCTACCGCTGGGCTGTCTCTTTCTCCTCATTATTGAAGGGGTTCAAAATATATATATCCACATAAATACAAAAAATTACCTTATATATATAGTATAATTTTTTTGTCGAGGGGGTTCGGGTGAACCCCTAGAACCCACGTGGGTCCACCCCTGCATATGAGGTCTTTATCTTAATGCTTGTCAAGTTTACACCAGATTACATGTTTGAGTCGTGGAAGCAATCATTAATTATATAGGCGGTCCACATACCACCCCTCGAGGTGTGTCCTTGAAATCTGCGTGAATACAATATATTTTTGTCCATCAGGCTGATTTTTTTTCTTTCTTAATTATTAATTATATTATATTTGCATAGTTAATTAGATCACTCATATAGGTTGATTTATTCTTGGTGTAGCTTTATTCGTAGTGTAATTTCATTTTAATCCTTAGCTAATTTGTAGGGATTCTCTCAAGTTTATTGTGTCTAAATTAACCAAAAACACTGAAAATCTTCGTAAAAATTCACAATATAAAAAATAATACTACACACCAAAAATAGATAAAAAAGATACATCCAAGAAATTTACACTATACTTTAGAAATAGACAAAAAAGAACGGCAAATATTATACATCCAAATATGAGTTCTCATTAAATATTTTCTTTGCATCAAATATTTTATATAGGGGTGTTCACGGTTTGGATAAAAACCGATCCAAATCAAAAAACCGAACCAAACCAATAAAATAAAACCGATTTTATTTGGATTTGGTTTGGTTTGGTTTTAGATTTTTGAAAACCGATAGTATTTGGTTTGGTTATGGTTTTATTCGAAAAAATCTAAGAAATAACCGAACCGAACCGAACCGGACCAATGAATTATATACATATATTTTATTAATATACATACTTAATATATTGTTTTTATAAACAATTTTAAAGATCTTATACATATTTTCATTAAAATTTCTTTATAATTTACGCAAAAATGCCCAAGATGAAATATTTATCTTATTGATTTAATGTATATGAGTATTTATGACAATTATTTGCGGGACTAAAAATGTTATTGTCTCTTCCTTCTAGTCCAATATAGTGAGTTTTAAAGCTTTATTGATAGTAAATTTAGTGATCGAAAGTTCAATAATTTAAGTTATTCTAACTATTTGTCGTTTTGAATGGATTGTTGTCACTTTTTTCACATTTGAATGAATTGTTTATTTTATTTTTGTGTTTGGTTAATAATCGAATAATCAAACCAAACCAAACCGGAACCGATAACCACCAAATCGATAAATGTATATTATATTTGATTTGGTTTGGTTTTAATAATTTTAAAACCGATTAAGTTGGTTTGGTTTTGATTTTCACCAATAACCGATCCAAACTGACCCGTGAACACCCCTAAATTTTTATATATCACAGTTTCGATTAAATCTAATAATAATCATAGTTTAATAAATATTTCAAACTTATAAAAAGAAAATAAAAATGCTAAAGACTTAAAAGGGACTACACTTTGTACCTATTTACAAAGTTAAGGTATCATTTTGTGGTTTTGTCATCTATTTTTTTTCCAGAACTAGATCAAGTAGTTTATACAAACTTCTCAATTTTTCCTTTTTTCCCGAGACAATACAAAGTGCTGAAGAAATTGGATTTTTTTCCAGTGATGGAAGATGGAGATTTATTAGGTTCTAAGAAAAATGGAGAAATAGATGAGAGAAGTAAAATAAGTAGTAGTAATGGTGGTGAGAAGAATGTAGAGATTTCAGTACCTACAGCTTCTACTGTGTTTCTATTTTGTCCGACGGATGAAGAAGGTTCAAGGATCTGATAAATGGAAGATAGAGATTTATTAGCCTTGGGATCTCACAGGTACTTGCTTCTCCATTTTTTTGTTGCTTTTGTTCATATGGGTTATTACCTCTGTACGGGTACAGTCGGGGTACATCTTACCTTCACCAAACTCCACTTGTGGGATTATGCTGGGTATGTTGTTGTTGTTGTTGATGTAGTAGTAATGTTAATATGTGTTATGTAAATGATCACTTTTAACTTTCACAAGGACATGATGCATGACATGACCTTAGATAGAAGGATTTAGTGGTTATGGATTAGGATTTAGTGTTTGCATCTTGTGCTTAGTGGGAACATCACCTTCAATGGGAGTGTTTGTTGGTCGTGAATTGGGATAGAAGGTTAGTGGGTAGTTGAACATTCTCTTGCTTATTGCTTATTGGGGACATGGCCTTAAATAAGAAGGTTTGCTGGTCGTGGATTAGGATAGAAGATTAGTTGGTAGTTGAACGTTCTCTCGCTTCTGTGCGAGATAGGCTTGATGGTTGTACATGTATCTACTTTCTTACCAGTAGTATTAGCATTATTGTCGTAGTTTCTTGCCTTCGATTTCAATTATCACTAGTGCTTTTGTGCTTCGGTTATCGCATCATTTCATTGTCGCTATTGTTCTTTCTTTTGTATGTTGCTTTCTACTTTCTTTTCATATTATTTCCTTGTTATTGCTTCCATTTATGTATTCCCTGTTTCGAAATACTTTGCTATGCTTTCTAATTTGAGTTTCTATCAGAAACAACCTCTCAGTAAGATCTACGTACACTCTACTCTCCTTATACTCCATTTGTAGGATTACACTGGGTATGTTGTTGGTGAATGATATTTAAAATTTACTTATATATATATATATATATATATATACAATTTTTATCCTCATTGATAAATTTGGCACTATTAACTATAGTCAAATGGACTTTACCCTTACTAGAAGTTGTGATAGAACTATAGTAGCAAAATATGGAGAACTAAACCCCTGGTGTAAAAAAATCACCTCTAAACCAAATGGGGTGGGGGTATGGAGGACAATCAGGAACCTATGGTCACAAATGGAAGGAAATATGTATATCAAGGTGGGTAATGGGAACAAAACTAAATTTTGGAAAGATGGCTGGATGGACCAAACCTCTCTTAGGTAACTTTTTTCGGATTTGTTTCTAAACAGAGAACCCTGATGCTAGAGTGAGTGATTGTTTGACAGAATAGGATAGGACATATCTTTAAGAAGACTACTTAATGATTGGGAGGTGGAGAGGTGGCAGCGGTACTGGGAAAACTAGCTGGAATGATTATAACTGCAACATCAACAAACAAGATCCTTTGGAAACATAGTAAGGATGGAGTCTTCTCAGTCAACAATGCCTACAAAAGAGGACTACAAGAGATGATAGGGGGCCCAAAATATAATTAGAATTACTTTTGGAAGAGTGACATTCCTACAAAAGTAAAGTGCATCACCTGGTTAGTGATAAAGAGAGCATGTTTAATAGAAGAAGTTCTATAGAAGAAGGGCAGGCAACTGGTCCCTAGGTGTTTTTTGTGCAACTTGACAGGAGAAACAAATAACCATCTCTTCATGCATTGTAAGTTTACTGCTCAAATTTGGAACTTGTTTCTCAACATCACAAGTATGAACTGGACAATGCCAGAACATACATCAGATTTGTTGAGCAGCTGGATTAGGAGGGGAGGCAGTAAGAGTCAAAAGAGATGGTGGAAGCCAATACAATCATGTGTATGGTGGTCAGTCTGGAAAGAAAGAAATGGAAGATGTTTTAAAGATAGATCCAATTTCATCCACAAAGTTAAATTGAATTGTATAGTATCTCTACTTTTTTGGTTTAAACAACTTTGTATAGATGATATAGATCAGATTATAGATTTGATAGGAAATATGTAATTATCCCTTTCTGGAGGTAGCCAACATACCCTTAATGCCGAAAAATTCAACCTTAGCAGTTTCAAAAAAAGAAAAGAAAAAGGACAGGTTATACCAATAGATGCCATGACCACCTAACATAGGTAAAACATGAGTGTAGAATCAGAAGAGATATGAAGAATTTGATGGTGGGCATTAAAGGGCGTGTACTAATTAGCTTTTCCAGAAAAACTATGATTGCAAGAATCTTGGTGGTGGAATGATGAAGTGCAAACTACAAAGATTTACTAGAACTAAAAGAAAAATGCTGTAAAAAGTTGCCAAAAACAAAAGATAATGAAACCTTTGAAGAGTATTAAGAGAGTTCAGAGGGAGGGTAAGGAGGCTATTAGTAAAGTTAGAGAGAAGCCCTAGATGACTTGTACACGATGTTAAATGACAGAGGGAGAAATGTTAATAAACTAGAACGATTGAGAGAGAAGCACAGTAAGCACTTAAACCAAGTGAATTTGTATTAAAGATAGTCCTTAAGAATTTATTGATAGAAGATAATGAGATCAAAGAGAGGCGTGAATGTTGTTTTGATCAATTGTTCAATTCGAACTACAAGTTTAACATTTTGTATCTCCATACCTTTGTGCACGATAGAGATTTTAGCTACACTTGTAGAATTAGACCGACAAAGGTAAATGAGACCATGAAAAATACGAGGACTAAAAAAGCGCACAGTTTGAATGGTATCCCAATAGAGTTTGGAAGTGTCTTTGGAGAGGTTGAAGTCTGAGGACTTACCAAGCTATTTAATGCTATACTAACAAGTGTAGGATGCTTGAGGTGTGAAGAAAGAGTACATTTATTCCCATTTACAAAAATAAAGGAGATATTCAAAGTTGTACGGATTGTCATGTCATGGAACTTGTGAGTCATGTGATGAAACCACGAGAGTTAAAGAACATAGACTTGGGGACATCGCAAAAGTGAGAACAATGGATTTATGCTTGCATATCTACAATGAAAGTTGTGTTCTTATTATGAATATTAATGTGAATTTTTCGTGAGAAGACGATAGGTCTATCTATGGTGGTCATTGACCTAGAGATAAAATGTGATACGAGTACCAAAAAAGGTCCTTTGTGGGTCTTATATAAGAAATGACAAACAACATACCCAGTGTAATCCCACGCGTGGGATCTGGGGAGGGTGGTGTGTACGCACGCTTACCCCTCCCTACCTTGTGAAAGTATAGAGATTGTTTCTGATAGACCCTTTCAGGTAGATGACGACGACGACGTCGAGTTTACAATAGAAAAAGACTTGACATATATTCAGTTTTTGTTTTATATTCAATAAAATAATGTATAACTGTAAAAAATATTTCTAAATTATTTAAAATCATAAAAAAATAATTAAAACTTGGCCAATCACATGTTGCCGATCACTTGGCTACTTAGGGGGGGGGGGGGGGTTGTACTTCTAGAAACAAAATGAAATCTGTTTTAAAAAGGAATGTTATTTATAGTTTATGAAAATTTACTTAAAAAGTACAATCAGAAATATACTACTTGTCATTTCCCATTATCCAATTGATATTCTTCTCTCTATTGACTCTTTCAACGCTTCCCCGCACTAATAACTCCATACGATGACTGAAGCTGCCGCCATCTCATCCATCCCGCTGGTAACCGTTACCGACGGTGAATTCCAGGATGGCTCCTTAAAGATGGATCTGCTGTTACAGTCCGGAACCTACATTGGCGCTGAACCGAACAACGGCGTACTGCCAAATGAAGTAAAGGGGCCCAACCTGACTCCAACGCTGGCGGGGACTACTCTGGAGATGCAGAAGACCGCGTTGGCGGCTGAGATGGCTATGCTAGTGCATCAGGTGAATGTCGGAAGTTTGAAACAAAAATCTGCCATGTTGATAGGGTAAAAATTCCGTCTCTAAACTACATATGCATATAGTGTCGGACTTAACTTGTGCTACATTTGGATTATTTTGCCTCTTTTATCCTCTATTTAACAAAATAAATCTAGGTTTATATTTTACTGATCATGATTTCCGAATGCTATGTAATTATTTCTCTTATTATGTTTATATATGCCTTTCTTCTGTGTTTTGTGTTTATATTTTTGAAAATGCGTTGATATGTGTTACTTAGAGGCGAGGTTCTTTCCTAAATAACCTCTTTACCTCTCAGGAGGTAGGAGTAAGGTATGTGTTTATTCTACCCTACCAAAACACCACTTGTGGGATTACATTGGGTATGTTGTTGTTATTGTTGTTGGTTGCTGTGCGTTACATAGCAAATTCATCTGAAAATGTTGTTATTTTCTCTAGTTTTTACTTTTAATACTGGAGTTTGAATTAGAAATTATTTCAGAAACTAGAGCATGAAGGATTTTTATTTGTTTACCGTGTTCAATAGAAGCAGAGACCGTTGTGTTTTGATATGAACAAATGATAAGCTGTTATTCTACAAGTTTCTCGTCTATTGAAATTATTAGAATGTAGATGATAGATATAGTACAGGGATAAATAGTGAAATGGTGGCTTGAATGTGACAAAGATATAAACGTCTTATAAAGTGAAAAATAGCTAGTCTGCAGTACTATTATGAACCAGTTTCCGGGGGTAAATTTCGGTCAAAAAATAAGGTGCTTTATTTCCTGTAAATGGGCGACATGCACAAGAAGGGAAACACTGGCAGTGGCAGTGATGCTACAATTAGTGAATCAAAACATTAAATTACAACCTATCACTTCTATATTTGTATTAGTCTTCCCGTTGCTTCAAAGAAACATACATCTTCTTGCGTGTTTTCTTAATGGTACAATTTCTTTTGCAGTCATCTGAGACTCCGCAAAGCAAAAAACAGAAGAGTGGCTCGAAAACAAAGAAGGTTACTCCTTTCCACTTCGACTCTGCATATCCGCCAGAGAGTGTGAGCTGGGTTCGGACTGATTCTAATGAAGATCCATGGAAACCTTTTGTTGATGGCAGCATGGTTCCTGAAACCCAGAAACAAGAATGGGACGCTATCTTCTCAAGCATATCGAAGCTGAAGAGAGGAAAAACAAACAGGGAAATAGGCGGCTATCCGAACTCTTCTGACTATCTATCTTGACTAGATAGTGTCTCAAATGCCTTATGAATTTGCCTTAACCTTTTTTGGTTTTCACAAAGGAATCTCATTTGGCAACTACATTGCTTCACCTAAACTTTGTTCGTGATGTTTTGGTACCATTGAACTCTTATTTTGAAATAAATTAGTTTCAAGACTAATGAATTGGAAGCATTTTAGTAGGATTGACATATGAGGTCTTTATCTTAATGCTTGTGAAGTTTGCACCAGATTACAAGTTTCAGCCGTGGAAACTGTCACTAATTAGGTAGACGGATACATTACACCCCCTTGAGGTGTGAGTTGGAAACAATCGCTAATTAGATAGACGGTCTACATTACACCCCGTTGAGGTGTGAGTTGAAAACAAGAACTAATTAGGTAGACGGTCTACATTACACCCTTGAGGTGTGACGTTTTCATATCCCATGTGAATACAAGATACTAATACTAAATAATATCCTCTATTTTTTTGTGCTTCTTTCTTCCTTTTTTTTTTTTTTACCTTAAAAAAGGGAGGAAAAAGTAAGGATATGGTCCCCCATGTGATGAAGAAAGGCAACTCCATTAATACATAAATCACATACAAGTAGCACTCCATTTCCCACGTGAACTTGTCTTGCCCAAAAAAAGGAAAAAAAAGCAGCTGACTCACTCACTATTTTTATCTTTTCTAACCGCAAGTAATTCTTTTTAAGTATTACTTCAACATTTTTTTATTTATATTTTAGATATTTTATCGTATTTGATATAATTATGATCGTTGGTTTTGTTAAGTCTATTAAAAGATTAAAGTCAAAAAGTCGATTTGTTTTAAATTGTGTGGTTAACCTGGACTTTTTGATGAATATACTAAAGATAACGACAATTATTGTCGTTATCGATTAGAAAAACGTTAAATTTTCTTTTATATGTTTCAATAGTGCTAAAAAAAAAAAGAACTAATATGATTCTAATCGTTAAGTTTAGTCAAAATTTTGGTGAGTGGGGTGGGGGATACACTAAAATCACTGAGACTTTTGACCAAAAATCGATAAGTCGAAATAATTATACCAAACACAAGAAATAGACCATAAAAAGAAATTGCATAAACTTTAAAAATCATACATTTAAGTATGAGTTTTTGTCAAATATTTTCTATTTCACAATTTCCATTAAATCTATTTCATAATTTATATAATATAATAATAAATGTATAGTGGAGATCAAAAACACAATTATACCATCCGAACAACTCTCTCTCGTCCACCGTTTTTAAACTTATTTACCAAAGATAAGGAACCATTTTTGTTTTTTTCTCATTTTTTTTTAATATTTTTTTTAACAAGACAAAGTGGTTTATACAAACTTCTAAAACTTTTCCTAATTTCTAGACAACACACAAAGGGCTGAAGAAATTGGAGAAAAAGTTTTTGTTTGGTGTTATGGAAGATGAAGATTTGTTAGGTTGTGGCAGTGAGAAGAAAAATGGGGAAATAGTTGAGAAAAGTAAAATTAGTAATAGTAATGGCGTAGAGATTTCAGTAGCTACAGCTTCAACTATGTTTCCTGGGTTTCGATTTTGTCCAACTGATGAAGAACTCATATCCTATTACTTGAAGAAAAAGGTTGAAGGCTCTGATAAATGTGTTGAAGTTATTTCTGAAGTTGAGATTTGGAAACATGAGCCTTGGGATCTCCCAGGTACTCTCACTCTCACTTTCCCCTTTTTTTTTTTTTTTTTTTTTTGCCTTTTTTCATTCACTTGTGTTAATATGGGTTATTGCCTATGTACGGGTAAGGTTTGTGTACATCTTATCCTCACCAGACTTTACTTGTGGGATTACACTGCATATGTTGTTGTTGTAGTGTTAATATGTGTTATTGTATATGGGCATCTTGAGCTTACTCCCAACTTATGAAGGACATGACCTTAGATAGGAAGGTTTGGAGGTCGGGTAAGGTAGAATATTAGTTGTTAGTTGAGCATACTCTTGCATCATGTGCTTACCGGGTACATGAACTTAGATAGGAGGATTTAGTAGTCATAGTCACAAATTAGGTTAAAATGTTTGTTGGTAGTTGAGTGTTCTCTTGCATCTTGTGATTATGGGGACATGATTTTAAATAGGACGGTTTGCTGGGTGTGGATTAGGAGAGAATTGGTAGTTGAATGTTCTCTCACTTTTCTGTAGGATAGGGTTGGTGGTCATACATGTACCTACTTTCTTACCAATAGTATTAGCACTATTCTCATAGTTTCTTGTCTTTTGATTGTCACCTGTGCTTTTTTGCTTCGGTTGTTGCATCATTTCATTGTCGCTATTGTTCTTTCATCCGTATGTTGTTTTCTACTCTTCTTTTCGCATTATTTCGTTGTTGTTTTGCTTCCATTTTTGTATTTCATTTTTCGAAATGCTTTGCTATGCTTTCTAATCTGAGGGTCTATGAGAAACAATATCTCTACGAGATAGGGGTAAAATCTGCATACACTCTACTCTCTAAACTCCATTTGTGGGATTACACTGGGTATGTTATTGTTGAAAGATATTTAAAATATACTTATAAAAGTAAAGATATATACAACTTCTATCCTCATTGGTAAATTTGGCACCATAAACTATAGTCAAATGACTTAACTCTTACTAGAAGTTGTGATAAACCACATGTAAGGACTGTAAGGTTATACCAAGAGAAGCCATGACCACCAAACACAGGCGTGAGTGCATAGTAAGAAGAGATGCAAAGCATTCGATGGTGGGAATTAAAGGGCGCTAACCAATTAGCTTTTCAAGAAAAACTATGATTGCAAGAATCTTGGTGGTGGAATGATGAGGTGCAAAGAGTTACTAGAACTAAAAGAAGAAAACTATAGAAAGTTAAAAAAAACAAAAGATGATGAAGCCTTTGAAGAGTATAAGAGAGATACGAGGGAAGGTAAAGAGGCTATTGGTAAAGCTGGAGAGAAGCCCTAGATGATTTGTACAAAATGTTAAAAGGACAAAGAGAGAGAAATGTTTAAAACTAGAACGATTGAGAGAGAAGCACAGTAAGCACTTAAACCAAGTGAATTGTATTAAAGACGGTCCTCAAGAATTATTCATAGAAGATAATGAGATCAAGGAGAGATGTGAATGCTGTTTTGGTCAATTGTTCAATTCGAACCACAAGAATAATTGCATAATTGGTGACAATTTATCCCCTTTGTTCTCTGTCCTATGTGATAATTCAAAGTCCACCAACTGCTCCTCCACATTTTAACTTCTTCCTTGGATTAATTTTGAGAAAGGTAACATGTATAGTCATCAGCATCAAGGTGCTACTGGTATCCAACATTTACAATTACAGAAGGCCTTGTTTATCTCACAAGGATTCAAAAAATTCAAAAATACTATTTGCATCCTCTACATAATATTCCTTACACCAGAAGAGTGAGGAAAAAAACACTTCGTCTTGGTTTTCTTTATGAAGCATGAGTTGTCTTCAAAGCTCCTAGCATTTCTTTCATTCCATACAGTCCATCATATGCAAGCTGGAACAACCTTCCACCACTTCTTCTGTCTGATACTACCTGCTGCACCCTTTCAACTCCACAGAAGATCCTTGTATCTCTAGGCATGACCCATTTGACCCTAGCAAAATACAAGAACAATTGCCATAAGAGACCAGTGAACTTATGTTCCTAAAAAAAAAGACACTAGTGAGCTTCCAGTGAAGGAAAAAGATGGCTGTTATTTTCTGCCTCCACCTGACAAAAAAAACAAACATCTGGAGGTCAACTGAATCCCCCTTTTCTGTAGGTTCTCATGTGTCAAACATGCTTTCCTAGCCACCATCCAAGTGAAACATATCACTTTGAATGGAGCTTTGATTTTCCAGATAGATTTCCAAGGCCACGCTGAACCAGTGTAATTAGTTCTGACAAATAATGATAGGCAGAGCTGACTAAACTTTTGGTAGTTGCTTCCATTCCATACCAAAGAATCATCAGAGTTGCTGACTCCATGAAAACCCTCTCTTCTGTTCAGAATATCAGCCACCCTCTCAATCTCCCGACCTTTCAACAATCTTCTAAAAGGAAGATTCCATCCGTGCTGACTCTGTGCTTCTTCACGGGGAATACTCAAGGATGGGAGGATATTAAATACCTTAAAAAGTTCTTGCCAAGTTATAAGTAAGGTCATAAATGCTGAATGGGATAATAGTGAATGAGCATGTCTATGCCATTGCCGACTCCAGATAAGGACCCATGTGTTGATGGTCTTTGTGCATATACAGCGGTATGGCTAGAGATGGGTCATCATAAACTATATTGTACCAAAATTTTGCCATTATCACAATTTCTTTTTACACAAGTTTTGCTTAAGTTTGACACTATAGCTTCTTGAGTGAATGTCATTAACAAATGTACTGTAGGGTAGTTGGAAGTCGTCATGCTTCCTTTGCTTCAATATAAATATTTAGACGGCTGTGTTTCTTAGTAATTTTCTTGGCATCATTCTTGCCTATCTGTGTGATGCATCAATTGATCATTTCATTTATTTGCATGTTACCAGGTAAATCCATTGTTCAGTCTGATAATGAATGGTTCTTCTTCTCTCCTCGTGGAAGGAAGTACCCAAATGGCTCACAGAGTAAAAGGGCAACCGAGTCTGGTTACTGGAAGGCCACAGGAAAAGAACGTAATGTGAAGTCTGGTACTAATATAATTGGCACAAAGAGAACCCTGGTGTTCCACATTGGTCGGGCACCTAAAGGACAGAGAACACAGTGGATAATGCATGAATATTGCATGACGGGTAACCCTCATTATCAGGTAACAAGGCTTGAACCGTCATCCTTTTCTGAGCTAGAAAAACTGTGAAGCCACCTACTTCTCACGATTTTTGTTGTAGCATTAATAGTTTCTTTTGGGCTTTTGATGCTGAATGATTGGCTAATAAGTCAGTCACTTAGGGAAGTGAACGTTCTAGCATGGTTCGTCATGTAGTTCTTGATTTTGGTGTTATCTTCTTTATTATGCCATCTGGAAAATAACATGAAACTATTATTTTACTTGTGTTAGCAGGTCAGAGCATAATGATGTATTTTCTCTGAAGTGAGAAAGGAACACGGGGCTGCACTTAGCTTAATTTATAGACTGATCAATTGGTTTAATCTGGTAACTTTATTTAAAATGTGATTGACGAAAGATTAAATATATTTGCTACTGGATTGTTGAGCTTTATTCAAAGCATTCAAGTGGTAGAATAATAGCAAGCATCATGGATAAATCAGGGATTACTGTTGTTAATCATTAATTGCTAGATATTACACGTCTATGTTAGCATTGATCAAGGACCTCACATGATGTTTCAAGAATTCATCCACTTACTGCAAACGTTGGAGTCTAGTATTGTACAGCTTGTGTTGCAATATTATTTGCTCAATGAAAACAATGTGTTTGTTGCAGTTGGTTGAAATATGTCATTTTCTACATGAAGGAAGTTATTTTAATGTTCTATTTCCATGTCTTGTACAGGATTCAATGGTTGTTTGCCGCCTACGGAAGAATAACGAGTTTCATTTGAATGACACCCCAGGAAATCAAAGGAATCATCTGGCTGTAACTAATGGCACCGTTGATTTGTCTAGGGCAGCACAGTTGAATGGTTTGGGCGGCTTGATAAATGGAGCGGAGTGTTGTTCGAAAGAGGCTAGTAGCAGTTTTAGTTCTCATTCGGTCGAGCAGATTGAATCTGGATCAGAAATCGATAAGCTGAATAAAGAGTTGCCTCAGCATCATTCCTCTAGTTACTGGAAGGTTCTGCTTCTGCCTCCCTTCTACACAGCTCGGCTTTTAACTAGTGTCAGCCTTTATATTTGTTGGTTTACATATTTTAAGATAGTTTCTTGAGGAACAGTATGCTGTTAAATCAATTGACAACTTTGTCTCAATATTTTTTGCCTTCTGTTTTCACTATATGATTATGAAACTGAATCTGTTAAAGTATAACTCAATAGCTGTCCTTCGCCATGACATTAGCATTTCCTCAGTTTCGTAGGGACATTCCATTTCTTTCTTTCTTTATCTTTAGAAGTAGGATGAGGTGATAGAGCAGTCAGCTCCTTCGAGTTATCTCTAAGCTGTTCTTTCTGTTTATCTCTATTCTCCGAATTTGATGACTAAGTACTCTTGAGGTCAAACATATCAAACTTTTTTTTAAAAAAAAATCCTTTTAAAAAAAAGATGTCAAACTTTCTGGTCCTAATGTCTTGCTGTATCAAATTCCAGGATTGTGATGAAGAGGATTGTTTTGCTGATATAATGAAAGATGATATCATTAAGCTAGATGATTCTTCATACAAGGCAAAACACAATCTGTTGCCAACAATCACTAGGAAGCTTGAATCCTCTACAAAGTCGCCAACGTCTCAGGAAGCCCAAAATCTGATGTCTAATAGGCTGCCTTTCCAGGGCACTGCAAATCGAAGACTAAAACTACAAACGGAAAATGTACCCCGTGGAGTAGAGAGATCTGAACCGCATGAAGCCATTAAGAAGAATATACATGCTCGGGGCATAAGTAGACAGTTGATTAACATAATTCCAGTTAAAAGGATGAAGCAATGGCCGATACCTCTACTTCTCGTTTCCTTGATGTTACTGGTCGTGTTTCTTTGTTTGTTCGGAGTTCCACAACAAGTAAAATGGCATTACTCCAGCTGAAGCTAATCTCGCGCCAGCATAGATGTCTTCTGTAGTATTTAGAGTGGCAGTTCAGAGAAAGTTGATTCAGCTTTTGATGCATTTTAAGTAGGCTCTGCTTATGTCCAAGATCTGTACTTTACCAGCAATGTACAGGATGACACCTTGTAAATTTTGTAGAGTTGTATAATAGTAATAGAACTTAAGGTTTTGGTGTCTTTAATTTTACATTGTTGTATAATACCTTGTAATTTGTAAAGATATGTAGATATATAATATGCGCGGCGGTTGTTCATAATTTTTTGCAGGAACAATTTCTACTCTGGTTCACATGTTGGGAAAGCTTGTTTTGTGAGCCCTTAGAAAGAAATTCTTATCTGGACTTGCCAAAGGGAAGTTCAAGCTACATTACCATATTTTTGTGTTTTCTTGTTTTGTGCATCTGGTTTTGTCCTCGGGTTTGTCAACCAACTTGGCATGTTCAGATCATATGATGCTTTGATGATGATCTAGTCATAGTTAGAGGCGGACCTACCCTTAGAGTAGGTTGAATCTCGTGCTTCGGAAATATATATATATATATATATATATATATATATATATATATGTATGTATGTATGTGTATATATCTTTAATATGAGTTATATATTTTGGTTGGTACCCTCATTCACAAATCACAATGGTCTGATAGCTGCACTGACTGATACAGGGTGTACAAATGATCCTTGTGTGTAGACTTAGGTTTGTAGCCACAGAACCAGTAGTGCCTCCATTATTTTGAAATCTTGAGATCATTCAGAGGATGGTTATAATAGTCCTTTGAGGGAAAATATGTTGCAACATTATTCATTGTAACATAGCTCATCTTGACAAACAAATGACTATGAAATAAATTAAATGAAGATGAATATCAAGACCCGAGTTTGAAATGCCTAACTTTGTAAGCATAAATTCTCAGCTTGTTTGGTGCCAAGATGGTGATTATGTATACTAGACAAGATACATACAAGTCCTTTATCTTTAGGCCGCGATTTTAAGTCTTCTTGCTATTTCACCTGGAGTACTAGCAGTCTCGTGTTTACAATACTGATGCGTTTTTGATCCGTCCTCCTATTTTAAACATTGATTTTGTCCACAATTTAGTATATGCAATGTTGAGTCATATTTCTTTTTGTTTAGTAGAAACAATAACTCTATGTTAGGGAAGGTGAAAGAAAGAGTGTTTCTTATTTTGTTTAGTACAAATATCATTGCAATTAAAGCAAAAAATCTACTTTTGCTTTTCAAACTATTCTCTACATTGACATGAAACTCTTGCAAATATTATCGAAGATAAATTCCAAATTTAAAATATGAAGAGTGAATAAAAGGTAGTGTAACAAGATAAGGTCGAGCCTAACCACTCCTACCAAGATAAAAAAGGAAAAAGAAGATTTTCATGTTCGAGGTCTCAAGTTTGAAACCTCTTGCTAGCAAAAGCAAGAGATTTGTCTTCTAGGTCAAGTTGATCGCACCGGGCTTGCATAATACATCTTACCTCTGCTATGTGGTTTGGGAACTATTGCATGAGAGTAGCGGCTACGGTTTTATCTAAAAGGAAAAAGAAAGTTGTGCCAAAATTATCTTTTATGAAACTTATGGTAACCTTATTGTAATTTCCAAAAATCTTTTCTCTCAAACTTGTAATAAAAAGAGTAGTTAGCTGCAGTTGAACTTTTCCCCAATAATTTTCCAAATTAACTATCATCATAAATTCATAATCTATCATTTTTGCTCTCAAATCTCAATTTCACTATTTGAATTTTTCTCAGTGGAAAGCAGTTTGAAACTCCCAGAAGTTCAACACCAAACTCAAAAAAAAAAAAAAAAAAAAGAAACAAAGAGTGTAATCCAAGAAGACCCTTTTTGCTCTTCACAATTACAGGACCTATGGTTAGTTGAACTCCACTTCAAGCTTAGATCTTGTAAGTTATTTGGTCAATTTTTCTGTATTCTCCATTTGGGTATTTGGGAAATTTGTGGAATTTCATTTTAAAAGTGGAAAAAGATCAGTTTTTTACTTGCTGCAACTGAATTTTTTGAGATTGTATCCATGTTTTAAACTGTTTTTTCACTTGGGTTTTTCTTAGTCATGGAGTATCCTAAGTTATTTGGTTAATTTCTGTATTCTTCATTTGGGTTTCTAGGAAATTTGTGGAACGTCAAAATAGAGGTGAAAAGATCAGTTCTTTGTTTCTACAACTGGCTTTCTTTGAGATTGTATCCATGTTTTGGACTGTTTTGTTACTTGGAATTTTTGTCATGGAGCATTCTAAGTTATTTGGTTAATTTATGTATTCTCCAGTTGGGTCTCTAGGGAATTTATGGAATTTCAAATTAAAAGTGAAAAAGATCAGTTCTTGATTGCTATTATTGGATTTTTTGAGGTTTTATCCATGTTTTAAACTGTTTTTTCACTTGTTTTTTTTAAGTAATGGAGTATCCTTAAGTTACTTGGCTAATTTCTGTAGTCTCCATTTGGGTGTCTAGGAAGTTTGTGGAATCTCAAGTTAAAACTGAAAAAGATTAGTTCTTTGTGTTACAATAAGGCAACTGGGTTTTTTTCTCCTAAAGATTCTATCCCTGTTGTAGATTGTTCTGTTATTTGGGTTTTTAGTGATGAAGCATTCTAAGTTATTTGGTTAATTTATGTATTCTCCATTTGGGTATCTAGGAAATTTGTGGAAATTTCAAACTAAAAGAGAAAAAGATTAGTTCTTTGTTGCTACAGCTGGTTCTTTTTGAGATTCTTTCCATGTTTTAAACTGTTCTGTTACTTGTGATTTTAGTGATGGAGCATTCTATTTTTTTTTGGGTTAATTTATGTACCCTCTATTTAGGTTCTCTTGGAAATGTGTGGAATTTGAAATTAAAAAATTATAAAAAGAAAGATAAGGTCTACTTGCTACAACAGGGTTACTGATTTTCTTTAAATTCTATCCTTTTTGTAAATGCTTTGCTACTTGGAATTTTAGTATGGAGCACTGTAATTGGTCTTTTTTTCTCTTTAGGTTCATATGAATTGCCAAAAATCAGCTTTTGATGATAATGTGTGTTTTGTTTTGTTTGTGGGATTGCTGGCAGGTTGTGTGAGAGTTGTTTGTAATGATGTCAAGACCAATGCTGCTTGTTTTTCTGTTGATTGTACTCATAATCACATCTCAATTTGAATGGAAGCAGCAGCTGGTGAGTGATGTCGAACCGAGTCCTAGTATATCTCAGAAGCAGCAGCAGATCTCAAAGAGAGAAGAAGCTGTTAAAGAGAAGGTAATCATGTGATCATGTTTTAGTTGCAT
Source organism: Solanum pinnatisectum (assembly GCA_035578085.1). NCBI lineage: Eukaryota > Viridiplantae > Streptophyta > Magnoliopsida > Solanales > Solanaceae > Solanum > Solanum pinnatisectum. The sequence goes on from CM069086.1 coordinate 36,391,052, forward strand.
ATTGTATGATATTGTGAATGAATTGCTTCTTTTCTTTTTTTCTTGCTTATGGTTAATAAATGACCTCAGAATATGGTATTTAAATAAGTCATTGTATCTTGCTGATGCATATTTACATCATTAAATGTGCACCTGATAGTTCTCTGGCTAATTTTAAGGCACTCTTTGACCTCTTGCATCTTGATTTTTTAATTTTTCCGTCATTTCTTCTCTAGGTTGATTTTAAAGTCCTTTGCACTTTGATACTTTATTTCAAGATTCTGCATTAATTACAAGTATAAAAATTAAAGGGATTCTGCATCTTACTGAGGTTTTGAACTTGCAAAAAGTCATAGCAACAAGATGAGATTTGGAGTCTACAGGGGTATAGTTAGTAATGCGATGAGGCATTGGTTGGTCAGAGATAAAATCTGAGATCCTTGAGGATCATTTGATTTGTGTAAGATGAGATTATGAACGGAATTGTACTTACGATCTACGTTGTTCAGATTCTCCAAATATACTGTCAAATTGTGTTGGATCCTTGAAAAATGCACTATTTTTGGAGGATCCAACACCCACCCGACGGCATTTTTGAAGAGTCCGGCAACATAGCTTACTATTTGATACCTTCACATATTGTTGTCCAACCAGTTACTTCCATGTTATTCTTTCCTTTGGCTGGAGATACTATAGTCTTTCCCTTAGATCCTTCTCATCTCCAAGAATGGAGTGAAGCAAGTTATCTAATAGGAGAGTGAAGAATAAAAACCAACTTCCAACTTATCTCTTTACCAAATTGCGATGCTTCAAGCAGCTCAAATGCCATGCAATTCTTGGATAGACTCAATCGTACACATAGTCGGTTTATTTTGGCCTTATTGTTGCATTGCTCACGACTTGCTTTACACTTTAAAGTTTTCTGTTATCTCGCTTTGAATGAAGTGTTCCTCAGTTTTCGTGGAATGAAGTGTGCCTCAGTTTCCGTGGATGTCATCGTGTGGACTTGTATAAAGATACTTTTAAACCATGCAATACATGTTATGAAGGTTAAATATCTGTAAACTGCTCTAGTTTTTTAATCATTGCATCTTGTTGATGCCAGCTATATATAACATCTTACTTCATTTTAAAAAAATCATTATCTGTAAACTTCTCATTAATCATAGAGTTGGAGCCTATATGGATTGACTTATTTTAAGTTCTTTTAAAGCATTTTGGAGTGTTTGGATAAATTTAAGAAGTAAGCACTTAGTTTTAAGCTAAAATGATAAAAGTAAGCCAAAACCATAAGTTAGAAGGCTTTTAAGTCAAAAGCTAAAAGCCAATCAAACAGGCTCTTAGTTCCATGAAGTCCCAAATCCTTCATGTTGGCTTTAAGTAGTCTATCTACCTTTGAGCTGTATCAAAGGAGCATTAGTTTCAAATCTTATGAAGCTTTAGCCAATGGATGTGGCCAATCAAGAATAAATACCCAAGTACTAAGGTTACACATTTTTGGGCCTTGAAAGTGCATAATTAAAGGAAAGAGGATTGTAAGGACTAAACTAGGGAAGACTTGAAACTAGAATAGGGCTAGCGCGTGATACCTTTTATGGCATGTATTGCATCAATTGTTTCTAGTCTTACAAGTTCCCTTCCAGTTTTGTAGCCTCTCTTTCATGAATCTTTTCTAAACCTCCTCCCAACATAGAAATTTCTCCAAACAATCTTTGGAGGGGAGCTAGGTGACGTTTTAGAGGGTGCCATGCCTTTTTAAAGTTACTCAAATTGTAGTAGGATGTTTCTCACTATAATATCCCATGTGCATTAATAGGTATCCATTAAATCCTAGTGTGTATTTTTGCTATAATTTTCCCCGTGGAAACAACATGAGGCTCAAAGTTTTCCTTTAGGCATTGTCTGCATCAAATCTTATCCCCTTGGGGTTTCTAATTCCTACAATTGAGATCCTTGAATCAACGTTTTAAAAAGGAATAAAATGCAAGGCAATTGGTTTTCCTTGCTATGAGGAGAGGCCTATGTCTCGAGGCATGAGGTGTATGCCTTACAAGATATTCTATTAATATGGAAGAGTATTTGTTAGAATTAGAGAAAGAACTTGGAAAAAGCAAGCAGATAAGAAACTAATATATTTGTCTCCTTCATTTTACTTGTAGAATCTCTGTTGTGTATTTCTTCTGTACTTGTTTTGCATTGTCACTTCGTTATCTTGAGACATTGCAATAGCAAAAAAGGAACAATAGAAAAACACAGCAGGAGAACCGTAACAGTGTAGCACCAACTGCTAACCAAATTTATTGATCGAGGCTCGAGGGTAAGAGAGGGGGGAGAACAATGAATCTTGTAGCATGCTTTGGCCTTTTAATATGACAAAAACTATCCCTCATTAATCAGAACCTTTAAGGGGAAAAAAGAAATGACTATTTTTTTCCGAGAAAATCAGATGAAATCTGTTATGTGGGCAAGGACAAAAAGAAATGACTGTGTGTGATCGGTACGAAGTAAAATATTTCCATGAAAAATAAATTCTTGGAAAATGTTATCCGGGAAAATGAAGTGGGTTTCTTACTTATTTTCTTGTGTTTGGTACCCTAAGCAAAAAATATTATCCTAAAAGTATTTGTATGTAAACTAGACAAAAACTAAGGCGCTGGGGGTGGGGATGGGGGCTAGAGGGGTGGGGTGGAGATGAGATGTATCGGAGGGTGGAGAGGACACAATCAATGTAGAATGACACATGTGAGACTTATTTTCCCTACTTCCACTAAGGAAGTTATTTTTCTCATTTTTAAGGAGCTTATTTTCCTAGAGAAAATGTTCTCCTAAAATTTTGACCAACCGAACATGAGAAAAATTGGAACCTACATACCGAACACACCCTGTAATAAAGCTGAAAGGCGTAGAATAGCTAATGCCTGTTAATAGAAGGCAAAAGTGAATGCCTATTTCTGTGAAGCATGGGGCAAATTATGTGCTAGCCGCAATGGACAACTTGGGGTTCGCTTCAGCTTTACCTTACAACAGACCAATGTATGGCAACGACCAACAATGTTAAATCTCATCGACAAACTATCTACTGTACTATTTTCTTCCTGAGTCCAACAACTTTTTTTCTAAAAAAGGTCGCCTTTTTAAGGGCTTTCGAACTCCAGACAGTTTTTTTTCTTGTTATTGATTATTATGATGTTCAAGCAGCATACAAGCACCTCGACTTTTTTTCTGTGAGTACCTAGGGCCTCCTGCTAGCACAAATACTGCGGAACTTTGTCCAGACAAATGAGAAGAAATCACCTATAGCGTATTTTTTATCTGCTGGAATTTGAATCTTGGTTTCCCGTGATTTTCATTTCACTCACTTCTTGTCTGCTAATGATTTCCTGACAATTTTACAAGGAAGAACCTTTGTTTTTGTTTTTTTATCATTATTTTCTATAAAGCAGCGAACTCCGTACTTCTAATACGAATATGCATTAAATGTTTAACATTTTCAATCTCATATTTTACCCATCGTTATTAGACATAATCTCGTAGGGCCTTGAAAGAAGCTAGTTTCCTTCTAGATCTTGTCCCCCCAGAAGAACTTTATAGATCTAGGAAATAAAAAAAAAAATTGTTTCTAAATGACAGATAGCTGCTGATTATTTTTCTTATATCTTATCAGCAATTAAAAATGGCTGACCCAGCATGAAAATATGAGAAAAGAAGTTAGTGAGACCAATAGGACAACAAGTGTATATCTGTTTTGTGACAAGACAACTAAAAGGGAACCTTTTTTTAGTTTTTAATATGAATTTCTGCTTATATATTTTGTCTCTATTTATTTTGGTCATTTTTCTTTTAAATTGTGCTTCACTTCAATGAAGCAAGCACTTCGCTTAAAGCGTGAAGCGGGACCTTGTCCTTTTTTTCCGCTTTGCGCTCCCCTAAACACTGGTTGCTGGTGGGAGGTGGCAGGTAACCCCTAGAATTAGTCGAGGTGCACACAAGCTAGCCTGGATACCACGGTTATTAAGCTTGTGGCAGAAGTTAGAAATGCATAAATGAGATGATAAAATTTATAAATTAGCACACTCGAGTAAAAGAGGGTAAAGACTTAAATCAAGTTGATTATGTTAAAGATGCTTTTCAACAAGGCTCTCAGGAGATTTAGATTAAAGAGAGATTTTTGTTGATCAATTGCTGAACTTATTCGCTAGAACGAATTTATATGTTTTCACTTTTGGTGAAATAGCTTAACAAATCTCCATGCATCCATACAAAATAGCAACCTTAGCTATATTCATAGAATTTTACCAGCAAGAGTATAGAACCACATAAAATATGAGGGAAATAAGAACTTGTAATCGAGATGTTATCCATATAAATGTTTGGAATTGTCTTGGAAAAGGTTAGAATTAAATTATTCAATGTTATATTAGAATAGGTAAAAGTGAGACTAACTATATCAATTTTAGCCAGCATTAGACAAATGAAGTTAATATCAAACTAGACAGGACTGCGGTGCTTAAATGCAGACAGGTTGAATCCATTCCAGATCTACATATCCCCGTAGGTACTCTTTGTATGATGGGGAAAGTAACTCAAAAGCATATGTACCGGAAAGTGATTGTAAAAAGTACCATCTAAATATAACAATAGAAGTACAGTAAATGAATTTGCTTCCTTCAAGAGCAAAAATTATGTGTTGCAACAAAGATTCTTGGTTCTTTTTTTAATGACGGTGGTGTCTAGGTCAGCTTGTGTGCATTTCGACTAATCTATCTAGGTATCCGCTACCCCCCACTAGCACAGTTTACCATGTAACTCTGCTCACCAAAGCTTGGGCAGATGAGAAGAGATCACCTAGTTTTTTTTTTTGTCTTTGATGGGATTTGAGCCCAAGGCTGTATCGTTCTCCCATATTTCATTAACCCTTGGGTTCAAAGATACATGGTTGTTTTGCCGCAAAAAAGTTTGATTTATTTGGTTCTTAGTGTTCATATAATGCCATTTTAACTAGTTTTCATTTGACATGCTTCATTCTTATAGATGCTATTGTAATTGTGTTTAGTTTTCCTATTTCTTAAATAAGATAAAAAAGAAAATTTTGAGATTATATTTGAAGATCAAAGAAATATCACAAGGTTTTGCACTAATCTATATAAATGTTAATATGTAAATAGAACAAATGACGCACCCAAGGGTGTGGCCTAGTGGTGAATGAAGTGGGTTGAGAACCATGAGGTCTTAGGTTCAAATTCCAGCTGAGACAAAAAAAAGTACTCCCTCCGTCCCATTTTATGTGGCAACATTTGACCGGGCACTGAGTTTAAGAAATAAATGAAGACTTTGAAATGTTTACCAAATTGCCCCTTCAAAAAATAGTCATATTAAAATATAGACTCATTTTTCTTTCTCCTCATAAATGTATTGGAGTACTATCTTTAAGATTAAGTGGGACCAACAAGGGTAAAAGAGGAATTGTACCTTTAAATACTTACCATATAAGGAAATGCGACATTCTTTTTGGGACGGACCAAAAAGGAAATGGTGCCACATAAAATGGGACGGAGGGAGTACTTGGTGATTTCTTCCTTTCTGTCCTAACCTTGGTGGATAGAGTCACATGTTACTTGTTGTTGGTGGGAGGTGGCAGGTATCTCTGGGAATTAGTCAAGGTGTGCGCTCGCTGGTCCGAACACCACGGTTATTCAAAAAAATTAGAATAAATGACAGCATGAATGTGAAATTAACACTGTACCAATATTTGATTGTTGTGGCCATAATCCCCCACCCAACTTCTCTCCAGATGGAGGGACTGTCCTCTTGAGAATGACATGAGCAACAAAAGCATTAAAGAATCTGCAGTAGCAGTTTTGACAGATAAGGACAAAGAATTGGTTGTAATTGTAGGTCAGCAAAGAGAGATAGTAGTTGTGACTGAATCAGTGGGACTGGGACTGTAACCAACTTATTGTATGCACCAAGTTGGCCCTGGCATTGGCCAGAGTTTCGCTGGCAGCTCAACTTGTGTTTTTAATGACGGTTCAATTGGTAAAGGTTGAGGGACTTGTGTCTTGGGTCACGAGTTCGAGCTCTACCCAAGCGCACTAAGTCTAATATTTACATGAACAAGTGTAGAGGGGAGGGCCCATCATCCTGAGTTTCAAAGGCTCTGTTCTGCCCAAAGGATCGGAGTCTCCAGGTGGATTTCTTGATTTTTTGTTTCGTCGACCACCTGCTACAATCTTGTTTCTCCTTCGCCTATATTAGTATTTCAAATTTAAAGCTGGCCAGTTTTCTTTTCCTCCCCTGCACTGAATCTTTTTAACCACGGGGTACCAGTTGACTCTTTGTTGTTGCTGTTAAATGACCATAAGTGAACCCTCACAGCTAATATTACATGTTTATCTCTTTGTAAATTCACTTGTCTCTTCTTTATTCGTCTTCTTTTACTAACCACCACTAGTTAGTAGTTAGTTTAGTTCCACGTTGACCTATTGAAAGCCGTCGTTCGAGAAATTTTATACTGTGAAATCTTCATCTTAACATTTTTGGTTGGTGCGGCACTAGTTTTACATAGTAAGGTTCTTTTATCATTTGCAATACGCTGGGGGCTGCTAAGTTTAATCTGAATAGTCAGGGCAGCCCCTGGTGCACTAAGCTCTTGCTATGTGCGCGAGGTCTGCAGAAGGGCTGAACCACAGGTGTCTAATGTACGCAGTCTTACCCTACTGTTAAAAAATTTGCAGATTATATTATCACAGGAGAAGAACATCCAAAGGCTTAACGAGCTCGTGCGGAATCTCAGGGAACAATTGCTTCAGTGCAGAAGTAGCAATGAAACAATTAGCAACAATCTTAGCTCACTTGCTGACATTACTGAATTTGAAAAACAGCAAATTCTTGAGGATTAGACAGTTGACATCAATACTAAATTCTCTGAACTATCTGTAACTATCTCTTTTTTTTCTGCTTATTTTGTGTGTTTTATCTATCTGCAATTTAAGTGTCATAATACTAATTCATATGGCAATACTTGTGTGAAAAAAGAAGAAGAATGAACTTTCATATTGTCTGAATGTGTTTACAACAATTCTGCACAGCACCCGGCCTCAAGCCAACGGCGGAGCTACCCTTATTTAATACAAGTCAATTGATACCTCTTCCTCGGAAAATTATACTGTATAGATAGATCAAGCTTTTTGGGACATTTTTTTTCACTTGTCTATGCTTTATTAAGCCACCCCTGCAATAAATATACAGAAAATATTTGGTGAAGTGACCATTTACCTGCAAATTTGTAGTAATTGTTTATGGCTCCTCTTTTTTAAGCAATTTTTTTTTGAGTTTAATGAGACTGTTTTCGATAGATTATCAGCTCAAAAGAAATGTAACTTGCACAACAAAGTAAGAAATTAAAGAGGAAGAGACAACAAAATAGCAACGTATAAACCAAGCAAAGTGTAGCAATAAATATTAATACACATTTGGAGAAAAAAAAGAAACTAAGTGATTTCTAAATTATACTACTAGAGTACGATAATAACCGACTACCTGCTAACCTTCTACCTTAATTCTCGACTCGATAACTTCTCAACTAAAGTTATCTCTTCAATCAACTGAAGTTGTGTCATGTCCTATGTCTATTTTTACCTCTCACAATTCCTACGACATCCTCGCACCTCCTCTTCACGTGTTTTTCAATCTCACTTCTCTCATCTTGTCCGTCATAGCGGTTACTTTCACCTTGTCCCATATAATCGTTCTTAATCATCATTTATGTTACCTTCATCTTTGAAGATGAACATTTTTACTGATCAACACTATACCTCATATAATAGTATTGTTATTAATCACTACTTTATAAAATTTACCTTGTCTTAACGACATATTCTTATCGCATAGTACCTCAAAGCGAGCCTCCTAATTTGTCACGAAAAGAATGATATATATTCCTCTTCTTGAAAACTTTATACACCTTTTTTCCATCCTTAATAATAAAACACGGAAAGGGCTTTATTTCAAGAAAGTGTTACACATGTATTCTATTCTGATACAAATATTAATAACTAAATTATATTCTGAAACTCAAATTTATGATATTAGTGATTGATTTTACGACTTCGAATATGTTACCTGCGGGTGAAAATACACTTACCCTTTCATTGAAGGTACACTCAATAACTTCAACGTAATCAGTATTGTCAGCTGGTTGGCATAGTTTTTTTACAAAAGACAAAATGATGTTATTTCTCATTTATAGTAAGAGTACTATATTGTCGTGTAGGAGTACTAAAATAATAATAATAACAATAATAATAATAATAATAATAATAATAATGATAATAATTAAAAAGTAACACCATATATTGTCATGTAGGAGAGTTCTATAACCTAACAATAAGTATCCACTTACGGTCGTTTTGTTGGTGAAATAAGGATCATAATCTCAAATAAAATATGAGATTGTTTTATCCTCATTCCTATGTATGTGAACTTGAATTTCATGAATCGGATTTTTTAGTTTTGAACTTATAATTATAAGGTTCGAACCTTATAAATCGTTTTTTGAGTTCCACAAACTTGTTCATCCTTCAAATTCAACTTCTTTTGTTGGAGTTGTTTTGTGTTTTAATTAGAAATATTTTTCTCTAAAAAAATGAATTTAAGTTGTATTCATTAAAATAATGTACAGAATATTACAAAACTAGATCACTTATTAAGACAATTACGTATGTATTTTTATGATAGATATTAATTATTAATTTGATATAATCGTAACTAAATTAATATAGTAAGTTTCTTCGGCTAATGAAATGTAATTTAAAATAGTTCAATACACAAAGAAATTAATCGTGATGACTCAATTTTCAAGATTAAAATATATTGATGTACAAAACTTTTATATTGTCGGTCTGTAGAACTATTTCTTTTACTATAATGAAGTTTTGTAAATATATTATTTTGTATTAAGATCGGAATTACAATTATATTGTTATAGTTTTTCAAATTCGAAGTTAACAATTTACTTTGTAAATATTTTGTTTTGTATTCAGTTTGACTGTAGCCTTTAATCTTATTAATTTAACACAATGAACGTTGATATTTCAATAAAAGTATTTTGTACTCATGTGATTTACTGTCTTTTCGAAGATTTCTATTCATTTAACAGTTTTAAAGTTTAGCTTATCACACATGTAAGTGAAAATATATTTGATCTCTTTTTCAAACACCGTATAGTTATAAAAAATGGAAAAAACCCGAAAGAACCGAGTAAAGCCAAAACCGAAAAACTTGACTTTATGTGGTTTGATTTGATTTTTAGATTTAATAAACCGACATAATTGGTTTAGATTTTTTTAATGAAAAATCAAATCAACCCGACCTATGTACACCCCTATATATATATAGAGAGAGAGAGAGAGAATTTGGTAAATCAATTAAAAAGAGTAAATTTCATATAAATTTAAGTCATATACATTATCAGTATAAGTTCAAGTCATGATATATATAGGGAAAAAAGTCTGAAAAATACTCTAACTTTGACCAAAATTGTTGTTACGCTATCAAACTTTATGGAGGACCTTTTACCTCCCTGTATTATTTAATAGTGTATTTTAAAGGTATATATGTGCCCACGTGGAGACATTACTATTTAAATGATGCAATATTTATGATGTCCACGTAAGCACATATATACCTTTAAAATACACTATTAAATAGTACAGGGGGTAAAAGGTCATTTTCAAAGTTTGGTATCGTAACAACAATTTCGACCAAAGTTGGAGTATTTTTCAGAACTTTTTCCCATATATATATATATATATATATATCCAAGTTGCAATCACAATTAATTTGCACTAAATAAGCCTCATAACTTCTCTTTCATCCAACTTGCTATATAAATCTTATCCAACTTAGGCTATATTTTCCTCCTCCACCAATCTTTCTTCTCTCAATTTTCACTTATCTTATTTGGCTAGAAAATTTTGATCTACACAATTAGGCAATTGTCAACTCTTCTCATCAAAGGTAATTTTATATTTCTCCTTAATTTTCCTGCTCACACCATTTTTATTTTGGTTATTTGTTTTTTCGAGGGAGGTTGGTAGCTTGTAACAAACGTTGTTACTTTGATGGTTATATTATATATTTATTTCGTACTGAAAAGGTGAATTTTCTTGTGAAATTGGCTATTCTAAAAACGTTTTCGACATACCTTTCATCAAAAATTCCTTGTCAACAAGCCAATTTACCTCGAAAATTTGTATTTATCATTATTTGTTTTTTCTAATTATTATTTATATTATATAATACAGAATTTTGTGGGATAGGTTTCAAGAAAACCAAAAAAATGAACCATACACATGCAAAAGTTGACTTGAAGCTAAACTTATCACCACCAAGGCCAACTTTTTCAAGAAATGAACCTTCACCACCAAGAAGATCATCATCTTCTTCTTCTTCTTCAATGGAGATCATAAGATCACCAACCACCTCCTGTGTTTCTCAAGAATTGAGCCCTATCGATGATCGATCATTTTCCAATTGCCCTAGTAGCTCAGAGACAACCTCAATGATGCTTGTGGGATGCCCTAGATGTTTGATGTATGTTATGTTATCAGTAAATAAACCAAAATGCCCTAAATGCAAGAGCACTGTTTTGCTTGATTTATTCTATGAGGAAAGAATCAAGAACTCAAAGTAATCAAGGATCAAGCATGTTGTTGTCAGAAGCAGAATCCTGTATTTGTCGTAGAGATCAATCTACTCATAACTGTTCCAGAACAATTAGAAGGAGATTCTTGGACCAGGTTGAATTCAGTTCCGAATATTTTTAAAATATACTTATCAAAAAGTTTTCGCAACTTAATTGAATATTAGCTTATAGCTTTTATTTAGTTTTGATTATCTTGATATTATTGGATTGTGTGATCATGAAAATTTGGGAATTTTGTATTCAACTAGTGCAATTTGTAACCCAATGAAACCTACTATACTATGGTTTGGTCATCATATTAATTAATATTTTGATGTTAGTAGTTCATGTAGAGTTGCTATCTTTACTATAAAAGCAATTACATTTTTGTTGCAACATTCCTTGTTACTACCTTCATTATTTACAAAAAATAGTGGTTTAATAATTTAATTTTGTAAATGCTTCACATGGTTTGTTGGAACATGGAAACACTTTATTACTCCTCTTTTTCTAATTACTTGTCCATTTTTAAATTGACATGCATATTAAAAAAATATTGATTGGCATATTGAGTTTACCATTTTACCTCTATTAATTATGAAGTGGATGAATATAAAACTTACAGATTTTCAAGAAGTTCTATCCTTTTCAAAGTAATTAATTGAGGGTATAATAGGTAACAAAAAATTGTCCTTTCTTGATTTGTCAAAATGGACAAGTAATTAGGGACAACTAAAAAGGAAAAAGTGGACAAGTAATTAGGGTTAGAGGGGTATCTTTTTACTATTACTCACTCGGTCCATCTTTACTTGTCCATTATACTATTTTGGAATGTCCAACAATATTTGTCCAGTTTATAAAATCAATAAATAATTTATTTATGTCTATTTTACTCTTGTTATTAAATATTAGAATATCCATTTTTTATTGTTTAAATGACTTATATTTAATAAGAGTGATTTGGTAAAATTGACTCTATCAATTATTATTTCTTAATTCCTGTGAACAGAGAATGTAATTAATAAAATTGTAGTTTTCGAAAGTAAATAATATTATAGAGTCTTCTTTATATTCATTAACCATATTAATCGCAGCTATTAGTTAATTAAATGGTCAATAGAAAAGTCCAACATGACTTAGTTTATCACATTATCAAAAGAGTGGCCATTAAATAAGTTGTTTTACATCTTTATCAATGGAGGTTATTTTCTCTTCTTCTTCCTTTTTTTTTTAATAAAAAATAAATCTCATTGCATGTGGAATGTTTATAAGTCATAACCTCGAACGAAAAATTATCGAGAATTGAGATGAGATGAATATGATTTTTTTTATTTTCAATTAAAGATTTTGAGTCGGCAGTGGATATAGAAAAGTCGTGATAGCTATTAAACACTTCCTAATAAGCCTTACTAAACACAAACTTTGTCTAATTAGGATATAACATCTTAGGCGAATCCCACGTCAACAAAAACACGAGAGATCACATTGGATGTTATAAGAAAACAAGTCTTATTTCTTAGTGAGCATTTTAAAGTGAACAATATTACTAGCTGAATGGATTGTAACATATAATATCAAAATCACTTTACGAGCAATCTTAAATAATAATGGGACAAACCTCATCCTACATCAACAAAACACGAGAGATCATATTGGATATTTTAAGAAAACAAGTCTTATTTCTTAGTGACGCATATTCAAGCGAACAATATTAATAGCGGGGTGGATTGTAACATAATATGAAAATCACTTTGCGTATTGCAGCCTTAAATGATGGTGCATGGGACAAATCTCAGTGGAGATATTGAATCCCTAAATGGGGGGTGGGGGAGTATATGTTATCATGACTTTTCTATAGGCGAATCCCACATCAACAAAACGCAAGAAATCATATTGAATATTATAAGAAAACAAGCCGTATTTCTTAGTGATGCATTTTAAAGAGAACAATATTACTAGCGAGGTGAATTGTAACATATAATATCAAAATTACTTTGTGTTCCATCGTAAATGATGATGGGACAAACCTTAGTGAAGATATTGAATCCCTAAAGCCTAAAGGGGGTGTATATGTTGGGTATGATCTGCACACGCAAACTTTAGATCCTAGTAACACATTTTAAAATTATGTGATCGAGCTTAGATCTAAAATAATCAATATCATTAATAAGTTGGACCGTTATATGAGATTCTAACAGAAATATTGAATACTGAAAAGATATTAAAAATTTGTTTGAACTTTATGAATCCACCTCACATCAACAATTAGACCCCTACCACTTATATGTAATTGTCAAATAAATTTCTCTTGAAGTAAATATATACATAAATATCAAGTTGTACTGTATCTGATTAATGATAATAGTACAATAATAGCTAGCCATTAGTAGAGGGCTCATATCATTCAATTAAATGTACAATTTCTGGCAATATGAGTCACATGACCCAAATAGAATTAAGCTTGGTGTTTCCTAATTAAAGAATTCATTGAATATTTTTCACGTATTTTTTCAGTTTCTTTTTAGTTGTCATAGTTTTCTTTTTTAGAGTTAAATTATATGGACTTTGATTTACATTTACGATGTATTTTTTCATCATATTGATATGCAAAAAATTGCAATTTATAGTACTTTTCGTATAGTTTTTTGAATATCTAAATTTTGGGTTTAAAATATCAAATAAATGTAATCTAATTTGACTTTGAAGATTAGTCAAATGGACTTTCGAAAAGCACAACATGACAACTAAAAAGGAACGGAGGGAGTATATATGATGTAGTAACAATAGACTTAATAGTGTATATAGAGACCATCAAAGGATGTGGTGTAGCGAATGAGGCTGCTCCTCCCATTATCAGAGGTTTTGAGTTCGAGTCTTGGGTATGGAAAAATCATTAGAGGGAGCGCTCCCCCGTACAATGTATATTTGAAATAGTCGAGCTCCAATATGGATACCAGACATCGGATTAAAAATTCAAAAAAAAAGTGTATATAGAGATGTATGTTATATCATATTTTATTTTATCATGAATTAACCACTATAAAGAGAATTCTTACACTATATGCATGTCATTAAGAGATTAATTTCAGGGAATTAAGTTTATAAAGTAAGCCTTTTGCTTTAAAGAAAGAAAATATGTTTGTTAGGTGTAATTTAATCATAACAGTTTATTTATAGGTTAAATGGCACTAAAAAAAAAATAAGAATTAGATATATATTCTGAAGCTGAACAACAAAATTTAATTTATCGCTAATTTTATTTAGTGACGATTGAAGATTGGATTATCAAATAACTTTGTTGGGTATGTTGTTCATGTTAGGGTTTTGCCCTGATTTTCTTACCATAATTTAAGATTTATTTTTCCTTAAAGAAAAGACAAAACATTACCATAAATGTTTTTACTTTTTCTGAAAGGAAAATATAATATTCTTTCATATTTGGTTTATTCTTTCCTTGTAAGAAAAGGTTTTAGAGTCCTTTTCTAGTAAGAAAAGGTTTTATGACTCTATAAATATAGGTTTGTTTCTTCTAACACAAGAATAGAATCCACAATGTAGTCGTTTAAGAGTCTTGTTTATGGGGAGATTTTCTCTCTACAGTTTTTATGCTTTTATTAGTTTTTAAATTATGTAGACCAATTGGTCATATCATATAATAATATTATTTCTTTTAGTATAGTTTTATGTGTCGTCTAATTTATCAACCATATGATTTGCAAATTGTAAGCTTCCGCATGACGCCATATTCACCCTCCATAACCCAACAAGTGGTATCAGAGCACATGGTTCAATGATCCAATGGTTCAACAAGATTGAAGAAAAGTTCAGGCGGTTTCAAACCAATTTGCAACAAATTTGATGATAATGAAGATTTTTGTGCTACTACATGTGGAGAAAATTTTCAAATATATTTTCAACAATATCCTGCTGCTCCATTCTTTAAAACAAAATCAATTTTCAACTCATGCTTATTTTAGAGCATGGGCTCCAACTTTCAACCCCTGGAAACTTTAATGCTCGGGCTCCACTTTTAACTCATGCAGATACTTTTAACGCATGAGCTCCACTTTCAACTCATGCATATTACTTTTAACGCATGAGCTCCACTTTCAACCCTGTTCATCACTTTTAACACAGGGCTCCAATTTTTAACCCATATCAATTTTTAAATCATGGTATGATACATGAAGATTTTGTGAAGAATAAGATTATCATGCAATGAAGAAAACGGATCAAGCTTGTCAAGAAAATCCAGCCAAAAGGGGAGATTTGTTAGGGTTTTGCCCTGATTTTCTTACCATAATTTAAGATTTATTTTTCCTTAAAGAAAAGACAAAACATTACCATAAATGTTTTTACTTTTTCTGAAAGGAAAATATAATATTCTTTCATATTTGGTTTATTCTTTCCTTGTAGGAAAAGGTTTTAGAGTCCTTTTCTAGTAAGAAAAGGTTTTAGGACTCTATAAATATAGGTTTGTTTCTTCTAACATAATAACAATAGAATCCACAATGTAGTCGTTCAAGAGTCTTGTTTATGGGGAGATTTTCTCTCTACAGTTTTTATGCTTTTATTAGTTTTTAAATTATGTAGACCAATTGGTCATATCATATAATAATATTATTTCTTTTAGTATAGTTTTATGTGTCGTCTAATTTATCAACCATATGATTTGCAAATTGTAAGCTTCCGCATGACGCCATATTCACCCTCCATAACCCAACAGTTCAAACTCTTCAAATAACTTTGAGTATTTTGAGATCATGTTGTTCAAACTCTTCAAATAAAAAAAAAAGGAATAAGTCGATGAGTGTGTGCCTAATTTTTCAAAAATAGTGCATTTCTAATGCAGATGTTATAATATTTTTGCAAACTCTGAATAACATAGTTTTGGGAGAACAAATTGTTTGAATTAAATTATAAGTTGTGAAGTCAAAATTCTTTCGGACAATAAATGGTGCTTTCATATAAAATTATACTCATGATCTTATATAGGAGTAATCTTGAACTTTTTGACACTCAACTTGCGCCTTGCGAGCAAATCTTCAAGGTCAAAACTTAAAATTTGTTATACTTGAAGTTTAGCCCATAAGACAAACGAGGCCAAGAGTTCAATAACATCCGCCTCTAAGGCTATTCTTGTAAATGAATAGTTTTCATATGTAAAGTATCATAGGCCTTAAATTCTGCAAAGCTCATATATGTTTTTGACCTATGAATATCAACAATGGAATGCAAGGATTTTTTGCCACATCGCGCTTTTATCTCTAATTTTTTATTTTGGTTTTTCATTTGGTGTCATTCATTTTGTGACTCGACTATTTAAATTTGCACAAGAAAACTATATTGAATATTTATTTTAATGAATAAACTAAAAGTAAATAGAAAACAAACTGATAATTAAAAAAAAAAATTAAGAGTTTTCCTTGGCCTCCATGAGTACACAGAATTGACCAGAAGTCGACTTAAAGTCAACTAATCTAGTTGAGTCAAATTAAATGAGAAGGATAATATAGTAAATTTATATTTTCTCTATCACAATTTATATGATATCGTTCGAATTTCAAAAAATCAAAAGATCTAATTTTTATGTTGAATTTGAGCATGAAATCTTTCAGTTTTTTGAAACAAAATTTACATATTTAAAAACTACGTAAAAATTACTATATAAATTACAATAAAATATTAGATAAAAATTTTAAAAGATATATAAAAAATTATTATAAAAACTAATTTATTTAAATCTCAAAATTCAAAAAATGATACATAAATTGAGCTAATTTATCTCCATAATTAGAGAAGTCAAAGACCATAAAAAAAGAATGTGTATTCAACAAACACTAACTTGTTGACTTAGCCAAATTGCTGACTTTGCTTTCTTTTTTCACTTAATTATTTAGTTTTTAGTCACATTTCCAATAAGATTAATGAATTATTAAACTTCATAGGGATCATTTTTTTTTAATTACATATTGTAAATATCATATTAAGAAATCCCTTTCCACGTGTGGTAAAAAAGGAAAACTTAGAGGAAACCTTTTTAATATATTAGTTTCTTTAGACGACATACTTTGGTATAATTTTTAAAATTTGTTATAGTAAAGTACTAATTATTTTATGGCGAATTTCAATTAAGTTAAACTGATATTTGTTATTCTCTATCAATATCATTATCAAATTATTTTATTTATTAAAGCCCGAATAGATGAGAATAACAATAGAATGAATCGTGTTAAGTCATACTAAAATTTTGCCCTATCATACCCTGCTCCATTTAGTTCTATTTAGCTCCGCCCTTTTAGTCCCTATTTACATATTCTTTGTTTTTTCTTTTCCCATTTGTTCTATATTTCTATGGTTATATAGAAATAGAATAAAAAAGCACAAAGATATAACATAACTAGATAATTATTTTCCCCCATAAAGATCCTAATATGTTTTTAGTTATTAAGTAATTGCATTGTAAATTTTAGTACGTAATTGTTATTTTCTTCTTTTGATGTGTTTTCCTAATTTAGATGTCCACTTTTTTTAGAGAATTTTTCAACTAATAGAAGAATATATTATATCGAGAAAATTACATGAAAAACATATATTAATTTGACTAGAAGCACAATATGTAATAACCAATAATATGACATTACGTTGTTCATACCTAACATATGCGTTGCTTGTTCTTAATACATGCATGTACCAACATGGGTTGTGGTATACTGATGAGAGTGTTTCACCATTAACCAGAGGTCTCGAGTTCAAGCCCTGAATCTGAAGAAAATCCTATTTGGAGCGCCACCCCCGAATGGACCATGCAGTGCGCAATCCAAATTTAGCCGAAGCTCTAATATAAACTCCGAACATCAGGTGAGAAAACAAAAAAAGATGGATGCATGTAAAATGGTAGTATCAATATACATTGACTAGGGGTGTGAAACAATGTTGTGTTACAAAATGTGCACCTCGTGACACCATGTGGGTTCGCCTCCGTTACAAATATTCAAATTTTCACGTGTAATGTTTAAAATCATAAAATAAAATAACGCTTTGATACATTTTAATAAATTTTTAATTTAATAGCATAAGATTCAAAAAAAACTTATTTACTACTCTCCTGTATCATTTTATGTGATATCCTTTCCTTTTTAATCTTTTCTGCAAAGAATGATACTTACTATAATTAGAAATAATTTAACTTTGAAACTACGATTTTACCCTTAATGAAATGAATCACAATCATACAAATATCTAAGAATTACATTTTATACCAAGTCAAACGATACTACATAATTTAGAAGTGGTACTTTAATTAAACTTCAACTTTACATACATTTAGTATCATATCACGTGTTCAAACTATCACATACAACAAAAAGACACGAACAAGAGTACCCAAGTTACCAACAAAGATTGTATCGATAATATTCTTTCATTCTTAATCAAAAATCTCGAATTCAATCCCTTCTCAAAACGAATCTAAATTTAGTAATACCAAGTTGTACACCCTGATGTCAACTCTGTACCATACCTGCAACAGAATCTGCTCACTTCCAGTAACAACACAAATATCACACGCAACAAGCATTGAAAAAAACTTGCTAATTAAAAAATCAATCGTACAGAACAGTATGTATTCTTTAATTTATAATCAAAAGTCTCATATTCACATCCTCATGAATATGTAATTATCTTTGTTAGAGAACGCTTTACTTTCAAATGAGAAATTTTTTTACACGAATTTTGATTTAATGAAACTTTAATGTGAATACCGAATATCTAGTGGAAAACCAAAAAATAAAAAAAATACCGACTTGTTGATTTAAATAAACAGTCTAGACGCGTTGAACTTGGACCAAAAAAAACAAGAATCCCTCTTTAATTCTTTTTCCTTTAGCTAAAACAATTCTTTTTTTAGAAAAAAAAATAAAACTGAATTAAAAACTTTACTTTGGCCCATTTAATGAATCTTTTTTGTTAACTTTTTCTTTATTTATTCTGTTTTCTGTTCTTTTTTCTTATACTTCTTTTTTTCCTATAAAACAACCAGTTCCCTTCAACATTAGGCAAAAGCAAATCAAAAGCAAAGATTTTTTTTTTTTTTGGATTCAGATCTGGAATTCACTGCAAACCCATTATTTATTCAAGTTTTTACGACGACCCATCTGAAAATCTTGCTGAATTTTGAGTTATGGCTGTTGAAAATGTTGATTCGGATGAAAAGCCGATTAAGATCC
Organism: Solanum pinnatisectum; assembly: GCA_035578085.1. Lineage (NCBI taxonomy): Eukaryota > Viridiplantae > Streptophyta > Magnoliopsida > Solanales > Solanaceae > Solanum > Solanum pinnatisectum. The sequence continues at coordinate 36,409,943 of CM069086.1, forward strand.
GGGAAGTTTGGTCGGGTAATCTGGAATCGGAGTTTGAGCTTATACGAACAGTAATTGATCAGTACCCATTCATTTCAATGGATACTGAATTTCCGGGAGTGATTTTCAAGCCGGAGGTTGTTTCTTCCCGGCAAAATCGCCGGCGATATGTGCCGCTGTTACCATCGGAGCATTACAAGATGTTGAAGTCAAACGTCGACGTTTTGAACATCATTCAGGTAGGACTGACATTGTCTGACTCCGATGGGAACTTACCGGATCTGGGTACCGCTGGTGTTAATCGATACATCTGGCAGTTCAACTTCTCCGATTTCGACGTGGCGCGTGATCGTCACGCGCCGGACTCAATCGAGCTACTCCGGCGTCACGGCATAGATTTCGAGAAGAACAAGGTGATCGGAATTGATTCTTGTCGTTTCGCCGAGCTGATGATGTCGTCTGGACTTGTATGCAACGAAAGCGTAAGCTGGGTTACGTTCCACAGCGCTTACGACTTCGCATACCTCGTAAAAATCCTCACCCGCCGGGAACTTCCCGGCGACTTAGAGGATTTTCTGGAGATTTTCAGGGTGTTTTTCGGTAATAATGTTTATGATGTGAAGCATTTGATGAGGTTTTGTGAGAAACTGTATGGCGGTTTAGACCGGATTGCGAAGGTGTTAGAGGTGAACCGGGCGGTCGGGAAGTGTCATCAGGCCGGTTCAGATAGTTTGTTGACGTGGCACGCTTTTCAAAAAATGAGGGACGTGTACTTTGTAAATGACGGACCGGAGAAATACGCCGGCGTTTTGTTTGGATTAGAAGTGTATTAATTAGGAATTAGTACTAAAAATTTTTTTTAATGTTAGTTAAATAAAATTTGTTTAATTAATTCTTCTTGGTGGTAAATTACTAAATTGTGATATCTAGTATTGATAATCGTAAGATTTAAAGGTATATGTACTTGTCCTTTGAGATGGTTCAGTTGGTTTGGAGGGTGGGTTATCCACATGGATGATTCAAGTCGATCCTTCCTGAATGTCTTCTGAGTCGAGCATGTCGCATAGGGTTTACTTAGTGTGGTTTATATTTCCTGTGTGGTTTGTAGGCTATAGGTTTATCTAGTGCGCACAAAATGTTCACCCAAAGGGCAAAGGTTGTGGCAAAGATTGTGGCAGTTGCCGATTATCCTAGGGTTAAAAAAAAGGTATATATACTTAATAACCACACCAAGTGGTTATATCGAATTAATGCAACTTACCTTGGTTAAGAAATTTGTTCAAGTCAAAATATGAATTAATTAACTATGATTATATTGTAGGGTTTTTTGGGTTTTTCACTCCATGTCCGATTGTTACATTAGAGTTAGATTAAATTTAGATTCGCGTTGAAAAATCACATATTAAAAATAAACTTGATACTTTAAATTCGCGTAGAGAGGTAAAGCGCTTCACATTTGTTACTACCTATAGATCATATACTACTAGCCACCAATATTGTTGGCCGACGTTTGAAAATAAGAACACATAAGGTGACTTTGCTAACACAATTTGTGTAGTACTAGACTAATAAAGGACGTATAGAATTATTATCACTTTTTGTCTCAAACTATCTGTCGTGCTTTTTTAAAATAGTCATCTTAAATTATATTTTTATCCTTAGTAGTTAATAGGGGAAGACTACAAATACCTCAATATAATTAATATTCGATAAAGAGAGATTAGCATATCTTCTTCTTTTACTATACCTATAATGTAATATAATATTTGTGTTAGTTTGCACGCACCTTAACTAATTTCAAGAGATACATATTATCTTCCATCAACAACAGACTTTTTATAACTCTGTCAATCAAAACTAGAACAAATAGGAAGAAATCACTTGATATATTTATTTGTTGAAATTTGAAACTATTTCCTAAGAAATAAATAAAATAAAGTAATAAAAAATGTTAATTCATATTTATTTAAGAAGCATATAAGAGAGAAGCACGACAAATAATTTAAAACTAAGCGAGTAAATTATCAGTCAACTCCAAGTAGAACAATGGTCAAGGAACTAAAATTATTGTTAACAAAGTAATGGTTTGGGAGAGTTCAACTTTCTTTGAGTAGTTGAGAATGGTGCAAGTAGTTGTTGGTGGCTTGATTTGTCTATCCTTTTTCACACCACATAATATATTTTCGAGTTTAAATTATATACATATTGTTAATATAAAAAATTTAAGTTATTAAATTAATTTTAACTATCGTGGTATTCAATATTTTATCTTATTTTATAATTATAATTTTTATATATATTTAATAAAAATTTATCTATAAGTAATCTGATAATACAAGAAATTGAAATTAAATTTATAGTAAAATCATGAGATTATCTAGTCGTATAGAAAGTGTGCTTGTTTATCCGATAAATAATTATATTTATTAATATGAAACGTGGACATGTAGTTAAAATTCCATGATACTCACATGAACAAATTGGATTGATAATGACATGCACTATAGTCTATAGCCCACAGGTAAGGTAAAATATACTCCGTTTTAGTTTATTTGTGTTAATTATTATTTGGCATCAAAGGATAATTTTTTAAAAAACTTAAATTATTAACTATTATGACGTATACTATATCATATTACTATAGTTTATAAATATGTAGATTTCATGTTTGAATTCATAGAAAAACATTAATTAGTTTGATCCTCATACTTCGAATTACGCCAAACAAATTGAAACGATTATCTCCTTAAATACCATCCAATGAATTTTTTTTAACTGAAAAAATTAAAAAGAAAAATAAACTGGGATTGGTATGGGCTTTTCAGCTTCTAGTAGTATGAGTTTTGGGCTTGAGAGCCTCCTAAAGAAAAGCCCAAGATTTGTGGCCATGGAGAAGCCCAGTATTGCACATCGGTCTACAAAAAGAAAGGTAGAAATAACGTTTACTGATCACTACGAGAAACTGTCAAGCTATTGCGAAGGAAACCTTCAGACCTAAATTCTCAATCATGTAGAGCCAGTCGTAATCGTGATACTACAAATTTAGGCCACATTTTGCAAAATTGAACCGAGGTTGTTTGGCTACATTTGTAATTAGCATTATAAATAGATTTTCCATTTTACTTGAAAAAAATACCTTCACGTTGTTAATTATTACTCACTCTGTTTCATTTTAATTGATATTTTTTACTTAAAGTAGATTTTTCTTATTTACTTGTTCATTTTAGCAATTAAGAGAGATTCATTAGATTCTTTCAATATTACCCTTATAATTTAATAACACTATATAAAGTATTAGCATTTAAAATTTGTTTTCCAAAGCATGGTATTAATAAGGATAATTAGTTAAACAAACCCCTAATAGTTTCTTAAAATTTGTGCAAATAAAAGAGAATAAAAGATAGTATAAATGTTTTCCTTTTATAATATGCATTGAAGAAGAGCTCTTGATGATTTTGATTTTGTTCGATAAGATAACAAGTTCTTTAAAAAAAGAAAAATATTTTTTTTCTAATAGGAGTATGTAAACAAATAAATGACATTGCAAGTTCATTATCTCCTCCTCAAACAACAAACCTCACTCGCCACCCCATCTAACCGCTATAATATTTTGATCACCATGTATAAATATTCTAAAAATAATATTTTTTAATATACTTACTAATTTTTTTTTTTTAAAAAAAAAAAAAATATATATATATATATATATATATATATATATTTTCCTAACAAACACACCCTTTTATGGATAAAAAAAAATTATACTCAATGTCCCACATTTTTTCATGGTGAATGTAAGTGACAGTTGAGAAGGAATATGATGCATATGAAAATGAAACATAACAGCAAAATAAGTGAAGAAATAAATTATGAAACTTAGACACACAACTACTACTTATTAATTAAAAAAATTAGGACCACCAGTCTTCACAACAAATGTACACCTTATATATAAAAAAGATAAATTGTTTTCTTTTTTTTGGGTCAAACTATAAGAACTTTGACTAATATTTTATAATGTATTTTTTCATTATATTGATATGTAAAAAATTGCAACTTATAGTACTTTTCGTATAGTTTTTGAATGTCTAAATTTTTTATTTAAAATATTGAATTGATGTAATCTAATTTAACTTTGAAAATTAGTCAAATTGACTTTCGAAAAGCACAACATAACAAATAAAAGTGAACAGATGGAGTATTGTTCTATTTCTTTTATTTGTGTTACACTTGAATAATTCTTTTCATGTTAGTTACTATTGTTTATATTTTATGAGTATTCCGTAAAGTTATACTATTGTCTTGTTGCGCCAAATTATTGGAGAAGTCATATAATTATTTTATGCACATTTTTTATTGGTTAAACCAAACACCGAATCGTTAAAGACCAAAAACTGATAAAAACATCTTATTAATTTGATTATTGATATAACATATTTAAAAATTGAAAATCAAATAAATAACACATAAAACTGAACCAATCGATAATATATTATTTATTTACCTCAATATATTAGGAAAATTAGATATATACTCTGTTCGATACAATTTTATTTGGTTTTTCAATATAGCTTCTCTTTTTTTTTAAAGAAAAGAAAACATATAAAATTTCATCATAACTAAAGATTTATTAAACCAAAAAAAAAGAAGATATAGTTTATAAGTTACTCATATTTTTAATATTAAGATCATAAATTTTAAAGTATAATAATTATTCAATACTATTTTTTCGGAAATTCATACATAATTACGACATTTTTAAAGAATCCGACTAATATAAAATATAGGATATATATTATTCATAAGTCATATCAGATTCTCCGATCCCAACATACTACTATCTAATATTTTTGAAGAATTCAAGCAACTGAGTGAGAATTTATCAAAAAAAAAAAAAGTTAATTAGGATCGTACTTGGAAACAATTTTTCCCATTATTCCAGATCTCCATGAAAGCTTGAACGATAATATCATGATGAGAAGGCGAATTCAGCTGTAAAAAACAATTCAAAAGCTCATTCAAATCATCGTACGAGTAAATCTCCTTCTCCGTTATCATCTGCAACATCGATTGCCGGAAATCCCCAAACGGATCATCGGAATCTTTCACTACGGCGACACTTCCCACGATCTTCGCCGGCAAATTCGTCGGAGATGGTGAATCTGAATTAGAGGTTGAAGATGAGTGAGAATTGGGCTCGGGTTTGGACCTGGGCTTGGGCTTGGGCTTGGGCTTGGGCTGGATAATTTCTGATAATTTGGGCTTGCTGCAACCACAGCCTGCTGTTCCATTGGAAGTAATGCAATTCCATTTTTTTTTGTTTTTTGAAGACATTTTTTAACACATTTTGAAGAAGAAGAAGAAGAAATTTAGTAAATATATAGAAGGAAATAAATGAGTTAACGTGTGATATAATGTTTCAATTTTTATTTGGTCAAATTAATTAATATTCTAAATATTTAGAAAATATTATGATCAAAGAAAATATTGCTTTGACTATTTAATAATAATTGACCAGAAAAAAGATAGAGAAAAAATTTGTGTATATTTTATTCTTCTTCATATCTGATTATATTGAGTATGCTATTATTGTTGCGGTTCAATTTTGGTTATTTTGAAAATACTCTTTCTAAATATTTAAAAGATATTTGAAAATATTATGGTCAAAGAAAATATTTTTTGACGGTCTAATAGTAATTGACCAGGAAAAGATAGGGATAAGATTTATCTGTTCAATTTTGGTTTTTTAAAAACACTTTTTCTACGATAAGGTAGGAGCAAGACGACGTAACCTTACGAGAATTTAATTATAAGATTTTGTATATTTGTGATTTTCATTTATTTATTTGATACATATTGGAGAAAAAAAGGGGATTATATTGAGGATTTTTTTTGCTTTTTTTCTGGTCTCTTTCTTTTACGTTTTGTCTAAGGATATGGATGAAGAATGGGATTTGATGATGTGAAAAATAACTTTAAATTATAAAATTTTGTTTGAATTTTCAAGAATTTTAATATTACCTGTTACTTTTTTAGTTATCATATTATTTGTTGTTATTTTTTATTCTCTTTTTTATTGATTTTTTTATATTTTATTTTGGATAGATTCTCAACTTTAAAAAGAAGTTATTCGGATAAAATATATTTACTAAATAAATTTATTATAATTAAATTAAATCTTCATACTATAAATTATAATCCCAACATACAAATCAAACAAAATCATGTGTAGAAGTTAAATTTTTATTTTTTTTTAATTGTGTATGTGTGGAAAGGGAAAGAGGATAATGGAAATGTGGTATTTTTAATAAATTTGTGTCAATTTTTATTTTTAAAATTAGATTATCCAATTAATATGCCGTAGATAACAAGTAAGAGAGACGTGTATAATAATTGTGTAGAGCTAGGTAGTTGACTCTTTAAAGGTAAGATGGAAAATACATCTCTATAAATATTAAGGTGCTTACAGTGAGAATTTATTTTAATGTGATTTTATAAGTAAAGGTCGGAAAAAATAAAATATATGAATACTTTATTATTATCTTATATAAAATAAAGAGCGATTTTGATATACATTTAATTTAAGAAAAGTATTTTTAAAATTTCCAATGAGTTAACCTTGACTTAAAGTTAATTTTTTTTTTATATATATATATATATATATATATATATATATATGTAAGTACAAATACCAAAGAGTAATTACAAACACAATTTTTTTAAGGTTGGATATGTAAATGGTATTTGATTACACACGCAAGTATCAACTATCCAATATTTAAAATTTTGATATTATTGTAAAATTTTAGGATGGTGATTGATTATTTTTTTATAGTAGGGATTAACATATGGTTATTTGTGAACTGGGAAAAGAGCTTAAAATTATCTGAACTATTTGAAATAGGTTAATTTTATTCTTCATTACATTTTTTGACAAAATATAAGTCTCGTTATTAGTTAACTAGCTTAAAAATATCCTTTAATTAATCAGTCAAGTAACTAAAAAAAATACCTTTCAACGTATAGTTGCTTCAAAATAAAATCAAAAAATTTAATTGTGTTCTTCAATTATTCGAAATTGGATTTTTTTAAAAGACATCACCAAAAAGTAACCGATAAACGTTATATATACATAAATATCTTAGTATAAAATGAAAAATATGAAGAGTGAAGTAAATTACAAGTAATACATGATTTGAAGAGCCCACTGATAAGTCTTTTTATTATTCTATCGAAATGTAATTTTTTATAGGAAAAAAAATATAATGAAAATAGGGGAGTGTTTGGTGGGGAGGAAAATATTTTTTGAAAAATGCTTTTTATTTTTTTTATTTTTATGTTTGGTTTGTCAAATTATATTGGATTTTTTTACAAATAATAAGTTTTTTTTAAAATTGAGAAAAATGATTACATAATAGTAGTGAAAAGAAATTCGATAAGTGATCTTTCAAGTTCAGTGTCTCATCTCCCTCCGCTATCCCCGAACTCCCACTCCATCTCATTCCACTTTTGCTATCTCCGAACTCTCACTCCATCTCATCCCATTCTCATAGTATTTTATTTGATTATATATAATTGCTCTTGAGATAATATTTTTTAACTTATTTACAAACATTAATTGTTTTTATAAAATAAACGCGATTTTTTCAAAAAAAAAAACATTTTTCTACATTTTTCATGTTCATATATCATTAATTAGTTGGTGAATGAGCTTAACCTATTACCATAATTTTGTTACAAGGAACAACAACTATGTTTTTAAGGTGGCTTTTCTTTTCACTTGATATTCAACGTTTGTTTAAGGTTCAATTAATCTGAACTCACGTCGAAAAGTTTCACTTTAAGAGATAAAACGCTTTTAATAAAGATGACTATATATTCACGGTTCAAATTCGATCGAGACTTTTAATTAAAAATTGAAGAATACTTGCTATTGCAATACAATCTTTAGTGGTATATTTTCAAGATTTTGTTTGCTTTCTTAATATTTAATTTACTTCTATTTAAGGAAATTTTTAGATTAGTTTTCATTTTCAATTTCAAGTAATGCATCAATTAAGAGCTAAGTTATCTTCCAAAATGCAATCAATTTAGTCATTGAATTGTATAAAATAAAAAGGGAGAACAAAAATTATATAGTCACTCTCAAATTTTTCACTTCAAGAAAATAGCAAAATGTAGCTCCCTTCATTACTAAGCAATGTTTGATATTCATTAAAATGAAAAAATACAATTCAAATGATCAGGTCCACTGATAATTATGAAAAATAAATTATTTAAAATTGAGTAGTAAGTTATAGTAATGAATGTATAACTTACTATTCATAAAGTTTAAATGTTTATAAGTTCAAAATCAAAAAATTATTCATGGGTTTAAAATTGGCTAGAGTTTCAAAATAAAATAAAAAATAATTCACCGAGTTCAAATCTTTATAAATACAAAATTAAGGAATAATTTGTAGAGTTCAAGCATGTATATGTTCTTTAATGTTTTAAGTAAGAGTTTTTTGTTAAAATTTTACTTTCCCATTTAAGTGTGATTATTTCTCAATTACTTTTCAAATGTTGGCTAAAAACTCATAGCAGACTCGAAAGTTGATTATCCCACCCAAATTAGTTGATTTTTTCTGTTTTTCTTTTTTATTTTCCACTTGGTGTTCGGTACCCACATTGGAGCCCGACTAAATCCAGATTCGCGTCGGAAAGTCCCACATTGGGGGGTTAAGCACTCCCTAACAAAGGGGACTCCGTACCCAAAAAAGCTAGAACCCGAGACCTTGTAGTTAAGGATGAAGGAGTACTTACCACTCCACCACAACCCTTGTTGGTCAAAGAGCTTCTTCAACACACATGTATATTGTGTATTTACTATAAAACTCAAAATATAACTATGTTTCATAATTTTTAAACTATTTATGGTAAATACAACTAAATATTTGCGCCGTCACGTAATTTTTCCAATTTTTTAGTGTATGATTGGACTAGGCCCAAAAAAAAAAAGTAGAAGCCCAATAGTGGGAAATGTAGAATATCTCCATTTTTTTCATTTGTTAAAACAAATAAAGGCCAGAAATAATGAAACTTGTCTCTCTCTCCATCTGATTTTTTCTTTTTTTAACTCTCCATTTGAGTCCACTCCTAAAAGAAGAAGAGAACTAACGCCACGTTTGGATAAACTCAAAAAAATATGGCTTCTGCTTTGCAAATTTCTTCTCAGCACAGTAAAATTGCTCTTTGTTCTTTATTTCCTGTTTTTCCAAATTTAAGAAAACCAAACAAGGTACTAAATTCAGGTAGCTCAAATTCCAATAAAAAGTTTAAAATTAGAGCATTGAAGGAGAAAACAACAGAAGAAGTTAAATCTGCTGAGGAAATCACAAAGAAATTTGGTGTAGAAGCTGGCCTATGGAAGGTACACTTCTTTTCTGTTCGGATTTACTCGTCAAATTTTGACTTGACACGTTTATTAAGAATAATAATAATTGATATAGTGAATTTATTATTTTATCGCTATTAATTGATACTCCATCAGTCCCTTTCTTTTTTAGTTGTCCTGATTATTTATTTATTTTGACAAATCAAGAAAGAACAATTTTTTTATCTATTATATTCTCAATTAATTACTTTGAAAAATGTTTAACTTCTTGAAAATGTTAAGTTTTTAATTCATCCACTTCATAATTAATATGAGTAAAATGTTAAATTTACTATGTCATTAATAATTTTTAAATAAATCTGTCAATTCAAAAGTGGATAAATAATTAGGGACAGAGGGAGTAATAATCAAACCATATTAAATTTACTATGGTTAAGTGAAACAACTTGGTGAAAAATATGTTAAATTAATTGTGGTAGCACGTTATCCATTTATTGTTTTGATATAAACGCGAATAAGTTTCTACCATTCTATTTTGCCTCTTACTTACCCATGTCCAAGAAACCCCTACAAAAGATTATCTTTTACAAACATCAATATATCGAGTATAATCTCATAAGGTGGGTTTTGGAGAGGATTGAACGTACGCAGACCTTAACATTACCTCGTGGAGGTAGAGAAATTATTTTCGATACACCCTCGACTCAAGTAACACATACAAAAGATTATCTTTTTTAATATATTAAATGATTTCAGATATTTAGCTCAAAAGAGGATGGAGATGAAGAGAACAAGGATAAGAAATCAAAAGGGGGTCAAGCAAAAGAGCTTTTGGCAAAATATGGAGGAGCTTATTTAGCAACTTCCATTACTCTCTCATTGATATCATTTGGTCTCTGTTATGCTCTCATCAATTCTGGTGTTGATGTTCAATCCTTGCTACAAAAGGTACAATTTTTCCAACACAAACTTGCTATTAAGTTTGGTTTGAATGAATTAGTAGAAAAGGAGGAAAGAGATAATGTGTTCTTGCACCTCCAAGGTGTGTGGCCTTGCAGCTATGCTGGTCGGGACTGGTTCATGTCGGATCCTCCAAAAGAATGTTTTTTGCACCTTTAAGGTGTGGCATGGTTGTCTATGCTGCTCTGGCTATTCAAAACTGTTGTCGGGTGTGTTTTGGATTCCCAAAAGTAGTGCATTTTTGAAGGATAACAACATATTTGAAGAGTCCGAGTAATATAGTCTGGCAGTCAATGAAACTGCAATGAAAATTGAGATAATATCTCAAATGGTCACATCAATTTTGATTTTTAACTCAAAAGTCACTCAACTATGAGTTTTTTTCTCAGTAAGTCACTCAATTATGGAAATTTTAATTAAAAAATCAAAGCTGAGTGGCTTTTTGAGTGAAAAGTTCATAGTTGAGTGATTTATCGTGTACTGATGAGGAGATGCATGAATACCATGTGAAGCGTAGGTTGGTATGTTACAACTGCTATTACTAGGTCTCAATCTCAAACAAGTTAGGATTGGCTAGTATGAATTCTCGTCGTCCATATTGCTCCATTTAAACTCATCTCAGTCCTAATATTGCAAGCATTTTGACTATAGGAACTCATATATATATATTTTGCAGGTGGGAATTTCTACTGATGAGACTGGTGAGAAAGTGGGAACTTTTGCATTGGCTTATGCTGCTCACAAAGCTGCATCACCTATTAGATTTCCCCCTACTGTTGCTTTAACACCAATTGTTGCTAGTTGGATTGGAAAGAAAGTTGATAAAGAGAAGTAAAACTAGGTTGATTTTGAACACAATTTTGCTGCAGATGTAATATATATGTTTAGTAAATACAACAGGTTAATTATCTTACTAGTATTTGATTGTTATAACCAAGTATAACAACACTGTTGATAAGTGCAAGATTTAGCTCAGTATATGACTGGAAATACAGGTTTTCATCGATGTTCTATCGTTTTAGCCTCAATCCACAAAGTATCTCACGTTCGTGCAAGGATTGGGAAAGTTTGGCACCCCAAGGGGGGTGTAGTGCAGGCAGTAAGATAAAATCAAGCATCAATGGTTGATTCCACGACTCAACAATTTACTATTGCTCAATAGATGCAATTTGAGAACTTGAATAGCAGAAAAGCAAACTCCAGACACATTCAAATGTAAAAAGAACTGCAGCAACTAAATAAAACTTGTCCAAAGTATGAGAATAATCTAGGCTAAATCAATCTAATTATATTGTTAGAGCTAAGATCATAGAAAGCAATGAGTTGGACAATACACGAGGCAAGATATCGACAGCTTAACCTACTGACTGTTGCTATTACAAGTGCAATCTAAGTATATCTAAACTGTACAATGAACAACCGGCTCAAGTCTTGCAATATCTTGAGCCTCAAATGCAACAGCTCCTGGATGCACTTGTTCTTTCCTTTATAGAGTTCAAATGGATGTACAGGGGATTGAATCTAATGTAGAAGCTTTTGTTCAACCAAATAATACAAGCATCATCGTGCAGATGGACTGAGCATTCATCTTTCCGAAAACTAAACGAGAGCATCCATGCAAGCACCAGCAAATACCATTTAGCACCCGGAAGTGTTAGCTGCAGAAGGTACTTCAGTTGTAGCAGGTGGTGGAGTTTGGGCTCTTGGTGTACTGACATTAGTGATTGAATAATCTTCTTGAATTACATCCAACTCGTTCCAGTCAATAGCAGCTATTTCCGAGTTAAGGATGTTACATTCAGAGAAGTAATTTCAATAAAAGTTTCAACTTCTATACACAAAACAGGTTAGAATCAATATATATAAAGTTAAATCCTTTTGATTATAACAGAAAACAGATTTCAGTAGGATACATTCTGTCCTCCACATGTCAGTGATGCTAACATCTGCATCTGACAAAAGCCAGTAATCTGCTTCGTTCTGAAAGATTGAAAATAATTAGAAACTGAAAACCATAGTTATTCAAATCCTAAATTTTATCATAATAAATAAGATCGTATCTGAAACATCTATTCTTCAAGGAATGGCAAAATGCAAATGCTTTATGGGTCGTACTTTCTTACTTTTGCCCAGCATTCAATAGCATTGCAATTATGTGATAATGCCCATGAACAGTTAATGTAATGCTTGTAACGAGAGGTTAATGCAATGCTCGTAAACAGTAACTTACATCAACATCTGGAACAATCTTCATGATTCCAGTCATAAAGTCCTGTGACGTACCAACTTCTGAGCGCACACTTGGATTTTCTTTTCCCTCCATGCCAATATCAACTTCTTCATTCTCCTCAGTAGCCAATGTTGCAGTTGCATTCTCATTCAGACCAGACGTTGAAGGCACACTTGGGGGTGCCTCAACAGCATTTACCTCCTCAAACTTCTCCTCAAATTGACTAAATAAAACACAACAATTTTAGTTTCAAAGATTGAAATATATCCATTATACCCCATATAATGTAAAAAGATTAGAAACACCCCTCCCCTTCTCTCCATCCTGGATTCATATTGTGCTAAGAAGCAGAAAAATACCTGACTAGGTAAACATCAATGGGGCCCATCGTGCTCCGTAACACTATTCTGTATCTCCTTTGTGGATAATCAACAGCCTATTAGAGGCAAGAAGAACATGCTAAGATATGTGGAAGTGAAAGGGCAAGAAATGGAACAATATTTTTTCTGTAATAAGGAGATATAGGTTACCTCGTCAGGGTCTGGAACTTCTAAAGTGGTACCATGTGGAGCTTTAATTGCTATCAATGTTTCATTCTGATCGAACCAATCAATTTTTCGACTAAGCGGTCAATTATTGAAGGTTGCATTTAGAAAGAAAGGGAATGGAAAAATTGGAAGGAGGGTTAAAATATTACCTGGAAACAAGGTAAGCTCTTGATATCATCTTCAGTGACGAAAAGCCATCTTTGAAAAGAAATTTTCAGGATATCAGTATTTAAGAATGAAGAAGAAAATGGTGAGCAGCTAAATCCATCAAAAATCGCATGAGCAGAATGTTAATCATATTTAAGCCAAAGATGCTACCTTTGATTATTGTCATCTTCACTCAGGTCCCTTAAACTTTCCTGCATTTCTCTGAAAGAAGCCAACAATAACACAATGTAAGGTCAGAGATGAAGCAAAGCACTGTTGGATTTTTGTATTACAAGTTAAGAAGTTACCTTATCTGGTCATCTAATCTATGCTCTTCAACTGTCAACTTTTCCACTTCTGCCTGCAAGAGTGCAAACTCCCGATAAGAGAATACCATTAAAGATGATACTAGCAGGTCAATGCAAGTTAGCAGCCTTCAGCAGAGGAGGCACAGGTTAAAATAAAGAGCATTGGAATGCTTAAAACTGTTGTTTTGTGAAAAAATAGAGGATCTTTTCATCAGTCCGAGCCCCTTTTGCTCAAGTTACTTCACTTTTAGAGGACAAATGTGTAAACTAAAAAACATTAAGAAATACAACAGGCGTTGGAGTATGGTCCTTACCTGTAAACTTGCAACACTCTCGTCAGCTTCTCCTGGTTTCGAGACACCTTGACCCCTACATAATAATGTTTAAAATCATATTTTAACTTATGTTTTCTCTGAATTATCCCGAATCGCATTATAAATATTGATAATAAACAACTGAGCAATTTATTCAAATTGGATGAGTATCTCCGCCCATACTTCCACTGGATCCTGTTCTTGAGTTTCTTTTCTATCAGCCCAATGCCTTCCAGGACATTTGTGATGTCATATATACGCCTTTTCTGCACCTGTTATAAGAAATAACCACCTAAACTGGTAAGACCTCATCAGGCATAGTAGCATCAAGATTCAGAATACTGTCTTCTGCATTGTTTGAATAAATTGAACTTCACCTCCAATGTATCAGCAGCTTTATTTAGATCAAGCATACCGTCTTCTGCATGTTTGATTAGATTGATGAACTTCTTCGTTAGAAGACCTGAATGGGAATCAAGAGATGCTGTTATAAGTACTAGTTTACGATATAGCTCTTCCATTTAACAGGTAATTGCCGGAGAAGTATCCAATAAACCACAAATATGTAACACTTTAGAACAACTCAGACATTAGAGAAATAATAGATTGAAGGACAAATCAACAATTATGTCATCAAAGTTTTAACTTACCCAGGGAGCTATCATATCGACAAGGACCAACTGGAGTAACATTATTGCCTGAAGGGGATCCTGTAAATTCAATAAGCAAAAGTTAGAACTAGTAATCCTCTGCTTATATTGTTAGAATATGAATAGGTTTATACAATCCTATTAGAATAGGAATTGGTTTACACAATCCTATTAGAATAGGAATAGGTTTATACAATCCTATTTAGAATAAGAATATGAATACAAATAGGAATAGGAATAGTAAATAGTATCCTATTTGGTAAAGGATTGTATTCTAGTGTCTATAAATAGGGTCTCAATGTAATAATGTAGACACAACAACAATTCAATAATATTTTTTTCTTATATTTCTCACATGGTATCAGAGCCTTTACAATCTTGGTAAACAATCAAAGATATTATCCATATATGTTAGCAAAAGTTGGGTCACTGTGTATCTTTTCGGTGACTATTTTCTCATATCTAATTTATGTAGCATCGTGCCATCATTCTGGTGACTACTTTTTTTTATATCTAATTTGTGTAGCACCGTGCCATCATTCCGGTGACTACTTTTCATATTTAATTTGTGTAGCATCGTGCCATCATTCGGGTGACTACTTTTTCATAATTAATTTGTGTAGCACCGTGCCATCATTCCGGTGACTATTTTTTCATATTTAATTTGTGTAGTACCGTGCGATCTTTTTGGTGACTACTTTTTCATATCTAGTTTGTGTAGCACTGTGTCATCATTCCAGTGACTACTATTTTATATATAATTAGTGTAGCACCGTGCCATCCTTCCGGTGACTATCTTGTTTTGCATATCTGATTTGCGTAGCACCGTGCATCTCTCCGGACTACTTTTCATATATAGTTTGTGTAGTACCGTTGTTTTATCCGAACTATTTTCTCATATCTGAGTTTCATAGCATCATGTGTTTTCAGTGACTCCTCAAATTTGATTTACATAGTTCCATTCATCTTTGACTAGGTTGTGCCATCATTCCAACCCTACCCGTATAAATTTCTTTTTCAGTAGGGTCATGCCATCATTCCGACTCTTACCCATATTATTTCTCTTTTTTCAATGGGGTCGTTTCATCAATTCGAACTATCCTATATAATTTCTATTTTCTAGTTGAGTCGTGACATCATTCCGACCCTATCCATATAATTTTATTTCTTAGATTGTGACCACTTTTAGCCATCAAATCTATTACCCTGGCCAGTTTTTCGGTGACTTTCTTGTTTAATATCGACTCATCTATTGATTCCAACACAATCCATATACTTTATACTAGATTTTGAGCACTTTGTTGCTCAGGGGGAGTTTAGTAGCCTTGTATGTCGATTATGTGAGTCACTTTGCAAGTTTGAAGTTCAACATCGTGATTTTATCACTCGTGTTTGATTTTATCACGCATTATGGATTTCATGAGAAGATTAAGCATATTGAGATTGACTGACATTATGCATCAAATCCAGTATTTAATGAGAAGATAAGCACATTGAGATTGATTGTCAATTTGTGAAGTCGACTGATCAACTTGCAGATATCTCACCAAGCCCCTCATTGGTCCTCGTATTAATTACATATGTAACAAGCTAGGTACATGAATTGTATGCACTAGCTTGAGGGGGAGTGTTAGAATATGAATAGGTTTATACAATCCTATTAGAATAGGAATTGGTTTACACAATCCTATTAGAATAGGAATAGGTTTATACAATCCTATTTAGAATAAGAATATGAATACAAATAGGAATAGGAATAGTAAATAGTATCCTATTTGGTAAAGGATTGTATTCTAGTGTCTATAAATAGGGTCTCAATGTAATAATGTAGACACAACAACAATTCAATAATATTTTTTTCTTATATTTCTCACACTTATATAAAGAAGGTTTGTCTCAGAAGGATTGAGAGAGAGAAGGGTATGAAAAGAAGCAGCAGCAGATAATCTTCAATTTACTGGCTTGCAGAAGTAAGATTGCTATACTGAATGCTCCATTGAAAGTAAATGAAGTACATTAACATTTGGAATGAAACATTTTTCTCAAAAATCCTCACCAACATTGGAGGTAACAGCTTGAGAAGCAGATCTGGCCTTTGAAGTCCTAGGAACTTTCTGTGCATCTTTTCCTGATACTGGTGTCTGTACGGGACTGTTGACATTAGCATATCCAGAAGCTGGATTTCGGTTACCAACCCCTAGTCCATAATTTGCTGCTGCACTCTTCCGCTTCAGTGGCTGAAAAAGACAATTGAGTACCCCAAGCTCTATCAGCAAATTATTTTAAAGATTTAACCTAAATTGTGTCTGAAAATGAAATTGATATATAAATGTGAACTTGTCAACTGCATGCATCTCCTTTAAATCAGCATAGGCTCAGTGCAATTTTCATTTTAAATTAACAAGGATTTCGCATGAACAATGGCAAATTAATCACATACTATCAACACTTTGAATAATAAGTGAAAAGTAGTCACACAACACTTATTATTGGGTTAATCCTACTTAGATAAAAATTCCTCACTGATGGTCATACAAACAGTTCATAGCTTGGATAGCTGAAGACGGATGTATTGTTATGGAAAAAACAGATGAAACAACCATCAAATAACTGCTCAGTGCGATGATGTAATAAGACCATAAGTTCATTGGTTTAAACATTCCCCAAAACCAATAAAAGGGAAGAGAAAAAATAAATTAGAGAATATGCCCGATAAATTAGTCTTCCATGAGTTTGGTGGTAGATTAAATATTACCAAATCTTCCACTAGATCAAGGTTCTAGAGACTCGTGTCAAAAAGAATATGTCCTATAAAACCTAATAAATAGTGTGCTACATCTAAAACATTTCTCAGATACTTATGCATAGTCCCTTTGAAACATTTCTCAAATGCTTTTCCGATTGGAGAAATCAAATTGAGCTCAATAAAGCTAAATGACCACTACATATCCAAAATTCAACAGCATATTAAACACAACCAGTTCCTTGATCCATTTTATACCACTGGCACTCAACAATAAAGTAAACTACATCACAGAAAGATACACAGAATAGCATTGAAGAAAATGGAGAGCTTACAAGAGCCTGAATTGAAAAGGAAGAATTCCAATCAAACCCACCTCAAAACTTCAATTAAACAGCACAAAACCTCAATTTTTCCAGTCGAAAAACTTAACCAAATCCAGATGCCAACAACAGATTATACATAAAACTGTTCATTTATCCAATAAACACACCTATATTGCATCAGGAAGGCACTAAAGAATCACAAAGAAAGCTCACTAGTCTCGATATCCAAAATTCAACAACATTTAACACAACCAGTTCCTTGATCCATTTCTACCACTACCATTCAACAATAAAGTAAACTACATCACACAAAGATACACAGCATAGCATTACACAATTGGAAAGCTCACAAGAGCCTTAAGAGTAAAACTAGAATTCAAGTCAAACCCACCTCAAAGCTTCACTTAAACAACACAAAACCTCAAATTTTCCAGTCAAACATCTTAACCAGCAATCAAAAATCAAACTTCACCATCAATACCCACATTCCAACAGCAAACTTTACGCAACACTGTTCAATTTACACCACACACATATATTACATCAGTAAGACACTAAATAACAGTAAAAAAAGCTCACTGGAGTCTTCACAACAATTCCAGGGGGTTCTTGAGAGGAACAATCAACTGGTTCTGTGGAAAGCCGGTGGTAGTCACCAAACACCGGTTTAATCGACGAAAACTGAAGCTGACGCTTCAAAGATTGTTGTTGCTGCTGCTGCTGTTGGGGTTTCATGATCTGCTAAAACCTTCGTTCTTAAACAACCCCACCGGCTAAAAACTCCCAAAATTCCCAAAAAAATCGATCTTTTTTGTGTGCAGTGACAAAACAAGAGGTAAAATTGATGAAATTGAAAATCCTTTTCGATTCTTGAAGTTTTAGGCATATGGGGTTCGGCAAAAAAGTGGGAATTGATGGATAAAAAGGAGAATTGAGTGGAAAAAAATGAAGAAGATGAGATCTGAAATTGGGAAAAGGGAAAAAAAAAAATAGCGGGAAGAGAGAGAAAGGGAAGAAGAAGAAGAAAAATAAAGAGAGGGAATTTGGTTCGGATATATAGGTGGAGGGAATTTGCGGTTATTTGTAAATAAAAAAAAATACTATATTATAAAAATTAATTAAACAAATTAAATAAATGGTACTTTAGTACTATGTTTTATTTTTAACAATATGATTATGCAATTATAGTTTAATGATATGGTTTAGAAAGTTTGGATTTAGTTTTCACGTGTCAAATTGAATTCTATGGGCTCCATGAAATTTTATTTATTGATCTTAATATATTTAGTTAATCGATTAACGAAAAACTACTTGAAAAGTCACTTGCATACTGATAATCATATGTAGTTATGAATGATGTATATTAGTGTAAAATAAATGTATAGTAACTAATATATACATGATAGTATTTATAGAGTGATTAAACAAATAGAGATGTGGTTCAATTCGACTTATCGAGTTGTGGTTAGGCTAAATTGTTATGGAATTATTAAGATATCAATTACTACTAGTCATTAAAGGTTAAGTTATCGTTTTAACCATTCGTGAAATTTTAAATCAAAAGTAAGTCTGGTTAAAGAAAATTATTAAAATAATCATGAAAACCTACTCAGTAAAATTAAAAAGAGAGCTTCAGTAGTATATGAAGCAAGATTCACATTACTAAAAAAACTATACTATAACTTTGTATAACAACAACATAACCAATAAAATCTCATAAGAAGGGTATGAGAAGGTGAAGTGTACTTAGAAAGGTTATTTCCGAAGACCTCAACAAATATGCATTCGCGCCGTTGAAATGTCATTAGAGGGGAAGCGCTCTCTACGAGGTTTTTCTATTCCCATGACTCGAACACGAGAGTTATGATTAAGGATGGAGTGATCCTATCCAATCGCTGCAACCCTCTAGGGAAAATAGTTGCAAACTCATACTAATAAAGTCACATAGCTCAAGCAAACAAGTGATATTTGACAAGATTTCCATTTCATAAATCATACCACTGCTAAGCATCTGAATCTCACTGTACCAGAACAGAAAACTAAACATCAATTTGAAGTTTATACATGTTCTTAGAGTATTGCAGTTGATTTACTTCATTATTTAAGTAGACGAGCAAGGTCGGGGTCATCTAAGCTGACATCCAACCATCCCTGTAAACGCATGTATTCTATGTAATGATCGGGTGGCCTTACAGCACGAGGGTTTCTTGGAGTGAAGCCATGAATTCTCTCGAGGTCACGAGCAAGCCATCGAACATATGCTTGATCTAGAGGAGGCACAATCTTCAGAAGCACCTCATCTCTCTCCGGCTTTGCTGGCCTATTTCCCATCACCGGTCAACTTCAAGAACCTGATGACTGATGCAAACAAGAGAATGTGGTGAGACGAAAAGGGATATGCTGAAGTTTAACAAACACTAAACCACAAATAGAAGAAGAATAAGGCATCTCAATGAAGCTGAAGATAAAATGAACAATAAACATGCGGAAGGAGGAGCTGTGTCAATACTTTCAGGAGCAGTATAGAAAGTAAGAACATCTTTAGCTGCATATGGTCAATATCAACTTTCTTTTTTCTCAACGCAACAAATCAAAGGCTTCAAGGATAGAAATGCTTAAAGTTCAGAGCAAGAGTGTGAGATAATCAACATAGATGTCTATAAGTAGGATGATTGGACCAATCTAAGTTGCTCCGACTCTTCAAAAATGTCAACAAGTGCGAGTCGGATCCTCCAAAAGTAGCATTTTTGGACGATTCAACACAAGTGCGACAGTATTTTTGGAGAGTCCAAGCTTCATGGGCACCAATATGATTCATTGCCCATGCAGCAACAGTCGCTCTATTTCACTTTCAGCAATCAGCATTTTTCTACTGGCTGTGTTGTAATGACTTTTGAGAACAACTTGATCAAGCATATACAGAACCTGGTCTAACAGACCTATTATATAACACTAAGAGCAAGATAGGCTTCCAAATATCATCTTGGATAGCTTGCTGGTCTTATGGTTCTGGTAAGTACCATTCCCTAAATTCTGAGTCTCTTTGCAGTCAACAGGCACTAGATTCATAATTCAGAGAAATTGTTAAGAGTTTTCCATTTTTATTCTTGCTTTGGCGTTAATTTACCAAAAAAATTTCATCTAACAGTTTTCTCCCCCTGGGGCGGCCGCGGATCTACATCACAAGCAATGGGTTCGTAGAATCCAGTAGAGGTTTGGCCCAAACTATGTAATGGTGTTAAGAAATTCACTTAATATGTGTAAATTAGATATCTATCCCAAAACTAGTCGTTGTAGTGTACTAAAATCAAGAACCCATAGACTTAAAATCTTGGATCCACCTCTGCTTCTCCCACCTGCCACCCAAAATAAAAGCTCTTCAATTGAGAAATGAATCTGTTTAATTTGCAGAATTCTCAAGTGTTCTTGCAGCTGTAGTTAGCAATAAGCTTTATAAGGATTTATTTATATTTATCTTTTTATCAGTAAGTTTTAGTGGGATTCTCTTTCAGCAGAAATTAGAAGATAAATGCAGTACCTAGTCCCGGTTGCAAGTTGAGGGATCTACAAATGATTCTACAGATTATTATTTTTTTGATAACCATGGTGTCCGGGTCAACTTGCTTCCATGGGATACCTGCTACCTCCCACAAGCTACAAGTATAAGGTAACTCAGTCCACCGAGGCATGGAGAGATGGCAAATGATTCTACAAATAAAATGCCAAGAGATTGAAAAGGGGTAATAACATGATAAGCAAGAACCAGGAGATGGAGTTTTCCATCTTCATTAAATAATATATGAAAGAACTTGCAAAAAATATCATATCAGGTACGTAAGATGATTGGCAACGGCTGAGATGGCTACCAGTGACTGTATTCTGTCCCTCTCAATCTAAATACAAACTAAAATCTGCATCAAACATAAATAGGTACAAATGACATTAGGATCAAGAGCAGTTCAATCAACCTGCTGATTAGAGCTATCATCAGTACAGATTCGGAAGATGTAAGCTACAAAAAGCTTCTTACACCAACAAATTCTACAATTGCCTCATTTTTCCTAATTTAAACGTCTATTGCTATTTAATTTGCAGTCCAGTACCTTCTTTTATTTGATTAGTACGTTCCATATACAGATGGTTTTAGGTTACCCTCTTAGCATTTGCCCATGGAATGAAAAAGCTTATATAACTTTTACTAGTAAAAAAAAAGGTACAAAACTCGGGCACAACCCAAGCATACAAATTAGGACTGTTGAAGAATCCAATGTCACAATAGCACAGTATCAATAACAGCCTGAAAATATCTTGGAAGTTTACAACCTGAAAATCTTAAAGGAATTCAAGACTAAGGCGCATTCCTATTTCACTGTATTAGGATGTGCCAAAGTGTACCAAGTATAAAATGGGGAAAAAGATGACCATAGAACTAACTGTTAACATAAAAAACAACAAGAATCTTATAACCAATCCAAAATTTACTCCGATCATCACCAATACAAATCGGAAAAATACATTTTTGATGGTAAGTCTAGAAAAGTCTGATTGTGATTTTGGCACTGTTCGGTATGACTAAAATCATTCTCCACAACTACATTTTTAAATTGTTAACTTCAAATATAAGCAGTTATTTTTTGGTGCCTGGTTACTGAAATATTTTCCATCAAAAGAGGAAAATGACTTCTCCTCACTTATCTCATAAGTCATGTCCTTTTACTGCTATTTCAATTCTTACTCCATATCGCTAGCTCCAATCAACAACAACAACAACATACCCAGTGAAATCCCGCTATGTGGAGTTTGAGGAGGGTAGAGTGTACGCAGACTTTACCACTTCCTCGGCAAGCTCCAACCAATTCTTACATATAATAGCCACAACTTATTTTTCCGAAAAGCATTTTACTTCATGCCTAACACACCTAAATGGAAAAAGCACCTTTAGTCCTCATTACAACTACCTCTTGCTCCTATCAATACACATCACATTCACTTTTCTTTTCATGATTACGCCTAACATCATTGACCCTCCTCCATAGTCTCATTCACAAACTCTACCTCAAAATAGATTCCGCAAATAAGGCCTTACACAAACAATTGGTGATAAAGGGAGCACGATTTAATCAAAAAGGACAAGTCTTTAAACCACAAATAAAGATAAATCAGAAAAAATCAGTATCAATGACAATATAGACTCTAGTGTGTTCATCAAAATTGCAGTCAGCTAAAATTTGGCTAGTCAATAGAATTGAGAACCATAAGGTTTTAGGTTCAAACCCTTCGGGGTGGCTTAGATAGAGGTCTCATGTTCGAAGCCCCTTATTGGCCCTTTTGACTCGAGCTCGTTCATAGGACTTGCGTAGTGCGGTTTACACTCGACTCGAGTAACACATATTAGAACTAAATTTAAAATATGAGAAGAGATAGATGAACTCACTTGATGAAGAACAGCTAGAATCGCAAAATCCTCTAGAAAAGGAATGAAAGGCTGCCACAATTTTGTTTTGCAGCATTTTCGGGTTCAAGTCGGTTTCCGGCTCGGATCTCAAAATACTTTTTTTACCTTTTCTATTTATTTCATTTTGAATAATTTGTTTTGGGATCAGACTAATTGGAATCGTTTGGTGTGGGGTGTAAGGTATAATAAATTCATATAAAATATAGGATTATTTTATCCCAAAGTTTGGAATGAGGTATTGGGTAGTTTTTGAATTATTTATCCCACCATTTTCGTTATAGTGATGAGATAAATTATCTCGTATACATAGTGAAATAATTTATTCCAGAATAACTTGTTCCAACCAAATGACCACTAAAAGGTTAATTATGGTTACGAGGGATAAGATAAATAAATTTTATCATATTTCATAGGATTAGTTTTCTCATGGTATAATAAGATAACTTACCCTATCGTTACGGTATAAATAATAATTCTGGAACTAACTACTATCTCTCACCAAATGTAGTATACAACAATCTTGTCATTTATCCCAAAATTAATATTTCTTCTCATACCAAATGAACCTTTATACTACTCATTTTGCTTTTAAATATACTCTCATTGTCCCAATGTATATGACACGATTCGGATTTAGAGAGTTAAGCAGTATAAATTTGGTCATGAATTTGGGCATGATGGAAGGTCTTTATATTTGACTCGAATTGTCAATTGGACCATATTACATATAACTTTTGTCAACTGAACACTTAAATCGAATGAAAGTTGACATTTTAAACTCTTTTGATTGGGCTATTGTGCCAAGGTGCATCTTCTGAATCATACATTTCATTCTGTACTCATACAAAGTGTGACAAAGATCCATGCTTTCAGTAACACAATTTACAAACAAAAGACAACAATGGCAGAAACACAGTGTAGAAAATGTGCCTGCATATGTGTTCCCAAGTAACTACTAGCAATAACCAAAACGAAAACAGAATGTTTATAAAACAAAAGACCATTATCAGCAAGTGGTGGTAGGATTATCCTCGGAGGATTCAGCAGCAGAAGCAACTATCAACTGAGGCTCAGGGATGACACCTTCTCTTCGTGCCTTTCTACGTTCACGTTGTAATCTGAAGGACTCTCTCTTTCGGTTTCTATAGCTGTTGGGGTTTTCAGGTTGCACCTCGCGTGGATAAACACTTATCTGCACATTCAGTATACGTTAATAACACTGGTGTACCACATATCTACAAGCAGTAAGCTAAATAACTCAACCTTTTTTCTGTCAGGCCCAAACTTTTCAAATTTGACTAGTCCATCAATCAAAGAAAATATTGTGTGATCTTTGCCAAGCCCAACATTCTTTCCTGGGTGGAACTGGAAATATCACCAAGAGGACGATTAGTCATCATCAAGGAAACAGAATAAGCATCATCATATTGTCAGAAACGAAGAACAACTCAAGTCGGATTTATACACAAGTGTGCAGCCTTAAAGTACCAAAAGATTTGCATACTAAATTTAGATAAATGACTATAAGTTAGAGCAGATTACAACTGTGCTAGTCATTTCTTTAAGAGGACTTCTAACTATGTCTTCACGATAAATCAGGTATGAGAGCTCAGAACCTTAAACCTTATAGCAATCTATTACTTCAAATGATAACAAGATAAGTATCCCCTTAAACCTTCCAATACCTCGTTTTGTACTCAATCTAACGCCCTTTAGACGATCCACATATTTCCAACAAATAATACACAAACCAAATGCAGAAAGCTTGAAGAATGGAGCAGAGATATTGACACAATGTCAGGACCTAGTATGTTTGTGAGGTATTGAGCGAAAAAACTGGAATTATACTCTCCTTGGGCGGGTTCGTCTGAATTCATTTCAAGCACTATTAATCAATCAAAAGAACAATCAGAACTTCCACAGTAAATATGAGTTTTGGGCAAAAATAAAAAGAGAGAGGAGACCTAGAAGAAGTAAAATTGAAACCTTTGTACCGCGCTGGCGAACGATTATAGAACCGGGCTTGGCGACTTGGTCACCATAAATCTTGACACCAAGCCTCTGTCCAGGAGAATCTCGACCGTTCTTAGTGCTACCTGCTCCTTTCTTGTGTGCAGACTCAATTGTCAATGGAGATTTCAACGGGAAGGAAACGGAGAACTTGGGGGCAATGGGAAGAGAAACCCCAAGGAGAGAATTGGAAGATAAGGAGAGTCCTTTGAATGAGGAAACAAGACTCAAACTCACTGCCATTTTTACGCTGCAAAGAAAACAAAGAAATTCAGTAGCCTCTCGGGGCACTTACTCTCAGAGATGAGAGGCCTAAAGGAAAGGGAGTGATATTTAACAATGGGAAAAATATGAGCATAGAACTACTAAGAGGACAAAACTATTACCATAACAACTACCAAGAATCTTATAGCCAATTTCCTCTGATCATCGCGAACACAAAATGGATAAAATATATTTTTATATTAAGTCCACAGAAGGTCTGACTCTGACTTTAACACTGCTAGAACAGTAGAAGAGTAATAAAAAATGGTTCCTAGAAATATTTCCTAGAAAAAATGGTTTCCATCAAAAGGGGGAAATAACTCCTCTCACTTATGAGATAAATCATTTCCTATTACTACTATTTCAACTCTTTCTCCTTATCGCTCGCTCCAACCAGTGTTGAGATAATATTGTCATTTCTTAATACTCAAAATTTTATCAAAATATAATCCAATTTGCTGAGCTTATTATCAATCTTTAATAATGCATTTAAATTGACGATAAAACAAGGAGGAAAACAAATAAAATGTTTCAAAAATACATTTCCCAATCCTATATACCGAATGAATTGATGTACTAAAACACACACACCTAACCAGAAAAGTACTCAAGTCCTCACTACAACTATCTTTACTCCATTCTATATCTCTTGGATATCAATACACATTACTTCCACTCATTGCTTTTTTCAAAATAACACCAAACATCAAAAACCCTCCACCACAAACGCATTACGCAAACTCTACACCAAAAAATATTCCACAAATAAGTCCTTACGCAAGCAATTGGTCATAAAAAGACCATATTTAATCATAAAGGGCAAGTCTTTAAACCACAAACAAAGAGAAATCAAAGGAAACCAGTATCAACAACAACATAAACTCTAGTGTGTTCATCAACATTGTAGTCCCCTAAAATCTTACTAGCGGTCAATAAAGTACATTGAGAAACATAACGTCTCAAGTTCAAATCCTAGTGAAACATAAATACTACTCCCTCCATTTCAATTCCCAATAGCAACTCTTCAATTCTAACTTTACACACTTCATGTTTTTTCACCATACGAGATTAAAGAACATTTTGGCACATTATACATATCATTAGTTTAACCCCACAAGATTCAAAAGTTTATCTTTACTTTCTTAACATTATTGACAAACAAATTGAAATGGAGAGAGTTGTAAACCAAGATTTGCAAGTCAGCTAAAATTAACTACATTTTCGAACACCCAATTAGATATAGTACAAGAAAAAAACATTGAATTTACAGAAAAGAGGGAGAGAGATGAACTCACCGAGGGGATTATGGAGCCAGAATGGCAAAATCCTCAAGATAAAAAGATAAGAGAAATGTCAGCCATCCTTTTTATAATATACCTGACCCGTTTTGAATTGGGCTTTTAGCTTGTTTTCGGGTTAAGTTTAAATATTAACATAGTGGTTTCGTTTATCGAACAGTTTTGGACATAAATTAATTTTGCCTATAATAGAGAAGTAAAAACGTTTTAATCGAAGTTATAAAGGGAAATACTGTGATTTTGAATAGTAAAATGAAATGTGTTTTTTTTTGAGATATCTTTTCTCCGAAACTAAAACCCAAGTGATTGTTCTTATATTTTCGAAAATGTTTTTTTTTTTCAAATTGATATTCTATGAAAAGTGTTTTCGAAAAATAAAAAACATATTTTAATTTTTTTGTCATGATTTTCATCGAGAAAAATTCATACTCCTACTTACCTACGGGCATATATAATATGATTTTTCGATAACAAGTATAAGAATAATTTTTTTTTTTTCATATCTCCATATAAGTACGGTTAGGAATGTCAAAATGAGCCTAAATATATGTAACTCGTCTAACTCGTTCAAATTTTATGAATGGAGCTCAAGATAATTTGAGTTGGGTCAATTTCAACTCTTTCAAGCTTTAATCCATTTTTAAAAAAAACTTTAATTGGGTCAAATTTAATCTCTAATTTCAACTTGTTTTGAGATTATTATTTTTTTGCATTGGTGTAATGTATGTTCTCACATCAAAGGTATAAATTACTATTTATTTTATATCTTTTAGGATTATCTATCCATTTGTAATTTTTCTATTAATAATTTCTTGAGTTGAAAATCAAATTGTAGTTATTAAAGGCAAATAACAATATATTCAAATTATTGTAATTAAGTGGGTCGAATTAGACAAGTCGTGATCCAACTTAATTTTTAATCTATTTGAGCCCAAAATAAACTTGGGCGAGTCATAACCCAGTTCAATTTCTATTTCAATCTATTTTAATATATCTAATTTCAGCTCAATCCGCCTATTTGACACCCCTACCCCTACCCCTCCATACCATTATGCCACATTGATCTTGAAAATTGCTCATATTATGCTTCTTGAACTAGTTAGTGGAATTGATTGCTCGAATCTAAAGTAGTGTTGGTAAATTAAAGGATTTACAAGAAGAATATTTAAAGTAAAATAGATTGTTAATTTATTTACTTTTATAGGACAAGAACAAGTGGAGAATATAAATGCCATGAACCTAAATATTTCAAAGAATAAAATATTTCTTGGTTAAAAAAAATATATTAGGTGAACTTTTTGGTATATCTAAATTCCGATAAATAAAATTATCTAATACATATGTATATAGTAAAAGATAACAATTATCAAATAAAATAATGAACTCCTACATCATGCTATAAAAAATAATAATCTATATGTGCAAATTTATAAATGGTTTTAACATGTAATAGTAAAAATTATAAATAAAGATTGTGACATAAATTGAAATAGTTCAGAATCTCACCATCTTTAGTTAGCCTCAAATTCGATTCTTTGAAAATGTTTTTTTTTTTGTTACAAGTATTGACACAAAAAATGAGTTATTCAATACACAAATTTGAATTTTAACTAGACTCAATACAAATATCGTATAAAAAATACAGTAAAATTTATCTGAGTGCCTCTCTAAAAATTATTTTGAACAAAACTTTAACTTCAATTTCAAATTCTCCTAAAATAGAAATTTAATTCCAAGTTTGTGATTTTAACTTTAAGAAAAAAAAAACTTAATTCATATATTTTATAAATAAATAAATACATCATACTCAATATAACTAGATTATTTATACCTTGTGAAATAATCATATTGAAAATAACTAATTATTATTATTAATTTTAAATCAACTTGATTTTTCATCAAATTAATAATAATCAAATCAACTTAAAACACGATCAAACGGGCCCTCGATAGCCGAAAGTTAATTGTCAAAGTGCTTTTTCTCAATTAGCATTTTCCTTCTTTTAATAATTGATTGGTTGATTCAATCGATCTACGATTAATAATAATAATAACAATATATCTAATAAAATTTCGTAAGTAAAATTAAAAAAGATAAAATTTACGTAGATTTTACCATTATTTTGTGAACATAAATAAATTGTTTTCAAACAATATATAACTTGAGTATCACGAATTCAAATATAAAAATAAATGAATATAAAAAATATATCAACTACCATGGTAAACTACAATTACTTGTTAAAAAAAAGTATCGAACCCTACTTTGATGGTCACGTTTTTTCATGTTCTCAATGTAGTACTCTTAGTTAAGAAATATGAAATTAATAATATTATTACATGAAATGTTATTCCAATTAAAATCATCTTAGTAAAAGCTGAACTTTTCTTCAATTATTCTAATAAAATAATTTATCTAAATAATAGATAATTTATTGAGATTTAAATTTTATAATTTCTCAATCCTAGCCCTCACCCTAGTCTCAAGGTCGAGAGTCAGGTCATGGGTTGAACTCGCGATCTCCCAAACCTAACCCCACCTTGACTTGACTCTCAATCTTGATTCTGACTCTCGAGTATAAGGTCGAGACGTGAAATCTAATGACTCTTGACCCTAATCTTACTCCGACTCTCAATTATAATATTTTTGGATTCAGTATCATAATATTTATCTAGATTATATTCCGAGAGGTGTACCCTTTTTGCCCCAGACAAAACCTCTCCCTACTTTCCCAACATGAAAGTAACTATAAAAGTGCTATTTTCTTTCATACTTTGGACTCTACCCAGTAGCCAGCCACCTTCAATCTAAAAGCTCAAAAAAATGGTATCTGAAACAATGGAGTCGATAATCCTTCAGCTCCACGACATCTCCGCCGTTAAATTCGGCGAATTCAAGCTCAAATCCGGTATCTTTTCCCCAATCTACATTGACCTCCGGTTAATCGTTTCGTATCCTTCGATTCTCCGTCAGATTTCACAAACCCTGGTTGGTTCACTACCGGAATCTACCAAATACGACGTTGTTTGCGGTGTACCGTACACGGCGTTGCCTATTGCGACGTGTATCTCAACTGCACATGACTTGCCGATGTTAATGCGGAGGAAGGAGGTTAAGGATTATGGAACTGCTAAGGCTATTGAAGGTGCTTTTGAACCGGGTCAAGCTTGTCTTATTGTTGAGGATTTGGTTACTAGTGGTGCTTCGGTACTTGAGACTGCTGCTCCTCTTCGAGCTGTTGGGTTGAAGGTTACTGATGCTGTTGTCATGATTGACAGGTCCAGTTTATTTTCTTCTTACTCATACAGTTGAATTTGTGCTCTCGATCAGTTTTGTGGTGTTTGGACTATTTCTTACCTAAAAAATAATAAATTAGCTAACTTTATTCCAAAGAGTTTTGCAAATAGTCACATTTTTTGGCGTACAACAAGCTAGGTGATTTTTTTGCATATGTTCTGGCCTTAGTGACACCAAGGTTATAAAAATGTTTATTTTCAAAAGATTTTAGACCTTGGATAGTAATTTTTGGGTAAAAGCAGCTCCAATGGTGTTTATTTGGGTGTCTAACAGTCACTGTTTGGACTCTCAATGTAAATAATCAAGTTAATAAACAAGCACATGGGACATTTCAAGTTGAAAAAATGTTTTGAGCTGTTTTTCAGCATGCCAAAATTTGCAGAAAGATTTTCTAAGGCTTTGAGGTCAGCATTGTCTGGAAAAGTTTCTTTTTTTGGGGCAAAATATGATGTCATGAATGCCACCATAGGCTTTCAAGAATTGTAAGGGTAAAATGTTGGAGTATATTATTTTATTGATTTCTCTGTGTGTGATAGATCAGAGACAATAACTTATTACAACTACTACTATGCCTGCCCTCACTATCCATATTGTTCCATTTAGACCTGTCACAATTCCATATTCAAAGGGAAAAAAAGATTCAGGAAATGTAGAAGTTACTTCACATTTTCTACTGAACAAGACTAAAAGATTCCTAGCAAACTTTAGACCTAAAGTATGTGCATCAACACGACAAGTCTTAATACCAGCTAATTAGTATTGCTTATATGAATTAATACTTTTTTTTTTTTGAGAAAGGTAACATTTACTTCTATATATCCACAGGTAAAACCACATCAAAATGTAGTTCCCCTCCAAAAAATTATACTTACAACAACCCTAAGATCTTTTAGTTACAGCCACTCATTAACATTAGAAACATCTTCAGAATTTCCTATTACTACTTGCTTACACCAAAAATAATAAAGACCTAGGCAGTTTATCTTTATCTTCTGAATATTGTTGTTCTTTCCTTCAAAACATCTTTGATTCCTTTCATTCCAAATTGTCCACCAAATGCATGCTGGGACAATCCTCCATCTCTCCTCATTTTTTCCTGCATTTCCATCACTATTCCAGCATTTTAAAACGTCTGTGATTCTCCCTGGTTTTGTCCACTTGATCTTCCTCTTGTGAATGAACATCTGCCATAATTGATCCGCCCATTTGCAGTGTAAAAAGAGATGGCGATCGTCTCCACATCTTCGCATAAATAACATCTAGAGCAAAGGTGTGTTTCTCTGTTCAAGTTTTCGGTGTCAAGACTTCCTCCTTTGCCAAAAGCCATGTGAAAAATTCACCTTGTATGGGATTTTTGTTCTCCATCATCCTCCAAGGCCATCCTACTTGCCGCTTCTTCAATAGGTCTCAATTCTCGATATGCAGATCTTACCGTGAACTCTCCTTTCTCTCCTTTCCATATCCTATCTTGCTCTTTAGATTGGTAGCCCTAGACATTGTGTCATGGAATCTTGCATGGATGTTATTTCCAGTCATTTAAGTTTCTTCTCGGATGTAAATTCCACCTTGTCCGATGCTTCCCGAGCTTGACTTAGATCGTAGCTCCGAATGCTTGTTTGAGTGTCTCCGTCCGCACTGCATGTCATTCCGTAAGGCCACTTTTTCTCCATTACCAACCTTACATTCTGCTCTATCTTTGACCGAGCCATAAGTTCCCGATTGATCTCCATACACTACAATCATGGTCACCCGTCATCCACTTGTCCTCCATGCCATATTTTATTACTTCCTTCCATAGAGATACTTCGTGAGGCATATTTCCACAACCATTTCATCATCAAGCTCTTATTCGATCTCGATGTTGAGTCCACCCTCTCGCTAACTAGCAACCTCCCATTTGACCATATGATACTTCTTCTTATCTTCACGCTTTCCATAGAAAGTTCCTCCTAATATCTAGCCTCTTGGTTACTTTGTTGGTATAGGAATATTGACATCATGTATGATGGCAAGGCATCAACTAGAGTTAGTCCGCCACCGAGGATAGATATTGACACTTCCAGTTCGAGCTTCCTTTCACACTTTTCAATTACACCACTCCATATTTCACTTGATTTGCTCTTAGCCCCAAAGGCATTCCCAAGTAGGTTGTTGGTAGTTCACCTACTTTCCCTCCAAGCTTGTAAGCTAAGTCCTTAATATGTGTTTCTTTGGATAAATGAAACTCTTGTTCCAGTTTATGTGCAAGCTGACACAACCTCAAAAATATTTAAAATGACTCTCAAAATTAGCATGTGTTCCTTCACACTCCATAAAATACTAAAGTGTCATCAGATGAGTGATCTCTAGATTGTTTCTTGTATTCTCCCCACTTTGAAACCTCCGATCCAACCATTTGCTCTGAATAGGTTGCTCACTCCATAGCCAAGATAAAAGAAAAGGAGATAGGGACCCCTTGTCTCAAACCTTTGATGGGAAAAACCCACATGGGTTTGATCGAATAGAGAATTTCGCTTATGCAATGTCCGATCCACTTTAACCATCTTTGACCAAAACCCATCCTCTGCATCATCTTCATCAAAAGTTCCAATTCGGTGATCATATGCCTCGGATATCCGATCCCCGGTTGTTTATCCTTTTCCCGAATCAACACATTCATTGGCTATCAACATCGCATCCATGATCCGCTCTTGATAAAGGCCATTTGTTGCTTGTTCACAAGCTTGTGCATCACCTTCTTTAGTCTCTCACCAAAAGTTTTGCAATTATCTTGTAAACACCCCACTAAACTTATTGGTCTAAAGTCATTAAGTTCTTTATCTTCTTAGGTATCAAAGTCACAAAAGTAGCATTTATACTCTTCTCAAACACTCCTTCCACATAGAAGTTTTTTTGATGATATCCCAACATTGTCTAAAAAAGCCATTGAAAAGCCATCGGCTTTGTCCGCACATGCTTTGATGCATTGTAAATTTGAGCTTGAAAGGGCCATTGGTTGTTGTCATCTTCATCAATCATAGACACTCCTCATTTCCAGTCGCCTCCAATCCTCGAGTATAGGTTCTCATAGTACTTGATCTCTCTTTGAATTTCAAAGAGTTCGCTTAGTAACTCTTCCGACTTTGATTTTATCAATAGTGTTGACTCTTACGTGTGAATTTGCTACCTTGTGGAAGAAATTGGTATTCCCTTTCTTCATTTTTGACTATTTCTTCCAACTCTGGTAAGAGCTAACTGAAACTATCTCCTTCCTCCAAAATTCTCGATCGTATCCTTTCAATTTCGCTAATTGATTGAGTACAAGTTGTTTGATTCGTCTTGCTCCACTCTTTCAACTTTTCTTTCAATGCCGATAAAACTGGTTTTCCTTGAAATGAAAAGACCACCATTCCTTTAACCACCAATTTTCGAACTTGAAATATGATTTGGTTGATTCTCGGAATGATCGAGACAATTCTGATATTCCCGAATTTTGTATCCCAATCTTAGAGATCATGAACTGTCTAGTCTTGCTGTGGAATATCTTTCACCTTTCCTCCATGAACTCTCCCCGCTAAGTCTAAGTCCATTAATTCCATGTCTTCAATGAACTCGAAGATTCATTGACGATTCTTGAACTTTTCGTATGGTATCTCATCAGACAAATCCATAAGACCCAAGGACGTAAATAACTTCCCACCAAGTTTCTTCCCTTTCAACTCTGTCATTTGGGGCGTAGACTCCCGTTAGGTGCCATTTAAAATCCTGGTTCTCCCACACTACTTACTTCCCCTTCCCATATTATTTTATCCCACATAATTAGTATGCCTCCCTAGTCCCACTTGTACGTAATCTGCCCATCTACTACCCCAAATTTCTTTAACTATGTTTGCCATCTCCTCCAGCTTTGTCTCTTGAAAACACACAACATCCGCTTTCCATTTTTAACATATTCCGATCATACACCTTTTCTTCCCACAATCCTCACATTCCAAGAAACAATGTTTAAATTCATTGATCCATGGACAAATACCCCTTTACTTCTAGAGCCATTCGTGAAACTTAGAATCTAGTTGAGGTTCTTTAGTTCCAATTGCCCTTTCTTCTGCTCACTGCTTCCCTTACTTTCTCGCTTATTATTGTCAATTTTCATCAATAATTCCTTCGCTTTCCTCGCATCCTTTGAAATTAACCCCAAATTCCAAGCTCGGTTTGATTATATTTTGTTGTAACCATTGAGGTGTTCGGTGTCAAGTCTTCCTAATTGAATACCCAGTGGAATAACATCCTCCGCTCCTCCATTTGTATTCTCCTCCGCCAATGATTGAACCATTAACGTACTTTTCTCCCCAATTCTTCCTTATTTTTCCAAGCATGCCTACCATATGTCTCATGACTTCCATTTCCTTCGTCCCTATTCCATGGTGTAATCGGCTTTGAACTTTGTTTTCCTTCATTTGATTGCTATCTCTATGTTAAAAATGTCTTGAAGGGATTTGTAAAGTTTGGGCTCTAGCCTTTTCTCCAAAGAATTGGGTCCAAAGAATTGGGCCCAAATTGGGCCCACTTTCCTTTGACCTAGTTTTATGCTATAAACATTATATTCTCCTTTTAAATCTGCCCACTTGCATGAGAGACCTCACCGGAAGACCACGTGCCCATCCACCTTTTAGTCAAGTATTACCTCATTTGTTCGATCTTGGGTATTGGTATTTTCCTTCTCCTCTCTCTCGAAAATTTCACGGTGGGGAGCTTCACAGGAATGGTGTAAGTGAAATCCTCGCAGTTATTTCTACTGGAATCAGCCGTCGCCTTGTACTTTTATTCTAGCCCAACGAAGATGATTTTTGAGAGAGGTCTCTCCTCCGTCTCGATATAGCCTCCACACAGTTACCGATCTCTTTGAAAACCTTCTGCGACCATAGATTCATAGTAAACCTCGATCCATACCCAATCTTTCCTTACTGTTGGTTTCCACCATTCAAGTTTCACTTCATCTTCTTCCGTGTCCATTGGCCGATAAGACATGCTCACGCTAGTCTTGTGAGGTAGTTCAAACATAAAATGGCCGCTGCTCATGGCATACACTTTAACTTCTATCGCCGACTTCCAAGAGTTGCAGCCCATCTTCTTACATCGTCGTTAGGGTTTTCATTTGTTCGAATCGAATTTCCTACTAAGCATCTGCTCAAGAGGTCCTTTCGATTGCGATTTGCCTGTGATCCTTACTCGCTTTGTTGTGCTTTGTATCTCGCTTTCCATTGCCTCCGACACCCATCCGTCACAATAAAGCTTCTTTGTAGGATCCGTGGAGTTGTTTGTTGTCCTTCGTTATCCTGTGTTTGTTCATAAATAAACCCAATCTTGTGAGCTATATTCCCCCAACCTCCTTTGAAAGAAGATTCTGGGGTAATTATGACTGATCTGTTTTGACCTTGTAATGCTATAAAACCGATGTATCTCCCGCTCTCATTGTATTTGAGAGTGCAATAGAACTCTGCAAAGTGGTCGTTCATGTTCCACCTCTTGCACTTTGGAAGCTTCAATAAATCAGAATTAACCATTTCAGACTTTAATGCTAATTTCCACTCTTCTCATCGTTCCACCCATACAAACCAACTCCCAACTTTGTCTTTAACTCTCGTAATGTCGTAGGACTTGAAACCTGCATTGTAAAAGATGCTATCCTCCCCTATTGGATGTGTTCCTGCGAGCTTGCCGGATCCACCCATCTGAAACCTAAATTTAAAACACTTTAAACTAAAATTTGACAGCCTCGATATCTGTGCCTTGAATTAATACTTATCGGTTATATAACATCAATGGAATTTGTTTTTCATAGGGTTTGACATGTTTGAGTAGAAGATTAGATTAAGTTTATTATTAAGGAGTTTAAAATGGTCTATTCTTTTTTTTTTTTGGTTTCCCATCCGGTGTTAGTACCCACATTGGAGCCCGACTAAATCCGGATTTGTTTCGGAAAGTCCCATATTGGGGGTAAAGCGCTCCCTAACAAAGGCGACTCCATACCCAGGGAGAATCGAACCCGAGACCTCTTGGTTAAGGATGAAGGAGTACTTATCACTCCACCTCAACCCTTGTTGGTAAAAAATGGTCTATTCATCCCAAAGGAAAGACAGAGTTCAAACATGGAGGTCAACTAATCTAACTTTTTGTGAATTTGGATTAGCTTCCTATTTTTTTTATATATAAAATGAAATTTATATATTTTAAACTACATAAAACATTCTATAAGTAACTTTTTACTAAGAACTTTAAATATTTAGAATGTTTGATAAGATCTTAATCTAAAGGAATGTTGTTTGACTTTTCAAATAGTAATAATGTCATTCTTTTTATGATGAAGGAAGTGATACCTTAAAATAT
Source organism: Solanum pinnatisectum (assembly GCA_035578085.1). NCBI lineage: Eukaryota > Viridiplantae > Streptophyta > Magnoliopsida > Solanales > Solanaceae > Solanum > Solanum pinnatisectum. The sequence continues at coordinate 36,446,215 of CM069086.1, forward strand.
GTGAAGATGGGGAATTTAGTTGAAAATTTCAGTATCAAAATCTGAAATACTATAAAGAATTACTAGTAGTTTATATTAGATTAACTGTTGGGAAAACTATTATCATTTTAAAAGAGGTGTGCGATAGATCAAAATTACATGCCAAACAAATGGAAGGAAAGTGTAAGGTGTATTGCATTTTAAAACTAGCGTAATGTTTATAGAAGTCAAGTTCAGAGATAAGCACGAACATGATTAACACAAGTGAAAAAGAAAAATGGTGGTGTATAATTGTTGTAATATATTGGTTTGTACTTTTTACCTTCCTAAATTTTCTTTTTACCTGGTGTACTATTGTTGTATAGTATAAGAGGATTGTTTTGTGCCTTAAGTCTTATTTGGTGTTAGTGTGTCTTTTGAGAAATTCATTTAGCACAGATTTGTGATATAGTGGCAAAACTGGAGCTATTTTTTTTCCTGACTCTGGCTTGTTTGGTGATTCTCTTGGACAGAGAGCAAGGAGGAAGGGAAAATTTGGCTGATAACGGAATCACATTGCATTCAATGGTGAAACTTACTGAGATGGTGAGGATACTTAAGGAAAAGGGCAGGGTTTCAGAGGAAACAGAAAAAATGGTGAAGAAATTCTTGGAGGAGAACCGCAAGGTTGCGGTTCCTGCTCCAGAGAAGGAAACAAAGGTCAGGGCCAGATTACCATATGACGAGAGGGCAAAGATTGCAAAGAACCCTACAGGGAAGAAGTTGTTTGAAATCATGGTGCAGAAGAAGACTAATTTGTGTTTGGCTGCTGATGTGGCCACAGCTGCTGAACTGCTAGATATTGCCGACAAGGTGATGAATAGTACCTTTGTTCTTTTATCTGTTTTCATTCATGAATAAGGTATAGGAAACAATACAAGCAGGCATTAGGCAAAATGTATGTGTAAAATAGTTTCTGCAAACAAGGAACAGTGCTGGTGAGATATAATAATCAGCGCTCCTCTGCTGTTCTTTCTTGTTATATTTGAATTTGTGTTACAGGAGTTGTAGAGACCCTATTACTTTGTCTATGGGTGTCAAATTAAGTGAAAAAATCACACATTTGAGGTTTACAGATAATAAAGTTAACAACTAGTAGCTTTATTTAACATATGAATTGTTCTAAATCTCCTTTGTTTTGGTGTGACACAAGGAACTTTCCTCCTTTCCTATTTAATCTTTGTCCAATAATTTCTGTTGGTGCCTTTCATGTTTAATAATCTGACAAGTTTATTGCTAATCTTTCTATGCAGGTTGGACCTGAAATCTGCATGTTAAAAACACATGTTGATATATTGCCTGATTTTACTCCTGACTTTGGTTCTAAGCTTAGATCGGTAAGTTACTAGTTTTTATTGATCTGCTCTGGTGGAGATGATAATGTAGTTTGTGCTTCATTTTGCTCTAGGGCAGAAAATTTTGGATCATGTTTACACGTGCATGAGCTATTTAATAATTACTAATGAGCTAGCCGAGCAGGATTACAAATTTAATCTTAAAGAGTTCAACCATTGCATCCAAGGAGTAGCTTATGTTTAGGTATTTGTCTGAAAACTGACTTAGTTTCCTAGGCTAATAGCTAGTGATGAAGCTAAGCTCTTTAGTTTATGTGTTGTGGGCCATTTTGCTTTCTAGGTTCTGAATAGATTATTTCTGCATATTATATGAAATTTTCTACACAATTATAGTGTTTGTGCCAAAACTACTGGGTTCTGCTCTAGACTATGTGATGGAAGTATTTGTTGACTTAAATAATAATGTATGCCAACATTAGGTTTAATTGACACTTGTTGCAAGTTGAAAAGAAAAATGATATTGAACGGGGCTTAAAAATAATGCTTGTTTTTGCCAATGTAAAGGGATTTTAAAGTTTATGTGTGAGTCCTTACTATTGTTTCTTTTCTTCTGTAGATTGCAGACAAGCACAACTTCTTAATATTTGAAGATCGTAAATTTGCTGACATTGGAAATACAGTGACAATGCAAGCTGAAGGGTGAGGGAGTGCCAACATTCTTTAACATTCTTACTTTTTTGTTGTTCAAGTTGATCTCATATGATCTGTTTGTCTGCAGAGGTATCTTCCGCATTTTAGATTGGGCTGATATAATTAATGCGCACATTATTTCTGGTCCAGGAATTGTTGATGGCCTGAAACTGAAGGTTTGTTTTGTTTTACTTTTACTGATACATTAGCTATTGAGCTACAGAACATTCTATTAAGATCTGATTTGGTTCTCCTGTACTTAGGGCTTGCCGCGTGGCAGGGGCCTGCTGCTTCTGGCTGAGATGAGTTCTGCGGGTAACCTTGCCACAGGAGATTACACGGCAGCAGCAGTAAAAATTGCCGAGGATCACTCAGATTTTGTCATTGGGTTCATCTCTGTGAATCCTGCCTCTTGGCCTAATGGACCTGGAAACCCATCCCTCATCCATGCTACACCTGGTGTTCAATTGGTAAAAGGAGGAGATGCTCTAGGACAACAATATAACACTCCAAATTCAGTAAGTCCCATTTGCTATCACGTCTTATTTTTCATTTCAGTCTTAGTACTTACATTGAAGTAGGTGGTCCATTACAGAATGATTAGGTTCACACAAGCTGTCCCGCATAGTTATCAAAAATAAAAATAAAAAAATGGAACGGTAGGTTCTGTAAGTTGGTCGGAAGAGCTGAAGAGTTTGTACATTCCTTTTATTTCCCATTTTCATATGACTTATTGTCCTTTCTTAAAAAATGATGTTTCCTAGCAGCTGCCTCTTTTCAACTCCTATTCATCCAAGAAAACCAAGGGCACTCACTAAGTTTTCGCTTCTTTATCTTCATTTCAACTTCTCAAACTCTTGCCAGTTATACAAACCCCACTTTCTTCTTTCTGAAGTTCGATTCCCCTGCCTGCCAGCTCCATCGTATCAATAATATATAATTTGGTATCATGGGTGAGCCAGCAGATTGATATGGATTATGGTCATTGATGGCTAGGACATTCCTGTGGCAGTTACTAGCATCAACACATAATTTATTGACACCGCGAACCAAATTTTTACCAAGTAACCTGCTTGTAATAGATGAAGAAACAATTTCTACAATCTGAAGTAACTAGGAACGGGCCACTTGTGTACTTTTTCCGTACATACCAAATGGTGGAGAGCAAATTTCAGAGGAAGCACCCACACCCATTCTTTGGTAAAACAACACCCATTCTGGTGGCTAGACTATTTGCTGCACTTCCAATAATTGTCATAGATAAAATTTGCTTCCTGGTATACAGACAGATGTGTTTTGCCGCATCTATGTCCAAATGTATTTATGAATCCATCAAGGCATACTGATGAACCTTGATCAAGGATTGAAATTTCTCGAATATTCTTTTGGTGTTCCGTTCAAACACCTTAGCCTCAACCGTAGCTGTCAACACATCTATGCATCTGTGGGCAGTGGCACAAACCAACCTGTTATCAATTATTGTTAGAAAATCCTTTGTTTTTGGGCAGGGAGGTAGAGGAATTGATGACTCAATTCTTTGTACCTTCTTTAGATGTCTCACCTGTGAAGTATGATGTCATGTCCTCTACTTAATTGAACTCAACACTTCTGGTGCTTAAATTACACTTATTTTGTCTCCTGTGTGCTAAGGGAATTCGAAACCTTATTGTACTTTGTAATTTGTCTAACCCTCTTATCCATTTCATGTATGTGAAGCAATTGCATGACCGTAAACCTTTTATTTTCCTTCAAATAATTAGTTTCTCCCTGCTACCTTACTGGTTGGGCTTGTTGCAAGATTAACAGCTTGCACCTGCTTCAACTGCAGGTTTACCAGTACGAATAAGAAAATTGAAGACTTGGTTTTATTAGAACTGCTCTAGTTTTAACGCGACATACATAGAATTGTATTAGCTGCTCACTGTGAGAAATTGTTGTTTCAGGTAATTGCTGATAGAGGCAGTGATATTATTATTGTTGGCCGTGGAATTATAAAGGCTGCTAACCCCGCAGAAGCAGCTCGTGAATACCGGCTTCAAGGTTGGGATGCGTATTTGGTTAACACCAAGTAAGAGTCAGTTGTAGTAGGGAGGATGAGGGCTTTCGAGCCACGAGTTCCTTCCAGTTTTTTTTTTCTTCTTTTGATCGCGCCTTTTTCGCCCTTTCACAGCCAGTTGGGCTCGAAATTGAGTGTTGATCCTAGATGTGTGCTCTAAAAGAATAATTCTAGACTACTTTCTTCCGACTCTGATGATTTGAATAACTAGATGCATTGAAATACAATTGAGTTTGGATATCTTTTTTTTTTTTTTTTTTTTGGTTTGGTTTGGTTTCCTATATGATACCCATATTGGAGCCCGACTAAAATCGTTGGGATACCCATATTGGAGCCCGACTAAAATCGTTGGGGGTAAAAGCGCTCCCTACAATTGCATATGGAGGTTGAAGGAATGATTGGTCGTATAGAAAACTATGTATAGTGTAGAAATCATCTATTAGTTTCACCAGTGGCTAGTTAATATTCAAATATATGTGCATTAAAAATAAAATAATGTAAATAGATTAATTAGTGAATGCTAAATCTATAATAAAATAATCCTTAAAGTTGCTATAGCAGAAAATTAAAGTTATTAATTCAATTGCAAGTATTTTTATAATTTGAGTTAGTTTTATAAAGTTTAAAGTTTTTAATTATCTCATTTAATTGTATTATTCCATGAAAGAGTTCGATTGTAAATTACTATAAGTCGAAAATTCTTTTTTTTTTTCACAGTTATTTCAGGACTATAATCTTGAAATTATAATCTAAGACCAATTTATCCCATTTGCAAGTTGGGACAAAATAATAACTAAGTTAGATGGAATAATATAGATATTCCAATATTAAAGTTGAGATTAAATTTAATTTACTAACTTAGTTCTGAGTACCACAGTACTATCTCTGGGTTGTTACATATTTGTTTTATAATATTATTATATTGTATTGTGTTGTATTGTATTGTGTTATATTGTTTTAATGAATATAATGTTTGGATAGATTGTATCGTTCTTCGTCGTTACATAAGGTATACATCTATAATTTAAATGATAAACCTACGTAAAAGTAGGATATGAGGTAGAACTACTATGAAACATTAGGATAAAAGATGAAATATGATTATTAAATAATAAATAAAGACAATATTAAGGTAACACACAATCACATCAAATTGATCGTTATGTAAAATCGGTCTTTTCATTATTATCTAACAATGAATTTAAACTGTACGATACAATAAAATTTAAATAACAATTAAAACATACTTTATATTTAAACTAATAATACAATATACTATATACTACGGTAACAACCATCCAAACATGGAGTAAAAGTACTATTTCAATTTTCTATTTTCAGTTTCATATATATATATATTTCTTATACATAAATAAGAAACCGGTGAGCTCATTGGATCCATACCGGTCCAGTTTACCATCGTTGCCGGTACTCCATTCCGCCACCGTCTCTCTACCGCCGGACCACCGTCTTCTTCCGACGTCTCTAAATTTCCGACTTCTGTCAATCAAGAACAGAACTCGCCGCAGTGTTTTAGGGTTTGGTAGCGTCAGCTACAAATCAAAGGACCTGTACTGTAAGTAATCAAAACAAGCTTTAAACCCTTAAATTCAAATTGGAATATAGAAAATTTGTCATATCTGTATTGCTATTGTTTTTCATACGATAGCACCTGAAAAATTTTGTTTTTTGATTATGAATTTTCAGTTTGAAGTTGATAGTGAATCATGAAAAAATCGGGATATGGTTTACAATTAAGAGTTCCACCATCGCAGCAGAAGAAGAAACAGCCTGCGAGGCCTCCGCTTCCTAAAGCACTTGGTTTTGGGGATGGTGATGATGATGATGTTGAGAAAGAAATTTCTCGTCATGCCTCTAAGAATAAGGCTCTTAAAGATGTAAGCTTTAGCTCTTATCTCATAATTTTCACATTTGTTTTATAAATTCAGTTTGTGCGCAACTCGATTAATTCCATGCGGAACGCCTGTACCTACTACTAAAGCTTTAGCTGTATATGATAATTTTCACATTTGTTTTATAAATTTGTCTGAATTTTTATAACTATGGTGTCCGGTCCGGGTCAGCTTGTGTGCACCTTGACACTTGAAACTATGTGCATATGAGAAGAAATTGCCTAGTGTTTTGTGTTTGTTGGGAATTGAACCTGAAATCTTATGGTTCTCAACCCATTGACCACTAGACCGCTTGCTATACATTGTTCTGAACCTTTTTAGACTGGTTTTGTTTATCTCTGAAAAAGGAAACGGATGTATGACTCAAGAAGGGGAAGTGACTAACCAGGGTTGTAACTCCATTGATGCAATTTGTTATTTTTGGCAGATTGAAGAACAACATAAGAAGGCTTTAGAAGAGGACCCTTCAGTATTTGATTATGATGGAGTATATGATGATATGAAAGTGAAGGCTGTCCAACCTCGAGCTCAGGATCGCGAAGAGAGGAAGGTAATGTTTTAAGTTGCATTTTTCCCATGTATTTTCAGATATCCAGAATGATTTGATGAAACAAAATAAATGAACAGTTCAAAAGTTTGGAGAGGATACTCATGATTGTTTCTGCAATTATTTGTTAAAACCCTGTGAAATTAGTTGCTATGCTGAGTAGGCTAACAGACCTTTTAGCTGGGAATCACTTGGTCGAAGTAATTTGTGTAGTAACTTCTGTTGTGTTAGGCTATAAGTGAAATTGGATTTTGGGACATTACTTTTTCACCTCAATACAACTTGAAGCCTTCTAATGTATACTGGTTTAGCTCTAGAGCCTAAGATTGACATGTTATGGTGGCTTTGGCAGTAAGATGCTAGGATAAGGAACATTTTCCGAGTAAAATGAATTATGGAATGATTCTGCAAAGTGTTAATTTTGAGCGTATCTCATTCTTTGATTTGTTATTTAATTCAAGGACCAAGTAAGCTGCTCTCTTAACTGTTTTTCATACTGAGGTAAAGTTTCTTTTACATTAGATAAGCTAAAATTATGGAAGTTTTTTTTTTTTTGATGGAATGATGCTAGAAAAAAATAGGAGACGACTCTCTTTTCTCAGTGGTACTAATCTGTTCGATCTAATCTGCTTTTGTTTGGTTGCATTATCTTCTCCCTGAAGGTCTCTTGAAATATGCACAGTAGTTTTCTTCCCTCAAATTTTTTTCCTGTGAAACTGGAGCTATCGTGACTTTCCTTATTTCCTTCTTCCTTTTCAATAATATCTAGAACATGTAATGATTCTTTGTGCACGGGATGATAGCATTAATATCTGCACTTTCAACTTGAAAGAAATGAAAATTACTTCCACAATTTTTGCACGTTTTTGAACTGTTATGCTCTGTTCCAGCCAAAATATATCCAGATGCTAATGGAGAAGGCAAAACAACGAGAACGGGAGCATGAGGTCATTTATGAGAGGAAAATAGCAAAAGAGAGGAGTAAAGATGATCATCTTTTTGCAGACAAAGACAAGTTTGTCACTGCTGCTTACAAGAGGAAACTTCAAGAGCAGGCTAAGTGGTTGGAGGAAGAGCGTCTTCGTGAGTTACGAGAGGAGAGAGATGATGTAAGTGAATATTTCTCATTTACTTGTGATTACCAGTTAGTACCAACTGCAGGATCTCTTTGCTTGCTTATCTTTATACTTAAGGTATACATGTAAAAATTATGGATGGCCTTCCATTTATGTTAATGATCATAATTTAATTTTACACCTAACTGCTCATTTCATTTGATAACCGCCTGATGATCAAGCGTGTTCTGGCAAGATCTTAAGTTAATTCTCGGTTATCAAAAAAAAAAAAAAAAAGTTTTGGCAAGATCATGGCCTCGTGTTCTGGCAAGAAACTCTTATAAAGGAAACAATAACTGAATGAAAGAAAGTTACCTTCTCAATATTAAGGGTTTGTTTTGTAGTGTATTAGTTTTTAGAGAAGTACTTTCTCGGATAATTCTTAAAAAAATTCGCAAATTTTAGATAATTACTTCATAAAGTGTTTGGTGTAGAAGTTTAACAGCATTTTTCAAGTTAAATTAGCAAATTTAACCTCAAGATTTCACTCACATTTGATAGTGGGGCTGTGTTTGTCTTTTAAACTAGCACCTGAATTGCAGGTTCAAAAACAGTTCTGTAAGTTCCAATTTTGTCAGACTAAATGCAGTAGTAAAATTTATCTAATACTGGAGGACGTGTTCTTCATACCAAAGCATCTATTTCTCAGATGCAGACAGTTTCAACTGCTCTAGTTATCCCTGAACAGAAGTACTGAAGCCACCCTACGACTACTGATGTCAAAAGGAAAAACTAGAACTGCTAATCATACTTACTTTATGGACATAAGTGTTTGATCTTACTTTCCTTGTTGGTTTAACACAGATCATTTCACAAGAGATAATCACCGCTAACAGAAATACTGTGTCAGTTGACGATGTTAATCAGTATGGAAAATATAAAGAAGCTATGGTTGTCCGTTGCATGCATTAGTTTTTTCTATTTGAGCTGACAGTGACCCCTATCAGCACATAATCCCTTTATGTTCTAATAATGTGAAATATATTGACAGGTTACTAAGAAGACGGACATCAGTGATTTTTACTTTAGTCTTCAGAAAAATGTTGCCTTTGGAGGAGAGGGCAAGTCCAAGAAGGCTGTGAATCATCATGAACCGGAAACAGTTCAGACAGAAGAAAAGCCTTCATCATCAGCGGATGTACATTCACACATGTCTAGGGAGATAAAGACGCAAGATCATGAACCTTCTGTTTCTCCTCCTCGTAAGGAAATGACTGATGGAGCCACGGATATGAAGCCTCCTTCAGATGGTTTGTCTGAAGAGAGGGCCGAAAAACTAGCTTCCGACAATGTACCAACGACTACCACTGAACCTGCGGCAAGTGATCAACCAAAAGTTGACCATCATAAAAGAAGTCTGGACGCTGTTGCTGCAGCTAAGGAACGGTTCTTGGCTAGGAAGAGGGCGAAGGAACAATAGGTTCCAGCTACTGCTGTTGTTTTTTTTGGTTGAAGCTGATATCTTATCTTTCTATGATTAAGATTTACTCCTGTTATATACACACACTCACATTGTTGTAAGAGTCTTTTTCATGATTTCCGACATTTGAATGCACATTTTCTTACTTTCTATTGAACAGGACTCTGATCAAAGCTGCATAGCTTCCTTGTTTTTGAAACTTCTGGATAATGGAGTAGAGTTGTCGAGGATCAACCGGTAATCGCCTCTCTATCCCGTAAAGGTAGGGGTGAGGTTGTGTACATCTTAACTCCCCCGTCCACTTGTGGGATTAAATTGGGTTTATCGTTGTTGTCTTAAAAGTAGAAATAGTGCCCACAAGTCACTTTTTGGTCCCGTCTTTGAAAAATAGCTATTGTAATGAAATTTCAAATTCTAGAAAATGGAACCCTCAGATATTATCATGATATATTCCAAATTGATTTTGAAACTTCAAGATAATAACTATTTTTCATTTATTGGGGCCGAAAAGTGATTTATTTGTGAATTTTCTTTGCTATTGAATGGCAGTTTATCCATTAATGCCGGAGCCGAAAAAAATGAGGGCTATATATTTATCCTATAATCACATTTTCATAGAAGTCTATTAACTTTTGGTTGGTTCACAAAATTCACTTCAAATTCATGACTTATAGGCTATAGAAATTATTGATTTCTCGATTCATTTCATTGACCACTATGCTGCACCCCTAGTTGTACCTATCCCTTTTGTATATTGCATCACATAGTCTTGTAAGCTCTTATGGCTGCATTGAAACTTGAGTACATAATATATATATATATATATATATATATATATATATATATATATACTAGCAAACAAATGCTTGTGTAATGGTTAGTATCCAAAACAAAAATGTGTTGCAGCAAGGTTTCTTGGATTTTATCAAACCCCACCGTTCCTTTATCATTTACATTTGCGGTGCAAAATATTAATTTCTTTGGAAGTTTGTTGATTGTTGAATCACATGCCACACTGCCAAATTGTTGTACCTATGTCCCAATAGTGGTACCAAAACCTACTATTCTGCTTTAACTAAAGGCTCTCAAACTTTTTTTTCCCTATCCGATGTCTCGATATTCGTTTTGGGGTCAAACTAATCTGAATTTACATCGGGAAGTCACAGAGGTGAATCTAGTTTGTGGGTTCATTAGAACCCATAACATTTATCCTTGTCACTTAAATTTTGGATCCGCCTTCGCTACCACAGCTACCTTTGATGGAAAAGACATTCAATTTCTCTTTTTAGGTGTTCCACCTGGGGTCACTTTAGAGCCCGACTAATTTATGAGTGGCACTAAGAAGTCTCATTTTGGAGAAACGAACTCCTTGCTCAAAATAACTTCATTCTCAAATCTCGAACCTAAAACCTCTAATGAAGTACTTATCACCCCAACACAACATTAAAGACACTCTTTAACTTTCTTCAACATACTATTATGAAATACTATATAGTTGGCAAATGTCAATTATCTCCAAAGTTCCCAAGAACCAACCATGGCTTCTTTCCTCTTTTTCCTCTCCATCATTTCTTTACTCTTTCCCTTCATTTCTTCATCAAACTCCTCCACAACAATCCCTCTTTCATTTCTCAACACCAACACAAATCAAGATTTCTACCAAAAACTCACTCATTTAGCTTCTTTCTCTTTAGCTAGAGCTCATCATATCAAGAATCCTCAAGATTCTTCAATTTCCAACATCCCTTTATATCCTCATAGCTATGGAGGCTACTCAATTACACTTCCATTTGGTACTCCTCCTCAAAAAATCCCATTTGTCATGGACACTGGCAGTAGCTTTGTGTGGTTCCCATGTACTAAAAAGTACCAATGTTCCAAATGTCCTGTTTCTACACAAAAAAATCCAACTTTTATTCCAAGATTGTCATCTTCAGCTAGAGTTATTGGATGTTTAAATCCAAAATGCAGTTGGATTCACCCAAAAAACAGCCCAAAATCTCTTTGCCATGATTGCGAATCGCGTAATAGAACAAACTGTAAACATGCTTGTCCACCTTATATGATTCTTTATGGTTCAGGTTCCACAGCTGGGATTGGCCTAGTTGAAACACTGAACTTACCAAACAAGAAAATTCCCAATTTTCTTGTTGGTTGTTCTTTACTCTCCTCCCAACAGCCCGCGGGAATCGCGGGGTTTGGGAGGGGAATGTCATCATTGCCAAACCAATTAGGAGCTAAGAAACTGTCTTATTGTCTTGTATCTCATATGTTTGATGATATTCCTAAGAGTAGCATGCTTGTTTTGGATACTGTTTACGAAAAGTCGAAAACTTTGACCCGTACCCCATTGCTAAAAAGTCCATTTGTTGTTGGAAGAAATGCATTAGCAGGGTACTATTATGTTGGATTGAGAAAAATCACAGTTGGTGAGCAAATAGTGAAGGTACCATATCAATATTTGGCACCAAATTCAAAAGGGAACGGTGGGACGATTGTGGATTCAGGCACGACTTTCACTTTCTTGAATCATGATATTTTTGTGCCTGTGATGAATGCATTTGTGAACCAAGTAAAGGGGTTTTCAAGAACTGAGAAAATTGAAAGATTGACAAATTTAAGGCCATGTTTCAATGTTTCAGGGCATAAAATAGTGTCATTGCCAGAGATGAAGTTTCATTTCCAAGGGGGTTCAGAGATGGTATTGCCATTGGCAAATTACTTCTCTGTTGTTGGTGAAAATGATGTGATTTGTTTGACAATGGTGAGTGATTCTAGGCTCGAATTGTCTACCGGACCATCAATAATTCTTGGAAATTTTCAAATGCAGAACTTTTTTGTTGAGTTTGATCTCAAAAATGACATGTTTGGGTTTAGGCATCAAGTGTGCAAATGAGATGGAAGTTTGATGATATTGCTTAGACTCTCTAAAAATGTTATCAGACTATGTTGCTTGAATGCTTTTAAAATGTTGAGCATTTTCAAAGAGTCCGAGCAAGGTAAAGTGTTGGATGTGCTATTTTTGGTGGATCTAGCCTGCTCTAGTCGATATTTTTTAAGAGTCTGAACAATATAGGTGAAAAGTGCTCTAAAGACTAGCTTTTGTGTAGTTCTTTTACTTGAACTTTAGAATATTAGATAAAAATAACACCAAATGAGATTTTCTTTTGAAGTATTCATGAGATGATTTTTTGTTCCATAACTGCATTGTGAATTTGTGATTATATTTGCAAGAAAAGAAATGGTAGTTTAGTCACTGGTTAGAGGGCGATAATGCTTACCACATTTGATTTAAGGTATTAGCTAATCACGAGATTATCTTATTCTATTATTTTATATTAAAATATAAAAGTATTATTATTTATCTCATCCCACATATATAGGGATGGGCGTTTTGGTTTTCAGTTTTAGAAAAGTGTGCACCGTATATTAAATCAAACTAATTTGGTTTGGTTTGGTTCGGTTTAATTCGGTGTTTTTAATTCGGTGTTTTTCGGTGGGAATGAAAAATAAAATAAGGATAAAATATAAGATACTTAGAAATTTAAAACTATGTTAAGGAGTGATGCGTATCACTGTGGAACACTTATTATGCTAACTAAAAGACTATATTTGTCTTTATCAAGAACATTGTGCCTCCAAATATTTCTTGAGAAAAACAAATACGAAGACGGTTCCTTTACATAATGTACATTGGTAAAAATATGTTTGAGTTTCTCTTGGAAATTAATATTTGAAGTTAACTATTGAATTGTACATTTGTTGTTACATTGATTTGTTCATGAATGATTTAATTGTTAGTTGAATTTTTAATTTTTAGTTAAGAGAATGCCCATATATATATATATATAATATTTTTAATTTTTATTTTTTTTAAAATAAAAGTTCGGTTCTTCGGTGCATCGAAGTTTTGAGACCCTTACATCGAACACCAAACCGAAGAATTGAACTTTCGAAAAAATAACACCGATACCGAACCGAAAAACCAAAAAACCGAAGAACCAAATTAATTCGGTTCGATTCGATTTTTCGATTTTTCGATATTTGTGCCCACCCCTACACATATCAAACGACAACTTTGCAAGTGAAAATTGAGAAAAATATTCTAGAGTTTGAACTATTATTTTATGTTACGTGGTTGATACAAACATGGGCGGAGCTAGAGGTCCAACCCATTAATCCAAACTCTGAATCTCTTAAGAAATTCATTGAATATATACACGTGACCGAATTTCAAACAATAGCTGTTAAAGGGCTATTTATCAAAAAAATAGTCCAAATGTTCGGGCCTTTGGGCTGTAAGGAGTGACAGTCCACTTAGTAAGAAACTGTGAACAATTCTTCGAGTCTTTCGGAAACAATTTTTTTACAGGATAAGATTTACGTATACACCACCATCTCTAGAACTCACTAATAAGATTACTTTGAATATATATTTTTTTTTTGTTGAAAGAATGATACATTTAGCTACCTTTAGTTTTCAAACTACTTGATCTAGTCTTAGATTTTTTCAAAATAATTTTGTATAATATTATTTCTCAAATAAAGTTTGAGTGAAAAAAGTATGATCTTGAAGATTTATATAGTCGACACCTAATTGTTTGAGACTAAAAGTTCGAATCTGATCGCTATTAATTAACTATGACATAAAACACTCGAAATATGCATTTTGTGTCATTTATTTGTATACATGTAATCCAAACAAATTCAAATGAAAAACATATTTATCGAAAGAAATATGATTACTTGATGAGATATTTCATTGATATTTAATCGTTTCGATGTTAAAATTGGAGTTTTTGGTCAAAATCATCCTTAAATTATACCCTAAACTTAAACTACATTCTTAAAGTATCATTTTTAGCAAAAAACCATCCTTTAAGTATTTAAAAGTGAACAATTTTCATCTTTCTAATTGAATTTATCAGAAAAATAACAAATCACACAAAAATCAAGTCATCCCTTCGTAATTATTATTCTTAGATACACCAAAAATTCTATTGCGAACTTTTTCGGTAATTGATTTAGCATTATGCAAATTCTTTTAATTTGATAGTTCTTTTTCATTTATTTTTCATGTAATTTGATATTAAAAATATTATTAGTTAAAATATGCTTCTTCTCTATTGAATATGCTAGAAGCGGTGTTTGTTGGAGACTTCCGCTTCTCCGGTGTATTCTTATCCAGAATCTTTCCGTTACTAAATGAGAAAAAAAGCAAATCATGTATCCTCACACCTTCAAAACATTTTTTGTTTCTGTAAGCAATAGTGTCTAAAATTTTTAATATTTTTTTGAAATTTTTTTTATAGCAAGTAATGAATTATTTAGTAAAAATAAATCCGATCGTTATAAATGTATTTATTAAATTTTTTACTTTACCCTTTTTCTTTTAATTTTAGAAAAATACTTATTGCTTAGATTTTTTCTAATAGAGAAGTGAGTCAGTTCAATTATTGACAAAGACAGATCCTTCTGTTCAATTCTGCACACAAAAAAACAAAAGCTTCTATTCTATCATTTTTCCGAGGAGAGCTTTGGAGTAACGATAAAGTTATTTTCGTGTGATTTATAGATTATATGAATTTGAGCCGTAGAAATAACAACTAATTAGAATACATGGTCTATGTCACACCCCTTAAAGTGTAGTTCTTTATATGGACCATTTAACAAATGTTATGAGAAATTAAACCGATTCGTAAGGACTAAGTAGTAATCAATAAAAAGCGTCTTCGTCTTTCTTCACTCGATGTCTGATATTTGTATTGAAGTTCGATAAAATTTGAATTCACACATTATAAAATTTATTTCTTAAAAATAGTGTTCATCCTAGACCTCTAATTAAAATTTTAAGAGTGGAGGAATTCCGAACCATCCAACTAAATTCAACCATGTTGATGATAAAAAGCTTTTTCAAAAGCACACGCCATAGTTGTGTTGCAAATTTACATAATTAACTTACCACAGTCTCTAACTTTTTCTGCACCACACCACCTTTTTTCACAAGTGGGAATCAACATTTACCTTTCCTCTCTTTATGATGATTTTGGATGAATACGATTTTTTTATTTTTAATTTTTTTTTTTTGAGTTTGAGTTTGAGTTCTGAAAATGAAATAAGGTATAGAAATCACTTCTTCCTTTAATGACACGTGTTGCATGTCCAAAGTTCTTTCATGACTCGAACCAATAAAAACAAAAACAAATGAGAAAAACATATATTATTGTTAAACTATTTATATTGAAACTCGGTGCATGATGCATCCCCTATTAAGATAGGATTTTTGGAATCAACATACTCTTTTTCTCGAATTCTACATGAATACGAAATATTATTATGCATATAAGAACAAGGATTTACATGTATCTATTAAGGATATATATACTTTGTGTGAATCCATAAAATAGTTTTGTAGATACTAGGAAGTTGTTGGTGAATGTTTTGCACCCTTATAACAAGATCCTAAGATCATGCCATATCTAACTCTTGAAAACATGAATATTTTAAGATTACATGTCACACTTCTTGGTGTGACCTTTTCAAGATTTGAAATATTGAATTGAAATATTTTGTGCATCAAATTATCTGATGTTTCGAACTTTATTCTTGAACTTTTGCTCACTAATAAAAGTTTATGCATTCTACAACTATTCACTAACCAAAAAAGAAAAAAAAAAAAGAGAGAAAAAAAATTCAAGTGAATTAACACCAAAATATAACAATCCCCACTAAAACTTTACACTGTTTCCTATTTATTAAAGGTCTAAAACAATAGTAATATTTAAATTACAAAAATTCAAAACATATTCTTCCTCCGTCCCATTTAATTATATGTCATCTTTTTACTTTGCACTTGCATTAAGAAATGATGTAACTTTACCCTTCTACCCTTATTTAATTTTTTTGGAACTCAAGTTTTCAATCAATGAATATGAATTGATTTATTTTGATTAATTAATTTAACCAATGAACATGAATCATTTACTTAGCTTTTCTAAGTTGGTCAAATATATATTTTCAAGGCTAATAACTCACAAAGGTAAAAAAAGAACAATATGGTAATTTATGTATTGATTTTATGAAATGACAAGTATTATGGACCAACTATTTATAGAAAGGGATGACATATAAAATGGGAACGGAGGAAGTATTATAAAGAAAAGTGTATGTATACTACACGGTTCTTGTTGGAGGTAAGGTTCATGTCCCCCATCCCCACATTTTGTACGCTTTCTGAATTAATGGACATGGCAGGGATCAAATCTAACCCCCACATTAGTGACTTACAACCAATTGATGATGATTTCAAAAAAATAAAATAAAACGCTACACGGTAAAAACCTAGATGAAGAAATCGGGGTTGATTTTTTTTTACCTTATTTAGAAGTTTTGGGTTCATAGCTTTGAAATGGCAAAAACACTAGTAAGAAGTGCTTCCCTTTTAATAGCTAGGCATTACACGATGTTAATTATAGATTTCGAGTTCGAACTTTTGAAATGGAAAAACTTATGAGATAGGAAGCATTTTTCTCTTTAGTAAGACCAATAAATTATAAAAATTAAAAAGGAAAGTGTATGATCAACAAATCGTACATTCTTAGATGAAGGAACCATAGTTAAATTGTTCTATCTAACTCAGAAGTTTCGAGTTCAAACCTTCGAAATAGCTAGGCATACATGAAGTTAACTAGAAATCTCAAGTTTGAACTCTCAAAACAGAAAAACTTTTGATATGAAAATGCTTTTCTCTTTAGTAAGACCAATAATACTGAATATTGAATATCAGATGATTTCATGAAAGAAAAAAGATCTAGTAGAGAGAGAAAGGGGAGAAAGATAGTTTTGAAAATAGAGAAATTCTTCAATTCTTCTTCAAACATCAACATGACAATTTTGCACCAATTGATACTTCCCAACAACAACACTATTCCCAAGAAATTTTCCACCAATACCAACATAAGCAGGACAATTAACATACAAATGATATTTACTTGAAATAAAACTCCCAACTTTCCACCTAACTCTTCCATCAATTCTAACATTTAATAAAATTGTACCAAACATTATATCTTGACTAATTGCATTACCTAAGTAAGGTGCAATTGGTACATTATTACCATACACAAAAGGTGACCATATCGACACATCTTTGTGACCTTGGTACGTTTGTGGCAATAATGTTGGTAGTGTAACTTGTTGGCCATGATACGTGGTGTAGACATCGAGTTTATCGTAGTAAATTCCAATTTTATCGTTAGGGTTACGAGAGGCGATCGTGATTTGTATGTTGGTTGTGAGGAAATTAAAGGGGGTAGAGGTGTTGAACGCGTACACGGTCGCATCTTGGAGGATGAAATGTGGTTTTGTTGGACGTAGGATGAGAAAAATGAGGAGGATTGTGAAGAGGATTAAAGTTACGAATGCGATCAAGGCGGTGATTAGGCAGCGTTGGAGGTTGTGCCGCTCATCGTCGACGTGGTGGCCGCAGTCCTTTTCCGTCATGATGGTGGTGGATGGTAGTGGTGAGATATTTTGATTGTTTTGGAGAGTTGAAGTTGAGAGAGTATTTATTGAGTTTTGAGATAAGTTGATGAAAATGTGGTTATAGTTTTCAAGATTATGAGAGAGTGGTTTCCTAATATAGAAGAATTTGGTAGAGTTTTTTTTTTTTTCTTTCTATTTTTGTTGGGTTTGTACATGTTTTTGAGCGTCTATTAGACAACCTCTTTATATTTATGAGATAAAAATAAAATTTGTGTATATTCTACCCTTTTCAGACTCCACGTGTGAAATTGTACTAAATATACTGTTATAAGTAAAATCAACTTGATGGTGTAAAATCACATTATTAAACTGATAATGTATATAACTTAAACTCCAGTTACTATCCATAAAGGAAGAATTATAACATATTAACACGATTAATTTAAATTCATATTGTCATATAAGATCTTTATCTACTTATAAAGAAAGTGTACATTTAATTAAGAGTGAAATAATCTCATCTATCCTGGTATATAGTAGTTATTGATAAATTGTGTTAATTGTGCCAAAGACCAATACAAAAGCCAAAGATGTACTTATGATGAATTAGAGGATATTAAAGTGAATGGTGGAAAATGAAGTTTGGTGATGGTAATTAAGTTTTGTTTGGTACAACCTTATCTTTTAGGAATAGATGCTTCTACACACACAAAAAACAAGGGTTAAAAGGTTAAAAAGTTATAAAGAAAGATTCAAGAATTATACCAAAAAGTATATATATATATATATATATATATATATATATATATAGTACTAGTATGAATGATTATTAAAAAAGTTTAAAAAAAAAATAAAAAAAGTAGTAGTAGTAAAACTGATTAATTTTTTTTAGACGCTACTTCAATATATATATATATATATATATATTGTAAATGCAAATGACACTGATGAAGGTATGACATGATTCTCAATTCACACCCACCAACTCTGTCTATTGTACAAAGAAAGTGTAAGAACTTTAATTTGGAGTTTTTCATTATTTGGAAATTTTGATTTCGTTTTTCATGAATAAAGACGATAACAACAACAATATCAAGAACATATTTCGTGTAATTTCATAAATAAAATTTAGAAACAAGATATACATAGATCATTATGTTTTTATGGAGATAAATAGACTATTTTCAATAGACTTTTGACTCAAAAAATTAGAAAAGAGAAGAAAAGAAAAAAAAAGAAAAGACTTCATAGCATAAATATAAAAATAAAATAAAATATAACAACAAAATAACAAAATACAAATGAATGAGCAAAAGATAATAAAAAACATTTTTCATATAATAAAGACATTCTTTTGTCTAGTAGTTTGCTATCAAAATTCATTATCCCAATTAATTTAGGTTTATATTACGCAGAATCAATTAGTTTCTTGTTTTTACCATACAATGGGTCAACAAACCTAATACAATGTTATGCCACCTCATACAATGTTTTTACCATACAATGTTATGGCACCTCATGTACCTACTTATCGTATTTTTATCATTGCTTGATAGTTTCATAAAAAGAGAGTAAATAGTAATATTTATATCTGAGATTGTTTTCTTTTTTTTAATAATAAGCTAATCAAATTTTTATTGTCTTCGCCTACAAATTATAGAAGTAGTCTTGTTTTTTACCCTAATCCTCATGAGATATGCTCCCTATTAGTAGGATTTTTTCTATTTTCATAAGTTAAACTCGAAATACTTACTAAAAAATAAAAAATTCTTACCAAAAATCATTCTATTCTTACAGTTCTCCGAAATTTTGATTAAGAATAGAGTTAGGGGCACTTGTCACCTTAAACCTAGCTCTATTCTTAATCTAAAAGAAAATTTGTCCTCTACGTATATTATAATCCTATTTAGAATTCACTTGTGCACGTGACTTTTGCTCTTTCAAATTTGTTAGAATTTTTTTTTTTTTAGATGAGAGTCTATTAAAAATAGTATCGTCACTCCATAAAAATAGGAGAAAAGAGCCTATGTACACTTTTCTATTCAGAATTCATTTACGAAATTATACTGAATAAGTTATACTAACGTTATGATACGTAATAAACTACGAAGCTGCCACACAATTTTAGAAATATGATGGAAACTTCTATTATTTAATTATTTATTCGCGCTCTATACATATTATGACTTGATTATGGTTACGCAAAAAATATGTTTATAAAAAGATTATCTATATTATTTATAACATATATGTAAATATTTAATGTGGATAAAATTTTCAATCTCCGTTTAATCCAAGCAGAGAAGACAAAGAAGCAAAAGGTGTAGGGAACAAGAGAAATACTAACTAATATCACCACCTTTCGGAGTCGCTACTCTTTGGATGCACACAAGGTGAAAACTCCGTTTCTATGCAATAGCTCGTAAATCACATAGGAGAGGTAAACCGCACTAGGCTAGCTCGGTGCGACGAACCCAAACTTGAAGACAAACCTCTTATTTTTGCTGGCAAGGGGTTTCGAACTCGAAACCTATTCCACCACCTCGTTTCTCATCTGTATTAAAATTCTAACTTTCTAAGGGATAAAAAACGAGAAAGAGGATAAGAAAAGAATACTTTTGAGACAAAGACCTTTAGTAACTTTGTTAAAAAAGAAGTTGTTTCTCCCTCATGCATTGTCCGGAATCAATTTGAATTCATATCGAAAAGTTCCATTTTGAAGGTGCACTTTCTACGAGAGAAATGATTTCATACTCAAAAGTTCATACCCAAAACCTTTGATCGAGAATGAATTACACATAGCTCTACCATAACCATAGTAACTTGGTAAATGAAGTCGTATATGCAATCAAAGCACAAAGTTAATATATACGTCGATAAATCATCTCATTTACAAGAAATTGCAATGTCTAGATGTTGTTTATATCTTAATTGTTTCTCAATATAGAAATGTATCGTTCTTTCTTTTGAAACAGAAGAAAAATTACCTCATCTCGTATAATGCAGTACTCAAGGTCAAACTCAAACTAATTACCTATGGGAAACAGAAATAACCATATTAGTCTACACATCTAACTGACGTTAAGAGATTCAAAAAAATGTTAAGAACCCCCAATGATTTTCTATTTTTAGAATCAAAAACCCGTAAATTCAAAATCCTAGCTAGCTCCGCCGCCACAGAATATAAAACAATTTTGCCAAGATAGTGAGTTTACTTTACAATTATGAAGAAGCAAAACAAATGAGCCCCCAAAAGCTTTTGACATTAATAAAAAGGACATCTACAGACAATTAAGTTGTCAATGTAAGCATGTACAATATATGTTTTGGGAGCATATGATATTAACTGATACTACTACCAAGTTCTAATTGAAGAAACCTAAAAAATTATCCCAGATGAAACAGCAACAGCAGCAGAAGCCTCTGAAGTCGTTTTGGTAGAGACGCGGCAACTAAGACTGACAAAAACACGCTGTTCCCACGCATACCTGTAAACGAGATTTTGTTAGCTTCATAAGCAAGATGACAAAAACATCATATTTCAACAACTTGTCTAATAAAAACTATGTCTGCTTGAACTCTCAGCAAATGTTGTTGCATCCATGTCGGATTCTCCAAATATACACTATGTACCCATCATCGCAATTGTCGGAGAGTCCATGCAACATAGAACTGTATTGTTTCGATATCTTTCTTACTGTCTTAACTCTTACCCCTTAGATAAGACAGAATATACTTTAACTGCATAACAAAACCTGATCAATAAATACAGCACCAAATCATATGATCAAACAAAACTAAGAAGCCAAGATATCTTTATGGTTCTGAAAAATATGAACATGAACTATACAAGCTTCACTAGTAAACTACAGGCTCAAAAGTACAGAAGGCAGATACACGGGCCTACCGTGACAAAATTGTGGAAAGTACAAATGTAATAGGTAGATCTCTTTGAAATTAATAATGCCACTCGATCCACATAGAAAAGAATCATTAGAAAATTTCAAGCCACAACTTAATTCACTTGCAGCTGCAGAGATGTCCATACCACATCTGAGAAACAAGGCTATGCATTTAAACTTCAATTTCTACGTAATAGATTCCTTCAATGTAATCTATAATCATCATTAGCGATAAACAAACAAACAACAACTTACCCAGTGTAATCCTTTATGTGGGGTCTGGGAAGGTTGTACGCAAACCTTAGCCCTACCTTGGGAGGTAGAGAGGATGTTCCCGATAGACCCTCAGCTCAAGTAAAAGCATCACAAAACAGTTTGAAAAACGAAACAACGGGAATGAAGAAGCCAAGACTAAATGCTAAAGAACGCATGACAAAGCATACTTAAAATGGAGCAGTCACTACTATAAATAATACGATAATCGAAGTACAAGAAACATTAAATTAAATAGTAATAGAAATGGAATAACAAGAAACTCCACTACCAGTATGGAAAAATAAATGATCATTATTAGTGATGCACAGTTCAAAAATTTAGGAAGTTCCAAAACCTTATTGCATCATTGTGAGAACAGTTTAAAAGGAAAACCTCTATGGAAGCATAGCATGGCAGGCAAGTCCTAAAGTAAGTTTTTTTCCATCCACACAGAAAACGGGAAAAGATAAAATGATCTGTTTATGATTATAAGGAATATTTAACGCTACAAACATCACGTGTATATTAGGAACTACTGCCAGTACCTACTACTATTGCCAACATTTCAATTAAGTGATCTAGAAATAGAAAATGTGTGAAGAATATATCTATCAAGTATACTTCTTGATTCCTTACTAAAACCCAGGGACATTGGACATGAGGATGTAAATAACAAACCAGCGCTTAATTTAATGTTTCAATTTTATCCTTGATATATACAAGGCACTATGCATTGACCTTTATCATTTTTTTCTATTGGTTGTGCTAGACCTTTTACCTTCTAAACTTAAATATCTAAAATAGTCATGCACTTATTTTCTAGGAGAAGTACCACAATGTACCTTATTATGTCTGAGTTTGTTCTGTTCGTTGTAGGTCATAAGTTTATTCCTTGACGCTCAAGGTTGTCCCTTAATTTTCAGATCACCAAAATTACAGCACAATACCCCAAAAGTCATTGCTTTTTCTACATTCAGAGAAATTATGATGACAATAATAGATTTATGCTCACATAATATCGTTTGACCTGTGGCAATAGATATAAAATTATCATTAAGAGTACAACATAAAACTGCATGCATAAAGAAAAGCCCATTCGAAACTCTATGCTTAGTATAACTTCAAGTGATTTAAGGTGATCTCTGCGGAAGGGCAGATAATGGCTCTATGAAAATATTAGTAGTATCTTTTTGGGGATAACAGTATAGCTAAGACGCGATAAGTAATGAACAGAAGTTACATTTTGAGAAACTAAAACCTAAAGATCTCAAAGTTGGATACTGCCTCCCCTGACAAAATCTGAACATGCCACGAACTATAAGATGAATTATGACCGTACATATAAAAATTAATCAAACCTACTATCAGCTAGAAATAAGCACACATAGTCCCGTCATCGAAACTGCACATTGCTTAGAAGGTCTACTTGATTTCTTTCTTAAACAAGTGGAGAGCTGATAAAGGAGTATTAAAAGGAAAGCACGTCAATCCCACCCAAATTCAATGATACATAGTGGATGACGTATATGTATTTTATTAGACCATGATATCTTCCAAAACTTAAACAGATTGAAGCAAAGATGGCATCTACTAAGCCACGAATTGTGACTCAACCTGCCCAAACATTTATGGTTGACCCAACCCAGAAGTCCATTTTATGATATCACTCTTATCCCCTCATCCATACACGAGGCAATACTCTCTATAAATATATTCATATACCTTGTCACATCCACTTCTTTCCAACGCTTTTATCATTACACCATAAAGCAAGAATATGGAACAATTACCGGGCAAGTACATTCTCAGATAGATGGGAAGTATGCAATCATACAAGCAGTGATAAATTTGCAAATGTAGAAAAACGTCCTACAGCTTAACTAATCGTTTAACCTTACCATTAAGACCAAGTACCCATAGATGCAGCTAGCAGCTGCACACCTTGAAATTCTTAAACCACTGAAACTGACTCATCTTAACTCTACTTTCATCTGTGCATTCACATCTCCAATTACTGAAGTCCTTCCCTATCCCCTAGTATTCACTCTTCTTCTCAAATCCACACATCTTCCTAGGTTACCAAGTGTGGAGATCAGGTAACTTTTAAGAGTAAGCCGAAGTCATCAGAAACCGCCATGATTAGGA
This sequence comes from Solanum pinnatisectum, assembly GCA_035578085.1. NCBI lineage: Eukaryota > Viridiplantae > Streptophyta > Magnoliopsida > Solanales > Solanaceae > Solanum > Solanum pinnatisectum. The sequence continues at coordinate 36,470,055 of CM069086.1, forward strand.
TTCTTTAGGACCAAGAATCTAAACCTTCAAGTTTGTCAGAGTCTTCCTCATTTGAGGACTGTAGGTCCAGATTTGAAGAGACACAGACATGTCTGCTCCAAGCTTTCTGTTACCTAACGTGATCAGAATACAGACACTATGAAAGGTGATATCCTCTATTTCAGCAAAAACTAGGAGGTCTTGAACACATCAGCAACTGGCCAGTCTACTTATCATCTACCAAGAGATGAGCACATTCCAGTTGTTGCAGTTCAAGAGTGAACTTCTACCAGCAGCTAGTAGAGAAGTAAACAATACATACAAAAATTGCACATGAACTAAACAAATCCTACTCTCGTTGAACTATTAGGTGTCACTTTCCAGTAATTTATATTCCAAAAAAAACTTCGGTAGGACTAGGAAAACAAACATGTCAGGGCACCGGGACAAAATAAATTAAGTTATACAGGCTGATGTCAATAATCAAATATGTGAATCAACAGAATGATCCAGAAGCAAATTCCATAATTGAACTACAGGACCTTTCGACATCTCGATTACCTCAAGATCAGTGATGTATATAACTACTCTCAATTCATATTTACTTTTTAACATAACATATCACGTTTACATTCACGTCCACTTCATTCATTATGCTATGGACTATTAAAAGCAAGAACAGCCAAGGAAACGCTATTAGCTTGATAACCAATGTACCTCAGAAAAACAACTACTGAGAAAATTATACACAATGTAAACCAATGAACCCTTATAATTAGTCTTTCTTGTAATTACTCAGACCACAATTAACCACATTGCATTTGCCAATAACAATAGATTTTCACCTTAAAACAAGCAAAGATCACCGTCAGAGTCCAACCCGGCACTGTCGTGCACCACCAAGCAAGGTACCCGATGAATTATTCAACCCGACCCCCACTGACAAATCCTTACAATAGACCCTTACAAACCTCCTCCTTGCTCTCCAAGCCCCAGCCCTAAATCTAACCCTAGCCACCATCCTCACATTGAACCCAATTGCACGTTTTTGCGACCTTTCTTTGTTCATCTGATCAAAAGCCCGATTATTCACATATGCGCCCGCAGTAGCAAAACTCGCTTGCCGGGCCGTCTCAGCCCTCTTCTCCTGAAAGAAAGGCGGAACCGTTGTATCCGAAAGCGACACATCATCATAGAAAACCGCTGCGGCGACATCATCATAGTAAAGGGTCATCTTCTTATTTGGGTTTCTCACAGTAAAACGAAGGTCCCATTTACCAGAAATCAGCGAATTGGTGAGATTAAGATTCGATACTGACAGTGAATCAACTCTGAACTCGGGAATTCGAGGACGGAGTATAAGCCAGAGAATGAAAACAAAGGTACCGGCGATGACCATAGCAGCTATAGCCATACCGATCACTCGGCGGAGGAAGGTGTTGCGTTGGGCATCGTAGGGATTATTAGGTTGGTAGTACGGGTTGTTTTGGTAGTACACCGCGGAGGCAGGTGGCGGTGCTGCATATGGGTAAGCGGTGCCTATCGGTGGTTGTTGGTGAGCAGCACCTCCGTAACCGTTAGGGTTTGGCGGCGGTGCTCCGGCGGCAGGGTAACCGGTAACTGGCCGATTGGGGTCGTTCATGGCGGAGAATTTTTGGTAGCATAAAAGGCGGAGAATTGGGAGGTTTTATAGTGAATGGAATGCTGCAGTAAGTCGGCCATGATTCTTCCTTTTTAAACAAAAAGAGTAAAATAGACACTTTAGGTAGTTTTTTTTTGATAATTTAAGAAGTTTGGGGCCTAATATGTAATAATGTCCACAACTTTTTTTTTTTCAATTTATTCCTTCGAAAATTTATACATATACTTAGTATAAGCAAGCTCTAAGATTATATCTTTGGAATAAAATTTCAATTAGCAAAGGAAATCTAATATGGCATGAATCATCGAATCTATGTTCAGAAATAGTAATGCTTTGAAAATAAGCGTAATTCATTAAATGAAAAACACTAATTGAATAAGTTAGAAATGTCTTCAAATTCCTCGTCAAATTTTACAAGTTTTATTAAGTTTTGTCTCGAATTAAGTGAAATGTGAGGGTGGATTTTGATATATGAAAAGGTTGGGGATTGATATGTAAATAACATCTCTAACTTGATCTTTTCATTTTCTTCTAAGTTAAGAAAAAACTTAAGAGCTTAGTAGGCACATGACTTGCATAGTGAAATATTTTCTCCATAATTATTTATTTATTTTGAAGATTAGCCGGATAATCTAAATTTTGGCTATTGTTTATAATAATTTTGTTTTGCTTTAGAAATAAGTATTTTAAGTGATATGTATATTTTCTATAATGATAGTTCAATTAAAATAGAAGGAAGATTATGATAAAATGAATAAAATTCTTTATAATGATCGAATGGTCTTTTAATCACATATATGTACTTAAAACTTAAAAGTTATCGAGGAATGGAGGTATTTGTCTTATACTAAAACATGGGGAGTGTATGTTTTTTAAACCAAACTAGAAGGATGAAAATATAAATTTACTAAATTAAGATAAATATCATAACCACCATTTGTTTCCCACAAAATCCATGTTTCTAAACAGCGGTTTTTCTAATGGACAACTCAATGCTTACTCATCTTTTTTTGATTGTTTTATATTTTGTTTGATACTTGTATTGAGGTTCTCAAAGGATCATTGGGGAAAACGCAGCTCTCTAGTATTTCTTTTTATAATCAAGATTTGAAATTTTTTATATTTATGATTTTTAAATTTTATATACGTACATTTTTAAATCTTGCAAAACTCTTACCCCTCTACAATATTTTTAATCTAAAAATGAAAATAAAAATATTTAAATTTTAAACCAATACTATGAGCAATATTATGCATGTGGACAAAGTTTCTCAAACTAAGGAAAGAATAACATGAAAGAACATATGATTGAAGTAAACATGCACAAACTTACTCTCCCTTTTTTTAGTTTAGAAGCAATTAAAAGTGAGTAAAAAGTAGTGAGAATAACAAAATATTACATGACACACAAAATCAATATCCCATATATCTAAAAAGATTAGCAACATTTCACCAACAAGATCAATTTTCAGCAGAAAAAAACATAATCATATTAACTGCAGTTAAAATTAACTTCCAATAGCATCATTTCGATAAAACTTAAAGCAAAAAAAAAAACTTGTGATCAAGCTCTTATATGATCACTCATTATAAATGGAGATAAAAAGGAAGCAGATCTATGATAAGAATCAGTCTATATTATAAGTAATCAGTTCAAACTGAATGAAAAACATCTGTATAAATAGCTAGAAAATCACATTATGGCATATGTCAAAACTTTTCAATTCAGAACTGTAATCAAAGTATTGAAAGAAAATGATATGGAGAAACAAAATCTGAAACTAGAGGGAAGGAACTTACGGTTTCATGGAGAGTTCGATGTATACTTGAAACTACAGCCAAGACCCATCAAAGATCTTCATTCAAGTTGAAGAAATTTTGAATCTTCAATTGCTGCACAGTGAGCAATATCGAAAAAGTGATGAAATAACTTGTTATTGCAACTTTAAGCAAACTTTGAAGTACCCTGCTGAGACCTTAATAGAATATAAGCTGATCAATGTCGATGATAACAGCGGCAATACAAATGTAACACAAAATAAGTAGCTAAGAATTCTTAACGTATGAAGAGCATGCTTAATGCTGTTTGTCAGTTACCTAAATCAGGGCCAAGAAGAAATAAAGGCCAGATGATACACAGTACTATACTAAGATATAAAAAAGTTAACTTGAGGTGGCTTGGTCGATTACGGTGGGTTATTGCTGCACGGAACTGTTAACACCTGCTGCAGCTGATTCTGTGCCAATGATCTCCTCAATTGGAATCTCCCTGTCAATCTGCTCGTTTTCGTGTACTTTACCATCATTAGAATTCTGAACCAGTGGATCTGCAGCGGCTGGAGCTTCTTCTTGGCTAACTGAGGTTGCCTTGTTGAGTTCAGCAGAATGAGATGAGGCATCTGCCCCAGCTGGTTTACTCTCTATCTTCTTTTCATCGACCACATCCAGTGCATCTTCAGCAGCAGGAGCTTCTTCTGCAATTTCTTCTGGGCTACCTGAGCTTGCCTTGCTGAGTTCAGCAGAAAGAGATGAGGCATCTGTCCCAGCTGGTTTGCTCTCAATCTTATTTTCTTCAAACACATTCAATGGAAGCGTTTTATTGTCAGTTTTAAGGCTGTTATCCAGAGGCATATCTTCCGCTTCTCGATTTTTCATTTTCTCTATGTTTCCCTCATCCAATGTTTCTTCTTTTTCTTGCACAATTTCCATCTTATCTTCACTTTCCGGAGGCTCCTCAGGGACAATCTCACCATCATTGGTCTTCTCCTCCTCATCCTTTGTTTCCTCTTTTTCTTGCACAATCTCCATCTTATCTTCACTTGCCAGAGGCTCCTTGGGGACAATCTCACCATCATTGGTCTTCTCCTTCTCATCCTTTGTTCCTTCTTTTTCATGCACAATTTCCATCTTATCTTCACTTGCCAGAGGCTCCTTGGGGACAATCTCACCATCATTGGTCTTCTCCTTCTCATCCTTTATGTTATCTCCATCGGTGAGATTCTTAGATGCCATCTCTAGATCTTGGACTTCTAGATCCTCTGCATCAGGCAAAGCAGATTCATCACTTGCCTTAGTTTCTTTCTCAGTAGCACCCTCAGCTTCTCGCTCGCCACCATCCTCCTTGGCTTCTTTATTGGAACTTGATTTCCTTTGTCTCTTCGTACTGGGAGTATCACTTTCTGGTGTCTCTGTTGCTTTAGATTTTCCACCCAACCTAGTTGATCGTCTAGGAGTGTCACCTGAATAAGTCAGAAAGTAGAGGATTCATCCAATCAATACGGAATTTAAAACAAACCTCCCAGAGATGAATCTGCAACATCTCATCCGAAGAATTTACTGGATATTTCATTGGGAGATATGCATTCCAGATATGCACAAACAAACAAAAGGAGAATAGAGAAGATATACCTGTACCCCAATTAAATTCAGAAGCACGAGGTCCTCCTGGATGTGATTTCAGATACTTGTCCAATTGCCTCTTGTTCTTAATTTCGTCGCTGTCAGGTGAAAAAAATACAGTATCATTCCTTCTAGGGGTACTGCTCTTTCCTGGAGTGAACTGGAAAGACGAACAAATACTTACTACCAACAAAATACAAACTGATTAAAATAAAAAATACTTCCACAAGTCGGCATTCTAAATAGAGACTCAACTTTTGTAGACAACCCTCTAGGAGAAATTCACTTCAGAATTTTAAGCCACATCAGATAGGCCACAGGTCCATCAAAAGAGGAGAAAAGTTCAGATTCACTGATATTTTTCGTATATGTTCCGCACAGGTAATTATAGTTGGTGCCACATTCAACAAACTTAAATAAGTAACATTCAAAGTTGAAGTTGATTCAAACTTCTGACAATCTTTAGATATATTTCAAACAACAACAAAATTTCTGTATTAGGGCAGACTAGTAGCATTAGTTTCCAAGTTAGTCCTGAGTACTTGTATAAATATAAATATCTCTCCTAAATAGGAATCTATGAGTACTCCAGATGTTTCATGGTCAATACTGGAACAGCTTGCACCACCAATTACATAAAGAGCTGTACAGTGACTAACTTATGTCTTTTGAATAATGGCTTGGAAACCATATGAATTAAAAGAGGTGATTAAATTAACCAACTAACACCACAACATCTTAATTATGACATTATACAGATTAGCTAGGAGACAATTCCGCCTACATCCTAAATGCTGGTATAAATACCTCTCCTAAATAAGCATTTATTTCAAGTTAGTATACATCTTTCATTGTCAATACTGGAACAGCTTCCCCCCTCAATAACATAAAAGAACTGTTTAGTGACGATCTACCCTTTCCAACTAATAACCTGGAAGCTATATGACTGAAAAGAGGTGATGAAATCAACAAACTAAACCGCAGCATCTTAATTTTGAAATTATGCAGATTAGCTAGGAGACAATCCCGACAGTTATGAAAATCATACACAAAAATGATTTCTATCAAGTTCATAAGACAAACTGCATATACCTATTCATGGAACTTCTGCTATGAAGCTAACTAAAGCATAATACACCTACTTGTTTGAGTTCCACGATACTTCACTCATAATTATTCATTCAGATTCAGATTCAAACAAGAAAAAAAGTCAAAAAAATGAATTCTATTAAGTTCATATCAGACACACATCTGCAAACACATACTGAATATACTTAAATTGCATAATTTTTAGCTAGGAAGCTAACTAAAGCATAATGCATCTACTTGTTTCAGAGCTGCACATGTCACACATAATTAAATCTAGATCACAATTAACGCTTAACATATCATTAATTCAAAACAACAAAAACAGCTAAATCGAAATTTAATCACCAAATCATAAACTCATGAAAACCTAAATCCGCACACTAACAGCAGCAAAAGTTATATCTTCATTTTTTCAACCACAAAAACGCAACTAAGCAACGAAAATTACAGAAATCACTAAATCAAAACAGCTGAATCGAAATTTTAACGGCGAAGAAAGTATTAAAGTATACAAACTCTCTTCTTCCAGCCAGGAGGAGCAGGTAATTCGATCGGAACGGCGTTGGTTTTCTCCACGGCAACATCTTTGTTCTCCATTTCCATTCTTCTTATTCTTCTTCGGTTTTGAAACTGGAAAAAAAAACTTTGAAGATTTTCCCGCTCAGAATGAATTTTGTAAACAGACAAAAGGGAAATTTTTGAATTGGGAAATTAAATAGGGAAAGAGTAACAACGGACGTCAGATTTTTTTCCTTAACTAAATTGGAATTATTCAGTTAAAGTCCGATCAACTTATTTTTATGAAGATTTAGGATCTATTATTTCTTTTAGTTAATTAATTAAGTAGTAGTTATTTACAAGGGGATTTTTAATAAATAGCTTTATTTAGTGCTCATATTTGTCATATATAGTGATTTGTTTTTCAAAACGTGTAAAAAATTAGATGATCTAACAAATATTCTTAATGAGCAATCGGCTCATGTGTGAGCAGGACACACAAAGTCACATGAGGAGGAAATGGTCCTTTTCCAAATCTATGCATTTCATTCTTAGTAATGGCTCCTTCATATAATCCGTTGAAGTACTTCACTTACTTTTGATTATTTTTTTTCAAAATGTAGTAAGATATCTTGTGTTTACGTATATATAATATTTAATTTTAAGTGAAACACGAATATAATATATGATTTTCATATGTATGTATGTGTTTTCAAAGCTGAAATTGGATGTATGCATACGTATGTGAATACGTTAATTGTATGTGCCACCAACTAGATCTAATATATGTGCTTTCAAACTGTACATGCAAGTCAATTATATGTGAGGTCAACTGTATATGAAAGATATATAATGTGTATGTTGTATGTATCGAGAAATCAACACTTAAAAATACATGTTGTACGTAAATAAGTAAATTAGGTGTGTTTTTTTTATAGTAAAAGATATTTATATAAACTGAAATAATTGAGCTGTAAAGATATGGCACCTGTGCCTAACTCAACCCCAAAAGCTAGCTCATGAGGGGAGGTTTGTCCAAGTCCATATAAGGAGACCAAATTCCATCCCTTTACCGATGTGGGACATCTTAACACTCCCCCGCACGCCCAAATCTCAACTGGAGCATGAACACTTCTAAATGGGGGCCCATCATCGTGAACAACAAATTGGGATGGGTCTGGCTCTGATACCATGTTAGTTTCAGTAGAGAAGAATCAGTAATGGAGAATCTCAGAGAAAATTGTGTAAAAACTATATTGAACTTGTAGAGTTGTTAGTTTTAGTAGAGAAGAATCGGTAATGGAGAATCTCAGAGAAAACTGCGTAAAAACTATATTGAACTCGTAGAGTCATTTTTTGTGTATATTTACAAGTATGTATCTACTCTATATATAGCACATTATACTCAGCTAACTAGACTAGTTATGTTAACTCAACTATGATTAATAATAACTAACTTGTAACAACTTTCCTAACAAATTTATAACTAACTATTCTATCAGTGTACTGTGGCTGCTACTACCTTAGCTCTTTTACTGCATAACACCCCTCCTTAAGCTGGTGGCTGAAATAGATCTCTTACTCCCAGCTTGGACATTAAGTATTGATGTGAAGCTTTCCACAATCCTTTTGTAAGCAGATCTGCCTGTTAGTCTTTTTGTTGAAACATGATGAGTGTTAATCATTTTTTGTAGTAGTTTTTCTCTGACTAAATGACAATCAATGTCAAAGTGTTTGGTTCGTTCACAAAAGATAGGATTGGATGCAATCTGAATTGCAGTCTTACTGTCATAATGTAGATCCACAGGTTGCTTGATTTTTATCCCTAACTCCTTAAACAAACCAATAAGCCAAGTGATCTCTGCTACAACTGATGCCATGCTTTTGAATTCAGCTTCAGCAGAGCTTCTGGCCACTGTCTCTTGTTTTTTTAATTTTCAGAAAATGAGTGCATCTCCAAACTTCACAAGATAGCCTATTATTGACCTCCTTATTTGTAAATAGATGCCCAGTCAGAGTCACAATAAGTAGTAAGCAATTCTGAACTTTGTATAGGCATGAATAGACCTAAATCAGGAGATGCCTTAATGTACTTAACCACTGTAAGTGTTGCTTCCATGTGAGACTCCTTTGGGGCATGCATGAGTTGACTTAGAAGTTGAACTGCAAAAGAGATGTATACCCTGGTCATGGTCATGGTCAGATACAACAACCTCCCTAATAGCCTTTGATACCTTCCAATGTTCTCCAAGGATTTATCTGTAATAACAACCTTTGAACCTTGTGTATGTATGTCATATTCAATAGATATTAATCTTACATTAGGATCTAGTGGTGTATATACTGGCTTTGCACCACTTAATCCCATTTTCGAAATGAGTTCCAGTGCATATTTGAGTTGATTCATTACATACCCCTCCTTAGACTTGGCAAACTCAATGCCAAGGAAAAACTTCAACTCACCCCAGTCTTTCATCTTAATCTTAAGTTTCAGATCATTTCTGGTCTTGTCAATCAAAGTAGTACAACTCCTAGTCGCAAGTAGATCATTTACATATACAAGGACTATCACCAGTTTTGTACCAACTTTTTTAGTGAATAAAGATTAATCATAGTGACTTTGAATGAACCCCATCTGAACTAGTGCTTCAGTCAACTTCAAGTTCCATTGTCTAGGTGCCTATTTGAGTCCATAAAGGGACTTGTGTAATTTGCAGACAATGTTAGACCCCTTCTGTTTGCAAAAACAAGGAGGTACAACCATATAAACATCTTCAAGAAGATCTCCCTGCAAGAAGGCATTGTGCACATCCATATGAAAAACAAGCCAATGTTTGGCAGCAGCAACAGCCAGAACAGACCTGATAGTAACCATCTTAGCCACAGGAGAGAAAGTTCCAGTATAGTCCAGACCCTCCTTTTGATTGAAGCCCTTGACAACCAATCTGGCATTGTACCTTTCAACAGCTCCAAAGGCTAAATACTTAACCTTAAACACCCACTTACAGCCAATAGGTTATTTACCAGGTGGTAGCTCAGTAAGACTCCAAGTGTGATTTTCTTCCAAAGCAGTAATTTCTGTCTGTATAGCCTCAACCCACTGTGGTTATGAAAAAGCCTTAAGAAAAGTACTAGGCTCAGTAACAGAAGCATGAGAAGCTAAAGCAACACCATAGAAAGCAGTGAGATTAGCTTAAGAGAAATGATTAGAGAGTGGATATAGGCAACTGGAAGCAGGCTTAGAAGTGTGAAAATCATGAAGCCAAATAGGAGGTCTGATGGTCCTAGTAGATCTTCTCAAAGAGCTATAGGTACTGACAGAACAACACTTGATGAATTAGGAGGCTCAGCCAAGACTTCTTCAACTACAGGAGAAACAACCTGAGCAGGCTGAGCATCAACTGAAAGACCATCAACTAAATCAGCATCAACAAGGGCAATAGCACCACCTGTCTCATCATGGAGCAACCCTGTAGGCTCATCCAGAAATTGTAGGACATGGAATAAAGGGGAACAAGAGGAACTCATGTAGTTAAAGGGAAAAACCTCCTCCTTGAACACAACATCCCTGTTAACAAACAAACTCTTACTAGACAAGGCATACAACTTATACCCTTTCTGGAGAGTGGAGTAACCAAGTAACACTGCAGGAAGTGCTCTGGAGGGAAACTTGTCAACCCCTCTCACCTCAGTGGCAAACACAAGACAGCCAAACACTCATAAATGATCCAAAACAGGGGAACTTGATACAACAAGTCATGAGGAGTCTTGCCCTGAAGAACAGAAGAGGAAAGTCTATTGATCAGGTAGACACTAGTAGTGACACATTCACCCCAGAATCTAAGAGGTAGACTTGCCTGGAATCTAAATGACCTAGCCATATCTAGAATGTATCTATGTTTTCGTTCAACAACCCCATTCTGCTGAGGAGTATAAGTACAAGAACTTTGATGAAGAATACCAAGTGTGTGAAGTAAGGAGGTAACTTGGGAGTTGAAAAACTTACAACCATTGTCAGTTCTGAGTATTTTAACAGTAGTGGAGAAGATATTCTTAACCATGGCAAAGAAGTTAGTTAAAACTACTATAACCTCAGCCTTAGAGTTAAACAAGATTAACCAAGTGTATCGTGAAAAATCATCAACCAAAGTAAGAAAGTATTTCTTATTATCATGAGTAGGAACTCTGTAAGGACCCCATACATCAGCATGTAGAATGTCAAAGCAATCAGTAGTAGTAGAATTACTCAACGGGAATGACAGTCGAGACTGTTTAGCTAAAGGACATACAGTACAAATGGGAGTAGAACTAGAGGAGACAGACTTGAAACATTTAAGTTTTCTAATAGTAGATATAGGAACATGACCTAATCTCTTATGCCAAAGAGACATATCTACATTACAAGACTGAGTAGAGGCAATGTGGGCCACAACTTGAGTAGACTGCAAGGGCACTTCAAGCGATTTATTCAACAAACAATCAACATTCACAACATACAGATCATTTTCCAGTCTGCCAGTCCCCCTCACAGTCCCACTTGAGAGGTTCTGAAAGACATAATAGTTAGGATAGAAGATGACACAACAACTGTGCTCCTTAGTCAGTTTTGAAACTGACAGCAAATTATGTTGAAAAACAGGAATATGCAGGACATTAGAAATTTCTGTTCCTCCAATGACCTTTGAAAAAACAATATGAGTTACTTGAGCAAGTGCACCATTAGGCAAATGAACCTTATTACATGAGGCATTAGTTAATGAAGAATGTTGAGTCATCATATTCATGTTATGAACCATATGTTGAGAAGCTCCATAATCAATAATCCATTTATCAGCCTCAGTAATAGTAGAGGAATAATGCTTCATACCTGATGCAATCATGTTATCACAGTTGGCCTTTGCCTTTGTTTTCTCATTCTCTTGATCCAGCATGTTTAGGAGTTGCTGGTACTATTGTGGAGAGAAATGAGGATGTTGCTGAACCTGTGGAGCATAGTGATTTGACATGAAAGCATGAGAAGGAGCATTAGATGAGGAACCACCACCAGGTTGCCTGAAATGAGTGCTTCCTTCAACAGACTGAACTGAGTATTGCATAAGCTGATTATTGCCAGTAGTAGCTTTTGCAAGATTAGCTTCAGGAATCAGTCCAGTGGTTGTTCTTCTCTTACCCTTCCAATCAGCAGGGTAGCCATGAAGTTTGTAACAAGTAGATCTCACATGACCTTTCTAGTTGCAGTAGTCACAATAGAGATGACTGTTTGTGTGGGACTTCTGAGAAGATCTAGAACCAGTTCCTGAAGGAGGATTAGATCCAGAATTGGAATTGAAACTTGATCTAGTTATAAAACTCTTGTTATTACTGAAGAATGCCATGGCCTCTTTCACCAAACTGGAATTATCACTACCTACATCATTAGATTTTCCAAGGATCATTTGACTCTCCTCAGCCAAAACAAGATAGTAAGTCTTGTTAACCCTTGGGGCAGGATCCAGCATCATGATCTGACTTTTACGCTGATTGTAAGACTCATTTAGCCCTAAGAGAAATTGCATCAGTCGTTGATATTCAAAATGTACTACATAGGTCTTAGAAACCTCACAGGCACATCCAGGACAGGGCATAAAGGAATCAAACTCCATCCATAACTCCTTAAGTCTAGAGAAATAACTAGAAACATATAGCAGTCCTTGACTGAGTGTAGCAATCTCTTTGTGCTAATAGAATATCCTAAATCCATCCACCTTATCAAACCTCTCCTTCAAATAAGTCCATACTTGTTAAGCACTACTAGCATAGACTATGCCACTTAGTAATTCCCTACTAACAGAGATCATAATCCATGATAGAGCAATGGCATTACATTTTTCCCACAAGTCATGCATAGAAGTAGTGAATTTATCCTTAGAACATTGACCAGTAATTAATCCTAACTTTCCTTTACCTAGAAGACCAATTTTCATAGATCTGCTCCATAGAGAGTAGTTTTCAGATCCTATGAGTTGAATTGAAACTAAAGAGCTACATGACGTGTCGTAGGCTTGCAGATGAAGAGGATGGTGAGCATTTACGACTGAGTGACCTCCACCAATCCCTGAGGAAGCACCTGCACTTGAACTGATAGCAACTTCCACCATTGTAGAGATCTGAATGAACTGTAATCTTCGTTGTTTCTAGGACAATGCAACTACTCTTTTTTGAGCCTTATGCTACACTGCAAAACAGAGAGAGATCCTTAGAGCTTCACCTTAAGCTCTGATATCATGTTAAAGATATGACACCTGCTCCTAACTCAACCCCAAAAGCTAGCTCATGAGGGGAGGTTTGTCCAAGTCCATATAAGGAAACCAAATTTCCATCCCTCTATCGATGTGGGACATCTTAACAGGAGCATGACATTCATCTCTATTGAGAATGTTTACTGCTAAGATTTTTAGATACACAACTGCATAAATCTTATATCTTTTATTTAAAAAAAACATAATATCACTATGTTTTACAAAATAAACAACTTACCTTTAATTTCTATACAATTTTTTGTTGCGCAGTATCAAGTTAACTTGCATATAATTTTATTATTGTATACAAATTCGATCAAAACAACTACTTACATACAAAAATTTTATTGTATACACATTCGAATGATATATACAACTTAGTGACTTACCTACATGATACAATTATATTCTTCGTTAGATACATTTCGTATGTTGTTTATATGTATTTGATATGTTTGTGTATGTCATTTGTATGTTGTTCATATGTATTTGGTTGAAATTTAAAATTTAAATTAAAACCAACTCTAATCTTCAACGAACTTCCCCATAATTGAGATATTGTAACGACTTGATTCCATCGTTAGAGAAAAGCCAATGGAAAAAGAATTGGGGCCAAAAAACTTTTTCATAGTAATTTGAGATTTTCTAGCCTAGTCTATATTTGGATGAAATTAGAGTCAGTGAGGTCTAGGGAAATCTGATAACAAATGAGATATCAATTAATAAATTTGATTACATGAATGGATAGCTAAGACATTAAGGAACCCGTACGACTTTACGAAATTGAATTCGGGCGAGTAGTACTCCTGAAACTGAATTTAGCGTGAACGGGTATTTTTCTGAGTGTCATGGGATGAAGGGGTGTTGTGAAATGGGGGTTTGAAATTCTTTAAAATTTGCTCATTGTTTCCGTGCAAGCCGCCAGAACAGGATTAGTGCCGCCAGAGCGGGGCGGCTATGGCGGGACAGACGCGACTTAAGTCGAAAATTAGAAATGGCAATGGGGCGGTGCGGGGCGGATTTAGTTCAACCCACAAAATTCTCAACCCGCCCCGCCCCACCCGCATTTCATTTTTTTTCTATTTTAACTCGCCCAACCCCGCCCCACTTTAAGTTATTACTGTTACATACATAAAGTAACATATATATCTATCATCCTTCTCATATTACTTATATTTCATATGCATCCTTTTTGTTTTCTTGTTCTAAAAATATAAATAAAAATAGAAAATAGAAAAGATATTGTAATAATTAGCTAAAATATAGTAATGAATTAATGAAAGTAAGAAAGAGTATTTGATGAGGCTGGCTCTAAAAATCATGTCGTCAATAGAAAGGAGAAAAGATTCTAAATTTTGTACTTTTTTTTGGCTTAAAAATATTTTCTTTAATATATATTTTGTTAATAAGGAAGATAGTAATACTACAAATTATTTTTAATAAGAAGCAGTAGAATATAAGAAGGGTCTTTATGATTTTTAATAAGAAGAGTAGAACATAAGAAGGGAGGAGACCCGCACCCGCATAATTCTAAAAAATTAAGGCTTTGACCCTCCCCGCATCCGCTTAGAGACTACCCCGCCCCGTCCTACATAGCCTTAAACCCGCCCCGCCCAGCCCCATTGTCATTCCTATCAGAAATAAAATCTCAAAATTGCACTTTTCAACTTTGAGAGCTAGGAGATGCATGATCCCAGGCGAGTTCTTGACCCTTTTTCACCATCCTTGAGACTAAAGGTAAGGTTTTCACTCCCCGAATCCGTATTTCAATCCGTAGAACGTAGTCTCTTGGGTAATTATCATTGGGGAAAAGTTTTGATCTGAAGTTAATGGTGGAAATAGCCCTAATTTGGGTATTGGGATCTTGGGTTGGCCTAGGGTTGATAATGTTGATTATAAATAAGCCTTTAGAAATGGAAACCTTGAATTCTTTTGGGTTTAAAACCAAACTTTTAACACATTTTTTGAAGTTTAAAAAAAAACTACAAAAAACTTGAAAAGCAGAACTGAAAATTAAAAAAAAAAAAAAAAAAAAAAAACTAAAACAGAAAAAAATAAAGTGCTATCACTTGGATTCGATCCAGTAATGTACAACTTAATTTTAGGGGTACTTGCCACTGCGCCATCGGTTTCTCTTTGTTATTGAAAGGGTTCAAAATATATATATATATCTACAGAAATTTAGAAAATTTACCTTATATATACCGTGTAACTTTTTGCCGAGGGGGTTCTGGTGAACCCCCTGGATACCACGTGGGTCCGCCCCTGGTTCCATGGGAGGACCATTGGATTGGGTTCTGTGAGAGGACAATTGAATTGTGTTGTGTATCTACTTGTGATGATTACGTTTATATCTAATGATGATTGATATTGGAAGACTGTATGTTGCTCTAAAATGATAACCAATGTGTATTATTGAGAACGTGGAGTGCTACATTGATCTTGAAAAGATGACTAATATTGTATATGTTTGGTATATGCCTATTTTATAATGTTGTGGTTACTTGCATGTGTTTCACTTATTGGGATAGTCACGTGATCCTACCAGTACACTGTGGTTGTGTACTGATACTACACTTGCTCTTTCTTTGTTGAGTACAGGGCATCTTCAAGTGACTATTGATAGACCTCAGCTAGGTGACTATTGAGCATGATTGGATTCAAGGGTGAGCCAGTTCTTTCAGGCTGCCATGGATATTTCTTGTATAAGTTCACTCTTTTCGGACTCAGACTATTTTTTTAAGGTGTTGTTTAGTTTTGAGATTGTACCCCTTGTTCTTAGACTTGTCGTTAGTAGAGTTTTGGTACAATGATTTTCAGGTTCTAGGGGTTGAATTTCCGCATTAGTTTAGTTAGTTAATTGTTTAAACCTTTGGAGTTTATAGGAACTCCATTTTTATTGTCATTTAAACATGCTTCCATATCTTTAAATGTCTTAGTTTTTAGTTAAGTTGTTAGTTGGGTTGTAGTAATGGTTCTCCCACCGGAGGGTTAGTGTGGGTGTCAATCACGACAGTCTGAATCGTGACAGATATAAACTCCAAAAGATATTCCCAATTGTTTGTTACAACCCTCAATTCAGATAAATAATATTTTTGAAAAAAAAAGCACTTGAACTTAAATCTTCAAAACATTTTTATGGTTGTCAATGTTTCAATAAATTAATTTTCAAATTCAGAAAATTCAAAAATAAAATAATAGTCCCACTGATTTGAGTTGGAGTTGCTTGTTCAATTCATTTGACTTGTATTCAAAAATCAATCTTGGTGTTTGAGTAGAAATTATAATTGAATTTTGAAATTGTGTAGTCAAAGACTAATTTGAACTTCTATTTTATGCGACATTATTTGACAAACACAACATTTTATAATATTAAATTGATTTTTGTATTATATTCCTCTGGATTGAAGATATAATAAAAATTATTAAAAAGTTAAGTCGATAGAGAAAAAAATCTATTAGATTTTTAATTAGAAAATTACATGAATTTAATTATTCAAATTTGCAAATGTTATTATAGATTATAGGAGCACCACTTTTTTTTAAAAAAAAAAAACTTATTTCGACTATTTCTTCATTGAAAATCTCATATTTCTGATTGTATTTTTACAATCAGAAATTCTGTATTTTGTCAAGAGTGAAGTAAGTCAAACTTGATTTGATTGTCTAATTAATGTTGTGCTAATATTCTTCCCTACACAATACCAATTTGTGGTGAGACTTTGTGATAGGGTACTTTCTGGAAAATTCAAATGTCATTTCTGTCACTCCTACAACTACAACCAAGAATTTTGTAAATTTCTCAATGTCAACTACTACATTGTATTTTAGTACCTAAATTAATAGGTTTTGTTCCATTAGGAGGTCTCGAGTTTGAACACTGGTTTATAGAAAGTATTTTAATACCCTCCTTGAGTGGACATTCTTAGTGCAAATTTGAATTGGTCACGTCCCAAAATAGGTATCGAATATCAGGTAGAAAACGGAAAAAGAGCAAACATTCAAAAAGTTCAAGTCAAATAAGTTGTCTCCTCTCATAGGCCTGAATGATTAACCAAACGTCTTGGGTCCTAACCTTAGGAACGGTGATTTTTTTTTATAGAGATACGAGCGCTTCTTTCTTAACTAAGGCTTATACGGCATTAATCCAAATTAATTAGTAAGCACCAAAAATCAGATGGTTAAAGGAAGGAAAAACTACATAATCAGACATACTCCACTATCATGTATACTATCATTACCTATATTTTCAAAATATTACGCATCTTACCATATATTTTGAAAAAAATATCCTTAGATACATGTATTTTTGCTACTAGATACATGTATTTGTATGTATCTGAAGTGATTCACATGTATCTGGAGGGAGAGTGGCGAGTGAGATGGGAGAGAACGAGGGAGACAAGCAAGATTTGTTATGTATCCCAAATACATGTGAATCCATTTGAATACAATATATCTAGAACATATTATACCTAATTTTGACCACATGTATCTGAGCTACATGTATTTGGAGGCACCAAAATCTGGTAAGATACGTAATATTGCAAATTATAGTGTATCTAAGTATTTAGCTCCTAAACTAATGAGATTTATGTAAGTTCTCTTAAAGGACAGGGAAATTGTGTTTTGACTTTATTTACCATTTAGGGTTGTGTTTAATTAGTAGTTTATCAAAGGTGCCCCTTCAAACAAGCTGCTAATTTTTATCTATTTATTTCTAACCTAGGGTTTGTATTTTGACTTGAATAATTTTCCATGAGAATACTTCTAACATAATTTACTTATCTCATTAATTCTTTGGAAAATATCAAACTTAAGCTTTGAAGTTGTACTAATTACTTGACCGTTGCTTAATAAAATATTTCAATAAGTTAAGCAAGGAATTAAATATTTAACAAATTAATGAAACAATTAAGAAGGAAACTTTCTCTATATATAATTTGTCAATTCTTTGGACCATCAAAATTAATTTGGATAGGTGGAACCATTAACTTTGTTATGGACCAAATCAAGAAACCTATATATAGTTTAGAATGGTCAAAAATAATAAACTTTATATCAATTTTGCAATTATGAGAGAGGCCCAATTTCATGAGGTAAGTAGAAGAAATAGTTTGATTTGGAATCAAAATTTTCACAACAATTACATATAAGGTAGGTTTTCGAAGATTTCATTAATAATTGATCGTTTTGATATTTTAAAATAACTCGATAAATTTAGTAAATCATCTTAGAAAAAATGAATCAATCAAATCTAACATATCCGAATTTCTTAGTACAATGATTAGTTGATCATGAACTAGTTGTATCTATAAGTTTTTTTTTTAGGTCAATATCAACAATTTAATTATTTAATGATAAACAACATTCGAATTATAGAACTACATCATAATTAAATTAAATTTGAATGAATAAAAGTTGAATTGAATCATACCAATCTCTAATTATTTTAACTACACAATTCTCAACAAATTATTTAGTTAAGGATATTAAGTTACAAAACTAAGAGAATATAATTTGTATATGTGATGCAAGTAAATATCTACGAAAAAATTATCATTAGTTAAAGTTCTATTTTTTTTTGTTTTGTGGGCGCTTCTATCTTATTTCTATGATTGCTTAACAACACACTCATTCTTCAACTGTAACGAAACTTTTGAATTCTTTTTACATCTTAATTTTATGAGCGTCCTCTTACTCATTCATTCTTGTTCAAAGTGAATGGGTGTCTTAGTACTTATGTACATACCCTCATTCTAGCGACCCCAATCCCGGGTGGAACTAGAGGGACAGAAGGAGATTTATCGCCGAAACTAAATATATGTATTTAACTAATAACTACATTATTAATATATAAATAATTCTAACTAACTATCAAACCACCCGCACATAAACATTTTTTTAACTTTAAAATACGGAAGAACCCCACATTGGCCCATGTGTTCACGTTGTACATTAAAAGAAAAATATATTTTAAAAATGTACTTTTACAAAGTATATTGTAAATTATTAATTTTGGTACAATAAATTAAAGATTGTACTAAAAGGTCAAAATGTGGACATTATCTACCCAACGCAACACCGACGTCCCCCCCTATGTGCTATTCAATGCCATAAAAAATAATTTTATAAGTTCGAAACGTTCTCTGTATCGTTTTAATTTTATTTTATATCTCAGGAAAGACAATTATAGACCTTCATTTTCCGTTCGATAACTATGTAAATCGCATCATATGTATCCTCTAGTAATTTTATGACCATTATCATTGTTCTAGATTATTTATAAAGAGTGAAAGGCTAATAATATTGTGTCGATCAGTGTTAGATCTATCAACGAATAATAAGAGAGAGAAAAATACTTGATGTAAATCTAAAAAAATAAATATAGGTGGAATTTGAATCATATCGATGCAATGTTCAAGATTTTTATTTTGAGAAATGAGAAACATCAAATAATTATAAAAAAAAAAATTAAAAGAACTGTCATATAAATTGAAATAAAGTTAAAAATTAGTTCAGAGGTATCATGTTCAAACTTAGGGTATGAAGAAATCTTGTTGGGAGCGTCATCCCTGAGTGGGCCCTGTAGTACGCATTATGAATTTAGTCAAAGCTCCAATATGAACTTTGGACATCGGATGAAAAAAAATATTAAAAAATAATTATTACACATTCTTTTCGATACGATCACTTACAAATTGAATGGAAGAAAATGTATACGTTGAGTTTAACATAATTTTATCTTTGTTGACCAAAAAGGCCGCAAAATATATTATATAATTCAATTTTATTTTTCCAAAATATTGAAAAAGTCTATTAAGAGCCCCTTTCTCCTTGTCTGTCTCTCTTATGAATTTTCTTTTGTTGACTTTCTCATAATTTAATAATCAACTTGCATCTAAACATGGTCCCTTATTAATTACTATATACTTCTTCACATTCACACACATATTATATATAGGGGTATAAAAACCAATAATTTCATTTCCATCTTCAATATATACATATCCTTTCTTTACTTTTCCCTTCAAATTTGATATTGTATAGTGGAAAATATGGAGGAAATTGATATTCCTTCTTATTTTCTATGTCCAATCTCCATGGAAGTTATGAGGGATCCAGTTACAATATCAACTGGAATAACATATGATCGACAAAATATAGAAAAATGGTTATTTTCATGCAAACATACAACTTGTCCCGTCACAAATCAAGACATAAAATTCAAAGATCTTACTCCAAATCATAATCTACGACGTTTGATCCAATCGTGGTGCATGTTGAATTCTTCAAATGGTATCCAAAGGATGCCAACCCCGAAGCCTCAGGTTCAAAAAGCTCACATTGTGAGAATATTGAACGAAGCACAAAAATATCCGGATATGGAGTTTAATTGCCTTAGGAGGATCAAGTCAATAGCTCGTGTAAGTGAGAGTAATAAAATGTGTCTAGAGTCAGCCGGGGTAGTTGATTTCTTGACCTCCATTATGATGAAAAAAAAGGAAGAATCAGAGGTGAGTGATGAAGCTTTGAATATTCTTTTTCATCTAAACCCTTCTGATACTGAGTTGAAAAAGCTCATCAACTCGCAAAATGATAATCATTTCTTGGATTCTTTACTTCAATTCTTGAATAATGGTCATGTTCAATCACGTACCAACGCGATAAACCTATTGAGATCAACCCTAAATGTGGCTGATCCAGCTCAATTAATTGGTATACAACCAGTGTATATCAAGGGTATAGTTTGTATGTTAAATGACAAAATCTCTCAACAAGCAACAAAAGTAGCACTTAAGCTCCTAGTTGAATTATGTCCATGGGGAAGAAATAAAATAAAAGCGGTTGAAAATGGAGCTGTGTTTGCCCTAATTGAACTTCTTCTTGACACAAATGAAAGAAGGGTTTGCGAATTGATACTAACGGCTCTGGATCATCTGTGTACCTGTGCTGATGGGAGGTCGGAGTTGTTGAGACATGGTGGAGGAATAGCCATTGTTTCTAAGAAAATTCTTAGGGTTTCACATTTGGCAAGTGATAGGGGAGTGAGGATCCTTTATTCAATTTCAAAATTCTTAGCAACTTGTTATAGTACTAAAGTTCTTCAAGAGATGTTGCAAGTGGGAGTTGTGTCAAAGTTGTGTTTGGTTCTTCAAGTGGATATTAGTCCAAAGACTAAGGAGAAAACTAAGGAAATTCTAAGGTTACATTCTAGGGTTTGGAGGGATTCTTCTTGTATTCCTCCTCATTTGCTCTCTTCTTATCCTTGATAAAAAATAGCGACGGGCAACTTCTGTAGTTAAACAACAAAAATCCAAAATAGGGTTATCATAAAAAAAAATCTTATTAGCTACGAACTATTTTTTATTAGCAACGACGAAGTTTGTAGCTGATTTTTTGTTATTTTGGTAGTTTGAGAGTTTTTTTTCCTTTTCATGTACATATATAGAGCATTGGGATTCAGAGTTTGTGGTATTTATCTACCTAGATGCATATATTTAGTGTGATAAAACAACAAGCATATGAATAAACAAAAAAAATTAATTTATGTAGTTATTTTCTTGGCCTTCTTACAAGTATTTAGTATCAGAATATTCACGATTTAAACTTTACAAATTCAGAATCACTGAATAAAGATCTCAAATACTAATGTCCACGCTTGGATTTTTATATTCGTGTATATTTTGTGTGGGTTTCTTAGCACATATCAAAAGTTATTGAATTAGGCCGAAATCATATACTTCCTCTCTTTTATTTTACCTGATGACTGTACTATAATTAGAAGTTTCATTTTTATTTGTCCTATTTTGTTTTTCTATACTATCTTTAATACTAAATAACTACATAAATTTAAAATTTCAAAATATATTTCTAATTAAAATTTTCTTAAAAAGCGTGTCAATTCGGATAAATAATATGATTCTAAAAAGTACCTGTCTGTCTTTGAGCTGTATTTGATCTGTATTTGATCTGTCCAAAGCTTACACAGCTACCCAATACATTATGGGTACACACTTTTAATATAATAATTGAGGAAACATTTATGAGACAGGGTGCAAAAATCGAATAAATAAATAAATCATTTTTTACATTTATAATAATTAAAAAAAATCACAATCTTGAAGTTTTAGCTTCCACAAAGTTGAGAATTAAAGGGTAATAGTTATTTTTATTAAAGACTTGGGAATCAGAAAGTGATTAGTAAATGTTATTTTCTATTCCATGAAAATATGACTCATCAATAATAATAAGCAGATTATGACTCAACTTGTTTATTGCTTTGACACAT
This sequence comes from Solanum pinnatisectum, assembly GCA_035578085.1. Lineage (NCBI taxonomy): Eukaryota > Viridiplantae > Streptophyta > Magnoliopsida > Solanales > Solanaceae > Solanum > Solanum pinnatisectum. The sequence continues at coordinate 36,492,232 of CM069086.1, forward strand.
TTTAATCTGGCTTAAAATAGCTTGACTCGCCTACTTTCAGAGAAGGAAAAACATATATGTGGATTCAAAATTCAAAATTTAAACTTGATGAGTTCTATTTTTAAGATTCTTATATATTTATATTTCGTATTTAGATGAATCCGTAGCCAAAAGGTTAAATCCGTCTCGGACGGCAAAAGACATTGTTGCTTGGTCAATATTTCTTGTGATAATTGAGTGATTTCGTTTTCATAAAAGACTTTGATTTATTAAAAAAAATAATTGACTTTAACAAATTAATAAAGTCAAAACCTTACTTAATAGTACTGTAGAGTGTGAACATGAAAAGTCTTAAGCAAATTGCATTGTGTCTATTTCAAATTCAATGTTGTTATATACACAAGTTATTATTATCTAATAATAATAATAATAATAATAATAATAATAATAATAATAATAATGATAATAATAATAAAAGAAAAGAAATAATAGACGCTTTGGGGGCTAATAGACACAAGTTATATATATATAATAATAATTTAAAATATATAACATCAGATCACGAGTGAATAAAAAAAATAATGTACATAGTTATTTCAGTCGAAATATTTGATATAATTTTACCACTTCTACTAAAAGTAGCCTTTTACTAAACAAATGAGTTATTGTCGATCTATCACAATCCTCCTCTTTTATTCGAATTCGGAAGTTGTATTCTCCTTGTATTTTTGAATGAAAAAGTATTTTATTGAGAGAAAAAATAGTAATATTGGTGGTTATTATTGACCCCATATATATATATATATATATATATATATATATATATATATATAGTGGTAGAATAATAATACTAACAATAATAATAAAATGGCACATGAATACAATATGTAAGGTATTTTCCAAGATATACAAAATACATACCTGTAGGGTATTTTCTATTATCCCTACTTCCCGAAAATAGAGAGACTATTTCCGAAAAAACCTTACTCAAGTAACGCAAATCAAAGAAGATACAGAAGAAAAGAGATAAAAACAAGCACTAGAGAAAGAAGACAGTAGCAACAACAAAATAATGCGATAACCAAAATATCAGACACAATCAGCAGCAACATAGATCGCAGGACAAGAAACTACACAAAAGTTGATTATACTAAAAAAAAAAAAAAAAAAAAAAAAAAAAAAAAAAAACAGATTGCCATATTTTCTAACAGGAATTTACATGTAGAAACTACATCAAAGTTGTTAACAAACTATCTAAGTTATTGAGTTCTCATGGCAGAACACAGTGGTACCTAATCAATGTAGTTGTAAACTTGTCATACGACGATGAAAATCCGGTCAGGTGAAACACAAACAATCAAATTGATTACAAAAGAATGAATGTAAGGTTATATTTCTACACAATCATCATCGTCGTTGTCATCATTTTCACTATCGTTATCCCAGTCCAGCGTGTAAGATCCTGCTGACTTCATGAGTTCTGTTAGTCCAGTTAGATCCTCCAGATATGTAGGATGATTGATAGCTTGAAGTATGAAGTCCATCCCTTTCGTTCGATATTCTGATACAACCTGAGCATATAAGGAATTTCATGTGTATTAGTCAAGTAATGATGCTTTCGATAGTCAAGTTTGTAGAAATTAGCCGGAAAAACAGTTCATGTCGTAGAATTTGACTTGCTTTTAAGATGGGACAGTTTCATAACCCAAGAAATAGTTCTCCTTTTTTGAGAGTCCAACGACAACATAAAAAGGGCAGTTGGATGCACAAAACATCCCGGTTCACGCAGGGTCTGGGGGAGCTTGCACCCCCGCAAGGAGGTATAGTGCAGGCAGCCTACTGAAGTATCAGTAGCTAATTCCACGGATCAAACCCTTGACTTATCGTCACCTGGAAACAATTTTGTGTTGCTCCCAGTCAAACGCCAACATAGTTGGGCATTACTTAATCTAAGTGTTTTCTTTTTTAAGGCATAATCTAATTGAAGTTAGTTAAAGATGTTAGATTGTGTGGTGCAAGGACCATAGATGAATGAATGGTCACATGACTCAAACTGGATCTGAATTTTTAATGAACATCGTCACACGAATTTCTAGATCACAAATTTCTAGCTTCTCATTAATAAGGTGGAAAAACATCATATCAATATACAAAGTTTCAACAAAATAACTAAGATCTCATGGAACGATTTCATATTTGATAATATAGGCAGAGGTTACAGGTTAAGCAGAGGGGCAGGCAAGAAAATGAAATCAAATTGTACAGTATAATAATAATTCAGGATGGAATTGTCTTAAAACATTTTAACTTACAGTGCTACAACAAGCAGTGCAACAAGTTGAAGCATGACCGACAAGTGTCATCTGAGAAAACTGAGAGATGGAGCCCCGAATCTGATGAGGTAGAATGCCAAGAGGTTGTTCAGTGCTGCCGTTATCATTAGAGTTTGCAAACTCAGCTTTGGCACATATTCTGCAAACGTAGTCAAATAAGAAATGCTTAAAATATTGGGATACAACATAATTTGCATGTATATCACAAAATAGTTAAGGATTTACCCAGAAGGATGATGCAGGACTCCAACCAAAAGTTCAACAGCAAGGGCTGATGCAATAGGAGCCAGCCCAGGACGAGTAACTGTACATTGTTGGTCCAGGGTACGGTTAGCCGTTGACTGCACACAGAACAAAAACGATTCATATTTGCAGATATTGCAATCGAACAATTACTATCACTTTCACAAGAATCTTACATCAATTGGTGCAACCACATCATTGCAGAAGTAACATCCCAATCGCACTGACTCATTTTGATTCGAAAGGGAGAGATTCTCCATACTGGCAGAGACATTATTCGAAGTTTCAGCTTGTGAGTTTCGAAGAGCATCCAAAGGGCCTGCTCCATGACGCATCACTAGAAAGCTATCGAAGCCTAAGGCTGCAGTAATAGTGATCTGCAGAGAGAAACAAAAGACGTGTAATAATCAGGAAGAATTCAGCAGACTCTAGTGAATTCAACATCACATGCAACATACTAGTCTCGGAAAAGTAAACAAAATTTCAAAGGAAAATTCACAAGAGAAAGTAAAGGTGTAAAACCTTGTTATCACTAGCACAAAGTAGACTAGGAAGCCACCGACTTTCCCGTGTATCAGTTAATAGAAAGATTGCATCATGTGAGTTGATCAAATCACTCAAATCTCTGCAGTCCTGAAGTATACTACTTTCTTCTTGGCAAGACACTGGATGTCCAGGCATCGGAATAGCCATCACAACACCTTCTGCTTCCTGTCAAGAAATTAAGGTGCATCGGCAAATGAATTTATCATTTCTCTATATCTTAAATTATTTTATTTTGATTCTTTGATGTCTCAATAATGGATTAATACCACTGCTGGAAATATTCGCTTGAGACTTTCAACTGCTGCAACGGCCTTAAATTTGCCACCATTTAAACAGTCATCAAGCGCATAAAGAGACTGCCTTATTGGATTAGACATTGAGACCTTACCACTGTCAACCAATGTAATTTTTCGGACACCCCATGCCTACAAAATTTAAAAAGTCTGATAAGTACTTTCAAATGTTTTTACACAATTATTGCTTCTGTTTTTTTCCCATTTTCTTGAGCACTTACCATAAGCATTCGAGCAACTTGGCATCCGAGGGTACCTGCTCCCAGAAGGAGACATCTCGTGGAAGCCAACATTTCTAGATTCAATGACGGCAATGTGCGCCACCTCATTAGTTTCAAGTTCAAATCAGCAGCTGATACAGCTAACCTGGTAAAACATGACAGTGATTCCTATTAGAATATGAATAGGTTTATACAATCCTATTAGAATAGGAATTGCTTTACACAATCCTATTAGAATAGGAATTGCTTTACACAATCCTATTAAAATAGGAATATGTTTATACAATCCTATTTAGAATAGGAATAGGAATACAAATAGAAATAGGAATAGTAAATAGTATCCTACTTGGTAAAGGATTGTATTTTAGTGTCTATAAATAGAGTCTCAATGTAATAATGTAGACACAACAACAATTCAATAATATTTTTTCCTATATTTCTCACATGGTATCAGAGCCTTTACGATCTTGGTAAACAATCAAAGAGCTTCCGCTGCCGGCGGGCGGCTATTATCCATATATGTCGCCCGTTCGGCCAATGATTATATTAGCAAACGTTGGGTTACCGTGTATCTTTCTGGTGATTATTTTCTCATATCTAATTTGTGTAACACCGTGCCATCATTCCGGTGATTACTTTTTCATATTTAATTTGTGTAGCACCGTGCCATCATTCCGGTGACTATTTTTTTCATATTTAATTTGTGTAGCACCATGCGATCTTTCTGGTGACTACTTTTTCATATCTAGTTTGTGTAGCACTGTGCCATCATTCCAGTGACTACTATTTTATATATAATTAGTGTAGCACCGTGCCATCCTTCCGGTGACTATCTTTTTTTGCATATCTGATTTGTGTAGCACCATGCATCTCTCCGGACTACTTTTCATATATAATTTGTGTAGTACCGTGGATTTTTCTGAACTATTTTCTCATATCTGAGTTGCATAATGTGTCTTTTCAGTGACTCCTCAGATTTGATTTGCATAGTTCCATTAGTCTTTCCGGTGACTCCTCAAATCTGATTTGCGTAGGATTATGCCATCATTCCAACACTACCCTTATAATTTTTCTTTTTCAGCAGGGTCGTGCCATCATTCCGACCCTACCCATATTATTTCTCTTTTTCAATGGGGTCGTTCCATCAATTCGAACTATCCTATATAATTTCTATTTTAGTTGGATCGTGACATCATTCCAACCCTACCTATATAATTTTATTTCTTAGATTGTGACCACTTTTAGCCATTCAATCTAATACTCCGGCATATGAGCATGTTCCAGCCAGTTTTTTGGTGACTTGTTTAATATCGACTCATCTAATTCCAACATGATCCATACACTTAATACTAGATTTTGAGCACTTTGTTGCTCAAGGGGAGTTTAGTAGCCTTGTATGTCGAATATATGAGTCACTCTATGGTCTGAAATAGTCTTTGCAAGTTTGGTTTGGGAAGTTCAACACTGTAAATCACTCTGTGTTTTATCGGCATTATGCATCAAATCCAGTATTTAATGAGAAGACAAGCACATTGAGATTGACTGTCAATTTTGTGAAGTCGACTGATCAACTTGCAGATATCTCACCAAGCCCCTCATTGGTCCTCGTATTAATTACATATGTAACAAGCTAGGTACATAAATTGTATGCACTAACTTGAGAGGGAGTGTTAGAATATGAATAGGTTTATACAATCCTATTAGAATAGGAATTGCTTTACACAATCCTATTAGAATAGGAATATGTTTATACAATCCTATTTAGAATAGGAATAGGAATACAAATAGAAATAGGAATAGTAAATAATATCCTACTTGGTAAAGGATTGTATTTTAGTGTCTATAAATAGGGTCTCAATGTAATAATGTAGACACAACAACAATTCAATAATATTTTTTCCTATATTTCTCACAATTCCTATAATGACCATTAAATTATTCATAGAATACAGCAGTAGATGTTTATGCATACCTCGTCGGATCCATTGTTTTAGCGAGGCTGATGCATCTCAAACTCTTCTTCCCTTTATTTAGTTCCCATCCCACAACATTGGGCATGTTCTGATAACTCCTCCCTCCTAAACAAATTCATTAGGGCGATGTAGAAGATATGACTTTCACCATTTATAAAGGAAAGCATAAATTGGAAACCAAAACCTATTACCAATAGATCTACCTTGTGAAAGAGATATTTCAGCTTCTCCAACAAGGGACAATCCCAGATCTGCAAAACCACGGTTCTCGCGGTAGCAGAAAAAGTGAATCTTTCCAAGGCCCCACCTTGAACAAATATAGGCAAGATAATTGCGTAGTGGCCATCCAGGATTATTCGGAAGATGACAAGGGTCATAAAAACCAAAAAGAACCTGCTAATCGTAAACAGTGAAATTATGTCAAAGACACTCCTGTAACATAAATATCACACATATGAAGAGATTACACGGAAATTATACAGCCTTTATACTAGTTAAGATTCCAAACAACATCAAGAGCAAACAGACGAACCTTTTGACCATTATTTTGGCAGGTTTCCAACTCCCTTAGATGCCTGAGAGTAGCAATAGAATTTGAACCAATAGACACCAAAAAGAATGGTATATCTGCATTCAACAAATGCTTCAGGTCCCGGAAAAAGAAATGTCAAAACTTGTCGCCTTTAAGGATTATATGATAGTTAACTTTTTACCTGCAGTGGAGCTCTTGCTACGCCACTCATTACAAGCACTAGACACAGATTCAGCCTGTTCACCATTACAACCAATTTGAGATAATTACATCTAAAATGTGAAAGAATGAAGTAACGGACCATTCAAGAGAAAAGAACCTCTTCGCAAGTGAAGCACTGGGAAGCTGGTTTCAAATTAACTAGAGTTGCAGGAGGATCAAGCACCAAAGCAGGGAATGCAAACCAATAATGGAAGCTCCACTTTTTCAAGTCTGCAAATGATATAACTAGGAATCTTAAGAGCACAGAACTGTCCTCCTCAACTTTGCCTGAGTAAATGTCATCCCATATCTGATTCGCAATAACAATACAAAACTATCACGGTGAGATGACACTAAAGTTCAACTTCTTCCCATGCATGATACATACTATTAAGCTACACAATAACATAATGCAAAAGATCTTTTACGCAATAGGCTCATAGCTATAACTTCTTTATGAAATAGAAGAAGACAAGATGTGCTATTGTTTTTCTCTTACTCTATGGCCAAATATTAACCTATACAAGTGTTGGCAGATATGGCACAACATATAAGTTGCAATTTTTTGAGAAAAAATGGTTTACTATACCTTCTTGGCTTCTGCCTTAAGTAGGCTCTGCTTATCAAGTGCGTAGAAACTTTCTAACGTGTTTGTGTTGAGAAGAATGCCAGGGACAGGACACCTATTTCTATTCCCCTGACTAGCTAGAAGAGACGATGGTTCATCATCGGAATCAGCAGGCAAAGATTCAGCCAGGAGAGTCAAGTGATTTGATACTTGAGGATGCGAGCAAGGTGCATAAAAGCCTGCACAAAAACAATTCAGTCCAGCAGAAACAAACACTAAACCCCAAAGGCTACAATTTCAATTCCATCAAAAAGGCAATCGTTCATAAAATCAGATAAAATTCAGTAACTCTATTACGATATAAACCCCAAAAAGCTACAATTTCAGTCCCAACAACTACTACACCTCAATCCCAAATGAGTTGGGAACAGCCTATACGAGTCCTCACTGACCATCCTTCCCCGTTTAACCTCAACTCACGTCATCATCATACCAAAACAATAAATAAGACAAATGTATACTACTAGATAACATTCAAAAACTCTAAATCTCACCCCAAACAAAGACTGCAAAATAAACCCCAAAAAGATTCAATTTTTATATCTAAAAAGGGTAATAGTAAACTCACTAATCCAAAAAAGAGGGAAAAAGAAGAAGAAAGAGCTCAAAACAATGAAAATCACGACGAGATAAACTGAAAACATAAACACTTATTGATTCTAAGAAAAGGGGTAAACACTAAAAAGTAATGGAAAATCATAAACAAAGATCTACATTGTTGAATCCCAACAAAAGGGTAGCTTATAAATAGCAAGAACAATCCATTAATCCCAAAAAAGCTGCAAAAAAAGAGAGCTCAATACAGTGAACAATCACAATCAAATAAACCCAAAAAAAACACAAATTTTCGATTTTAACAAAAAGGGTAACTTAAAAATATCAAACACAATTCAACAAAATCACAAAAGCTATATAATTTACCATAACAAACAAATAGCCAACAATTTACCAAAAAAGAAGCAAAAGGGGTTTAGTATTATACCAGTAATTGGAATTGGCGATTCATCAAGACGCAATTTATTAAGCTTCAAAGAAGATAATTTATGCCAAAACCCTTCATCTACAGAACTCTGAAAAGGTGCAAATTGAAGAATTGTTCCTTTTCCAGTATCCGCCATGGATAAAACTCGAGCAATAAAATCTTGAGCTTATTGAAAACCCACTAAATATGTTGTTCGTTGACCTCTCTTGCTGAGAATTGAAGGGTTAATAGTTAGATATATTTGCAGAAAATAAGCAAAAAGATCGGAATTTTTTTTCAAGGAAGAAGATGACAACTACAAGGAGAGAGGAAAAAAATAGAAGTGGATTGATTTGGTATTTTAGCAAAGTATAGGGTGCAAACTGCAAATATAGAAACTTTTATCTTAAAATAAGTGTTATTTTAACAAAAATCACGTCTATTATTCATATTTAATAAATATTTTTTGAAAACGAAATTCTATTAAGAAGATGGAGTATAAGGGTATAGTTGAAAAACTAAGAACATACGAAAAAAAGTTGTATTGAATTCCTAAGTTGACATTTCTTGAAAAACTTTCACATGATACTTATTTTAGGACGGCAGAAATAATAGGTTATTAATTTTATTTGTTAAATTTAAAACAATTATCTAAGATATTCTCACCAATTATCATATCTATGAGACACTCACTTTCAAGAGTACATTTTAGGTTTAGCAAACATAAAAATCATATTTGTATATTATAGTTATAGTTTGTATAATTGCGCTTTATAGCAAACTTTATGTTTGTTATAGAGCATCACATTTGTATAATCGCTGGCAGCCTTTCATTTTTATAAATTGTTGGCAACCTCTCATTTGTATAAATCGTTGGCAGCCTCTCGTTTGTATAAATTGTTGACAACTTCTCAATTCAATTTTATGTGTTTGTATATCTGCATAAAATTTGAATTTGTATACAATTCAATCGATATAAACCATTTGTATATCAAAATCTATCTCTTTCTCTCGCTTTATACAAACACAGATTATACAAATTACAATGTATAATTTGTTTTTGTATAAAGCGAGAAAGAGAGAAAGGCATAAGAAAACTGAACAGGAGAAAATCTATATTTGTATAATTATAAGTGTATATGATGAAAATATATGTATTTGTATATATAGTTTTCTCTCACTTTATACAAACACAAACACATTTTATACATTTGTGTTTGTATAAAGTGAGAGAGGCGAGGGAGAGACTGGCAGCGAGAAATGGAGAGTAGCAAGCGAGAAATTCAGGGAAATGAGAGAGGCGAATGACAACTGTTTGCTACGGGTTACAATTAAATCAAACTGTGGTTATAGCATTTAATTTGAATTAATAGTTTGCTATTTTATAGAATTTTTCCTACTTTGAAACATGTCTTAGTATTTTTTTCCAAACTCAAATTAGTAATTAAATACCTTTTCATCCTTAATTAAGAGTTCGATTATGATAACATTTTTATTGGTAGAGAACGTTTTATCCCAAAGCATGAAAGGACCTTCAGAAACATATAAATTAGTCCGACCCCAAAGCAGATATCATACATCATGTGATAAGTAAAAATACTCTATTCTATTATTTTACAATCATAAAAATGTTGTATATTGCTATACTTATACAAAAAGGGGAAAAATACAATAAGAATTAAAAAAAATTCGCTATTCTATTGTCTTGTCAAAAGATAAAATTTGAAACATGTCCTTATTTTTTCTTCTAAACTCAAATTAGTAAATCGTATATTGTACAGAGGTGGTGATTAAATACCTCTTCATTCTTAATCAGGGTATGATTATAGTGACACTTTTATTGGTAGAAAGTGTTTTATTTCAAAGTATAATATTGTTTCCTGCTAAATACAGATTAATCAGGCTTCAAATAGTATCATACATCATTTCATTAAAAAAAAACACTGAGATAAACAACTAGTGCTTCACATATATCATTGTGATTTCTAACTTTCTATGTATACAATTTTGATTGTTGTTTTACAATCATAAAAATGATGTATATAGCTATAATTACACAAGAAGGGGAAAAAATACAAAAAAAAAAAAAAAAAACTCTATTCTATTGTTTTGTCAAAAGATAAAATTTGTATACATGGAGAATTACTCCAAATATGTGAATGTGCTCTTAATATCTCTCTTGCTTTTTTCTTCAAATGAATTTCACAATTTGCTTGCATTACCATACAAATTTTTGACACTCCCCCTACTCTCAACATCTCCAATAAAACTTCTTTTGTGGCTGAAAATTTACAAATTAAACCAAATATTTGTATTGCATTATCATCTATAGTTGCACTAATTCTCAATGTCCTCTTTGTTACCAATGCAATTCCAGCTGCATGTTCCAAAAATTTTGCCCTCCCATCAGCCAAAACACACAAATTAGCCAATAGACAAAACCCTAATTCACTAACCCTTTTCTCAGGGTTAGTTAATTCGAGCTCGATGAGCTCGAATATAGCTCCTGATTCAATGATCTTAAGCTTGTTGCGCCCCCACATACATACGTCTATTAACACTTGTAGGGCCACTTTGGTCGCTTGCTGGGAGTTGTAAGTTCTGCTGTTTTTTCGTAATGTGTGCACTATCTCATGGAAGAACTCTGAGTCTAATCCTGATAGAAGATTTGAAGTTGAGACCTCTATCACGTCCTTCAAGACCATCATTGCATGTGTCTTGATGACATTATCGTGACAGCTGTTTTTCGTTTCGTTTTTCAAAATCCATAAAATAGCTTTGACTAAATCATGATTATCCTTCACATGATTCTTGTGATCTTCATGTGATGGATTCCAAATTGAATGAAAAATCCTTAAAGCTTCTTCAAGTCCAGGAATTAATAATTTCCCAAATTTGTAACTTTTCACAATAAAACCAATAATAGCGTTAATTGCACCAACTTCCTCCATGCACTTTATATTTTTCTCATTTTCACTAACTAAATCATTCATTTTCCTCAAAGCATTGACACAAACTTGTTGATCATTATTATTACTATTATTATTACTATTATTTACCTGGCGAATTAATCGAAGTATATTCGATTTATCCATCGGATACTTTGGCGTTGGGATCCGGTCAACGCCTTTGTCCGCATTGACTATGCACCATGCTTGAATTAATCGTCGGAGCATATGATTTGGAGTCAACAACTCGATGTCTTTAGGCAAATATTGCTTTGTCACCGGGCACGTGGCGGTCACCACCTCTTCCTCCGCCATGTACAACCACATTTCGATACTTTCCCGATCGTACGTGATCCCGGTGACCGTCGTTACCGGATCTTTCATAATTTGTAATGATATAGGGCATAAAAAATATTGTGGTATATCTAGTTCTTCCATATAACTTTTTTTTTTCTTTAGCTACAAAAATAAAATCAAGAACCTAATTCTATATATATAATGAAAAGAGAGAAGTAAGATATGTTCAATGATTTTTTTTTTCCCAATTTTTTGGTATGATAAAGTGGCTAATATAATGTATGGAAGTTTGAATGAGAATGAAGACTAAGAAAATTCTAGATGATATTTAATTATTTTTTTTAAAAAAAAAAAAACTATAGTTTTATTGTTGGAAGTATGTTTTTTATTTTTATTTTTAAATTTGGTTTTAGTGGTCAAAGGTTGAATAGGACTAAGGAAGTGGTGGCTAATTAAATCCCCACGATAAAGATTAAATAATTTGAAAAATAGATATGAAAATCTCACATTTTTGTTGACTTTTTAATATTTGCCACGTGGAAGATAAATCACAGTCGACATGGAAAAAAAAAACATCAAAGTAAAAGGTAATTAATGGAGTGTTTGATTTATTTTTGGAATGTTTTTTTCTGAAATTGGAATGATAAATTGAATTTGCATAGCATTTGATGTATATCAAGTGCATTGTATGATTGTTTAATTTGAATTAACTTTAATTAGATTATTTATTTTGTTGTCCACCTGGTCTGATTTTCGTATTAGATTGATTAATTCAAATTCATACGGAAAAGATTAGTAATGGATTCAGTACCCCTTATTTAAGATTTCTTTGATATTTTTGTGACTCTAATACTGTTAAATTTAGATTCACATTGGAAGTGAAAGTGCTAACTACATTCTCAGAACTTTGTTGTGACTTCATCACTTTTAAATTTAGATTTACTTTAGAGATGAAGTGAAACGCACTATCGAAAGTAATTATATTCTCGAGGCATCACTTTAGAGATGAAGTGAAACGCACTATCGAAAGTAATTATATTCTCGAGGCTCAAATTGAACCTAAGACCCTGATTAAAAAAAAAAAGATACTTGTCACATTATCATGATAATATTTAATAACCATTTTAGTGAGAGATAAATCCAAAATTTATAAGTTTATATAGCGACCTTAAATTAATATTATAATAATAACAACTAAATATTAATAAATAAAATATATTAATAAATGTACATATTAAATTCACACAAATTCATAATCAACCTTCTAGATTCGCTCCAAACTTTAATTTCCATATTCATGCACTTTTGTGCGCCCACCCCCCCCCCCCCCCACTCCCCCCGGTCCTTTGCTTTACATGTATAAATTGTTTCATCATGTGAATAATAAAAATTTAAATTAGAAGTTTGGTATATATGAATGAAAATCAAAAAGTAATTAATTTCGGCTTGACCCACCGTTACTTTGTTTTTTTCTTTTTCGAATATATGTTTTTCTACTTGTTTATTTTTTCCTCATTAAAGATATAGAACATGTTTTTCACCATTTTGTGATGTTACTAGTCAATTTTGTAAATATAAAATAAACGACATTGAAAATTATTTCTTTATTTTCACAAAATAAAAATAAATCTCGAAAAAATAATAATATTCACAATTCAATTTTAAAATATAATATCCGGCTAAGTGACATGTTGTAGAAAGAAAATTGAGAATTTAGCTGACTTATCACTAACTAATTAATACAAGGAAATTTTACTCTAACGGCTATGGATCGAGGCGAAGATCGATGCGAACGAATTGATTTGTGAGGATATAGCTAGGTGTACGAGTATGCTATTCATTTTCAAATTCTAAAAGAATAATCTTAACAACATATAAGAACAATGAAAGAAAATCTGGCTTTAGGATAAAATGCTTAATCACTCACCTCCAATATTATTTCTTCTTTCCCTTTATATAATCTTATGTTCAGTGGCAAAATTAAAAATTTCATTAAATGTTCAAGATTTAATATATAGATATGAAAAAAAAAATTGATTCTATATACTTCGTACAATTTTTTATATAAATAATATATTTTTTTAAAACTTATCTTATCTGAAAATCAAATATAAATTTAGTCTTAAGTTATCAAGACAATTTCAGTCAAACAAATCAAGCTTCTATTTTTGACTTAAAATTTTTTATTTTCAATGTCCTATTTATTGATCTTTTATTATTTTTGTTTTTTTTTTATATGAACTATTCAAAATGAAAAACAGATCATATATATATTATGTTTGGTGCATTCCATCATATATTACAACTAGCATTCATTGAAAGTCAACTTAAAACATACCTATAAATTATAATTGTAGAAAAAAAAGAACTAAATAGTTGTTTAAAATATTTTTTTAATAATAAAAATCTATAACTGTAGAAAATTAATCAGAACCAAATATTTCAAAAATTGTTTTATATATGTATGAAATTGGCTGCTGGAAAGAGAGTTGTTTAGCACTAAAGTCGTAACACAAAAAAAAAAAATTAAAAAAAAACTCATTTGATATCCGATTAATTTAAATTAGTACCGAAAAGTCTTACGTGAAAATAAAACACTCCCTACTATTTACAACGCTATTTGTAGGGTATCCATTTGACCGCTTTAATTTAGGGTTCGTTGACTAATCTGAAATCATACCAAAAAGTTTCCGTTTGAAGGGCAAAGCGCTATATATCAAACACGAATCCATTTTCAGCCATTCAGGAATTTACTTTAGGAATCAACTAATCTCGAATCCCGCTAAAAAGATCTAATTTAAAGGATAAAGTACTCCTATTAAAGTCAACTTTGATCAGATCCATTTTCAAGAGTACTTGCTTTAACGTCTAATTAATTCAGATTCAGACTAAGAAGTCCATAATACTATAAACTCAGTTTTTATAATTTTTAATTACAAAGTGAGATCATCTTAAAATTATTTTTGTATGACACAAACGTGGGGAATTGAACAGATTTATGGATATAAAATAATTTAGCTTAATAATATTTATCTAAAAGCAAACAACATGTAAACTGGTTATTATTAAAATAATTAATATTGGTAAAATGTCCCTACAAAGAATTATTTTAAATTTTCAAAATTAAAAAGTATGATTGTCCATATGTGAAATAAAAGATTTTTTAATCATGGTAGATTTGTATAGTGCACCTTTTTTTTTTTGGTCCCAGTATTTATACTTTTGGTGTTTGAATTGTGGAAAATATTTCAATCAGTATGATTTTTCAACAGTGAATTTTGAAAGTACAAATTCCAATTATTTGGCATGCATTAAAGCAAAGAACACATGATTGAAAAAAAAAATCCACTTTTATGTCCTAATTAAATCTAGAACGTATAGATTTAAAGTCCTGAATTCATAATTATCGTAAATATATTATTAGGATTAAACATAAAGGTGTTTGTTTAGTATAATTTTTTAATCCTTGCAATAGATTGTTCGAACTTAACAAAGTAGGGCAGTCGGTAGAGTTATTAATTATAAGGGGGAAAAAGTTGGATATAAATGATTTAAAACAAAAATGACGTGATCACATCAAATTAATCCTTACATAAAATTACATAACAGCTATTTTAACAATACGATATAACAAAATTAGCTTAACAGTCAAAATAATTTAAAGAAATGACACAATACAATAGGTAGCAATTGTTAAAACAAGTTGTTATTAGCCATCAAAGCCACACTCTTAGATACTTCGATATGTCTAATTATAATTATTGAGGATACATTTTTCCACAATAAAAATTAATACAAAGAAAGTAAAATACTCATAAAGATAAGAGATAAAAGTTTATATATATTCTACTTTTTCTAGAATTTCCATATAAAACTACGCTAAATTTATTGTTGTTGTTATAAAGTAAATACACTCTCAGACACACAAACGTTTAGGATATTAACACCTAACGGATTAAAATTTTGTTTTAAATAATTCAAAAGGTAATAAAATTATAAGTATTCGCTTATAATATTTGAATATAGTCTAGAAGAACAAGAAAAAATTGCTCGAAGCGTAAACATCTATTCTTCATTTTAAATTCCAGTCCTCACCGCCCAAATAAGACTTCTAGCACCAATCATGACCGTTACCATACCTTTTTTAAAAATAATAAAATAAGATAAACCAATTTTTTTTCTAAAAAATAAATGCACTATAGTTTAGGTTTTTTTTTTTTTAGGTTAGATCAATTTAATACTTGGAGACTAAACTACGACATGTTGGTATATAATATATGGTTGATGGAGTATAGTCCCAATCACTTGAAAAATAGTGTATAGAAACTATCTAGAAGGATTTTAAAGTTGATCGAAATAGTTTAAACTATCATTATTTGTGATGATTTGACTAAGCATATAAGTTGATCAAAATAATTTATAAGCAACTTTGATATATATATATATATTTGTGTAAAAATGAAGCTAATAATTGACATGGAATTTTAAGCCAAGTTTGACGATTATTAAGGGTCGTAATTAAGACTAGTTAGTAAAAAATTATTCACACTCAAATGTTGCACTAAATAAGTATAGGAAAATTTACATAAATCTCATTAGTTCAGGAATCAATTACTTAGATACACTCTAGTTTACAATATTAAGCATTTTACTAGATTTTGGTGCCTCCAGATATGTTCAGATGCATGCATCTCGAAAGCATGGAGTCAAAATTAGGTGTAATTTGTTCTGAATACATTGTATCCCGTGGATTCCATATATCTAAAATACATAACAAATCTCGCTGCCGCCCTCACATATCTCTCATCTTTCTTGCCATTCTCCCATGTATCTGGTATCTCAGATACATGCGAATCACGTGTATCTAAGTGTATTTTCTTTAATATATGATAGAAAACACTTAATTCGTGCAATATTTTAAAAGTATAGGTAATTATAGTATATATGATAGTGATGTATGTCTAATTATATAATTTTTCCAATATGCATTAACATGTGTTTGCACATCTACTTTTAACTCTTAATCATGATTAGTGAGCTTTGAATATGAGCATATGGAAGCCAGAAACAAATTAATCAAAATTTGACATAACATATATTCATCCCAGTCCAACAGGGATGAATGATGATAAGTTATGTTGTTCAGACTCCTCGAAAATGTCACCGCGCCCATGTTGAATCCTAAAAAAATGCATTACTTTTAAAGGATCTGACACATATTTAGCGATAATTTGTCTCAATTTTTTGTTACTGAACAAGAAGGAAGATGCTCCCTTCATAACAAAACAACCCTGTTATTTATTGTTCGTACAACTAATAACAGTTGCATCCGAGGCAGCTCGTGCACATCTTGACTAATTGTCATTTCTGCACATATTTTGCATCCGTTATACGCACCACGTAACTCTGTCTAGTAAGGCTTGGACTGATGGAAAAAATTAATCATCTAGTTTTTTTTCATCCGCTACAAAAAATGCTAAACTCAACAAGACCATTGTGATCAAATATAAATTCAAGTAAAATGGGTAAGTAGGTGTAATTCCATAGCTTGAAAAAAAAAATCAAACAAGAGAAATGTAAAATAACAACTTCATCAAACCCCATTTTACATGTCCAAAAATTAAAGCAACCCCAACAACATAACTACTGTAATCACACAAGTGTAGTCTGCAGAGGTTAGTGTATATGAAATTTTCGGGACAATTCTTGATAATCAGAGAAGATATATGCAATCACCTTGTTTTATATGCAAATTGAAACAAAAAGAAGCACAAAATTTACAACATATTATAGTTTGCATATATAGATTATTTTTTCTTTTTCTTTGGTTGCATGCAACAACTTTAAATAATCCAAGCTAGCTAGTTATCTCAATACATAAACAACAACAAAAATTGTATCTCCATTTAAGAAACTAATAGTATAACCTATATATACTAACTAAACTTTCTACCTATACATATATATGATCACTAAATCTCAACTCCCCTTCTTTTATTCAAGGCCTTCCATGATGTAATTTCAAGCTGATTTACCTGCAAATTATATATATCATCAAGAAACAAAATCTTGTAATAGTTGAGTCGTGTATCGCTTCCCACTCTGAAAATCAATGTTTTCATAGCTAATATTTGGATGATGTGTAGGTTGATTATAATGATTTTCCAATCCAATGTAATTGTGTTGGATTTCAGAATTTGGTGGAAGCCCTAAAGTAAGAGAAACATGACCATTTCCTTGATGAAAAGTTGTTGTTGTTGCCAATTGTTCATGATTTTGATTATTGAACCTTGTTCCAAATTGATCATCCATTGTGTAATTTGGAGTCATTAGGGAGTAACATTCTCTTGTTTGTGTGTTGTTGAACTTTTCACTTTTGATTGTCTCATCTTGGACAACTTTATTCATGATTTCTCTTTCCATTGAGAGAATAGTACTAGTTGAACAATTTTGCATCTCATTTCTTGCCTTTTTGTTGTTCCTTTGATCATCAATGTTCTCCATGTTTAATGACCTAATGAAGGAGAAACCTGTTTAGACAATGTAAACATTTAATTAGTTAAACAATATAGAGTCAGACTTTGATAAGTAACACTTGTTACAATAAATAAAAATGCACTCTAGCTAGGTTTATTGTCTTTTGAGCTATCCTAGGTGTTTAGAGTGTGTGACCATCTAATCATCCTAGATTGTTGATTAATTGAGGTATAGTAGTTATATAGATGTCAGTCAAGAGTGTAGTCCCACATTCACCTAAGGTTCGAAAAAGGTTGCATTTCAAGGAGTGTGATGTAGACAGTGATGAGAGCTCAGCCAACTCCACAACTCGAAGTTGTGACATATAGGTCACGTGGAGATGACTTTATTGTTACTTCAAGACTCAACTTCAAGAGTGTCTACATGGTCCATGAAAGGATCATACCCCAAGGGGACAACCTACCTTGATGCAAATTAGTGACGTCTTCCACGACTCAAACCTATTATATGTTTGAAGTGTGTGACCATCTAATCATCCTAGATTATTTATCAATTGAGGTACTACGTAGCTATATAGATGTGAGTCAAGTGTGTTCTTTTCTAAGAGTTATTAGGCAGTTTGGTGCGTGAAGTATTTCACATTCATGTAGGGTACAATAATAGGTTGTATCTCAAGGTGTGTGTTGTAAATAGTCTACCCCGACATGAGCATCAACAACGAAACCAATTCCACAACTCGAATCTGTAACTTATATAGGTCAATGGAAACAACTCTACCGTTACTCCATGAAAAGACCATACCCCAAGGGGACAACCTACCTTTATGCAAATTAGTGACGCCTTCCATGACTCAAAACCTATTATAGGTCAAACAACGATAACTTTTAAAGTGACTTTCTTATATATTCCAACTAACCTGCAACCGTCTGAGCTGGAATCGAACCGCCGCCACCCGTCGGAGATGTTGAAATGGTGGAAGTAGAAATATCATTTGGAGAAGCATTATGAATAATATTGCTACTAATTGGTAATTTCTCTTGTGGAGCACTTGATTTTGAGCCAACAATTTCATTGTTATTAGGCTCAATATTTTGTTCTTGATTGTTTTTCTTCACTTCTTCCATGTACATTTCTTCTACCATTGGCTTCCATAGTCTAACTCTAGCATTTATAAACCAATTTGATACCTGCATTTTCAAAAGTATTTTAAGAAAGAATAGACGATCGACTTTTAAAATGTGTAGTCTAAAATAAGTACTCTTAAGTACATATTTGTGTGACTTGCTGTCAAATCTTTCTATAACATCATTGTTTATTCTAGATATTTTTTGTCTGATATAGTGAAATATTGTTCGTAGAGAACATATACTACATGACTTTAACATAACATGAAACACTACATTAAAAATTATCTTTAATTAACATTAATTAATTAATAGCAATAGCATAATTGCCATTAAATATGTGTTTTTAGTAGCAATTAGTACTTTTTGTAAATGTATCTAAAGTCTATAGCGATAATGGATCCAATGGAAATTAACTAATGCCGGTAAAAGTTTTAGTATTCTTTATAAATGTGCATATTTTATTGCCGCTAAAAGCTATTTTTTGTTGTAGTGAAAGCTGGTTTCAAAAAAAAACTTAGTTTGTTATAATAAGATGTTGTTACTGTAATATAGAGAGGTACTAGGACTGCTGAGAATTTTAAAGTTTTATTGTTTCTAATTGAAAATATAAGGTCTTTTTCATGACATTTAAAAAACTTGGTTGTTATAATAGGACGTTTTTAATGTTATATAGAGAGGTATTATGACCGTTGAGAATCTTAAAGCTATATTGTTTTTAAATTAGAAATACATAGAATTTTTTTTATGACATATTTTTAAAACTTGGTTGTTATAATAAGATGTTACGGTTATATAGAGAGGTACTATGACTGTTGAGAATTTTAAAGTTTTATTATTTTTAAATTAGAAATAAAACATCTTTTTTAGATATATTTTTTTTTAAAATGCGTCATATAAATTGAGATGATGAATTTTTCAAGAACCTGGCTCCTTGTTAGCCCTGTTTGCTTAGCAAGCATGATTTTATCTGAATCTTTGGGATACCTGCAAGACAAGAAAAATATAATTTATTTATTGAAATTTAATTAAAATGGTATGAGTGATTTAATTTCTTTATAAAGGTTTCTAAATGGTGTATAAAATTGTTTTTTTTCTAAAATAAAGATCAAAGTTCATTTCTTGTAGGTAATAATGTGGTGTTAACTAAATCTATGTCATTCAAAAATTTAAACTGTTATTTTAAAAAATATATATATATATATTTGTATTTACTTAATTAGTCTTGTATTTGCCACTTCAAATGTGCTAGATTGCGAGTCTAATTCTTTCTCATATACTCTATAACAACTGGTTATTTTTTTCTAATAACAAGTACTAACGGCGAAACATGCAGGATGGTGTGATTGCTTTGTTTAAAATCGTAAACTATTTAAAAGACACGTATATTAATCTACTTAATTACGTCTTTAACAGATACTTACGGATGAAGAAAATGCTCGAAAAGCCAAGCGCGGAGAACCGAAACCGCTCTTTCGGGCAAACCTCTTTGTGGCCTCCATGCATTGGTTTGCATCATGCCTAATTGTTGTAGTGCACGTTGTTGGCGTAAATGATGATCCACAAATTTCAACTTTGATCCTTCAATTTTGCCTCCAATGTTCTCTTCTTCCCCTAAAGTTTTACTTGTGTCCTTTATTTGCCCAGAAATTGCGTCTTTTAAACATCTAAATTGCTTTGAAATTGTGTGCAAAGCAAGTTGTGTGTATGATTTTGATGATCCAATTCCTGTTGTTTGCTCAAATGATGTTGCAATCATTTGCATTTGGTGATGGTATTGTCTATACCTTTGATCCACCTAAAAAAAATTCAAAAAAAAATACAAACAATAAAATAAAAATAAGTGGACTGGTATTGATCATGTCTCGAAGATAAATGATTGAAGTTGAAAAAAATATGATTATATAAAGTTGAAGTTGAAATTGATTGAAGTTCTTAGAGTGGAAAAATACTCTTTAAATCGATTTTTCAAACTTTAGATTCTTTATTTCAAGTTTCAGACGAAATAACTAATGAAATTATAAAACAAAACTTGATTTGCAAAATAATATTTCATTATTTCCCAATTGAAATTGTGTCCAAATGATCATCAAGTAATATTATTCGAGTACGAGTATGGAGTCTCTTTTACTAAGAAGCACTTTAACCTTTTAAAGTGAGATAACTTTCTGACGCATATTTATATTAATTAAGCTTCAAAATAGATATCAAATATCAATAGCAATACGAAAAGTATAAATTATTCCAAAGGTTTTTTTTATGTGATTATCTCAAAAGAAAGGTAAGAATATTTCCAAATTTGAAAGGTTCTAATTAAGTGATTGAATAAGACCACGTGCCTTTGATTTTTTGTCAACTCAACAAGAATATTAGGTGTATTTTTAACTTTAGTTGGACCCCAATAGAAAAAAATTTAGAACCACATATTGTCTAGCTTATAGTTTAATGATGAACAAAATTGTACCTTTAAAATAAATCAATAATTATTGCTAGTAAATGAATCAATAGCAACTTGTCCCCTCCCCCTCCCCAAGAAGGAAAATAAAGCAACTAAATAAATAAAACAATGAAATTAACATTAAGATATACAAATTTGTACACTTTATGGATCATTTAATAGGACTTGATTTTTCAGACTGTCATAATTAATCAGTAGTTTATTATCTCATAATTAAAGTTACTCTTTTTATTGAAAAAAGATTGAAATCAAGAAGAAGATAAGATAATAACTATTAATTGGATAGCCAATCCCATTTAATTGATTTCACTATTGAAAAGAAAGTAAAATTTCAATGGACGTTTTGTTGTAAATTCGATTGAATAATTTTTGGATTATTTAATTAATTTCACTACTAAAAAACGTTCTAATAGATGTTTGATTGAAAATTAAAATTTCTTACTGACCAAACATCTGTTAGAATTGTGTGTTTTATATATAGTAGTGAAATTTGCCTAAATGATCAAACTACAAATCAAGAAACTTGATATTGATCTTTGATAGGAGATAAAAAGAAAGAAGAGAAGAAAAATTGAAGATATATATATATATATATATATATATATGATTAATTAATTAATATATGAATAATTAGAAGTATATATACCTCATCAAGCATGCTTACAAGCTTGGCTTTCTTCATTTGAAGTTCTTGTCTTTGAGCTGTTGTAAGTTCAACAACACTATTTTTTTGGCTACCACTTTCAACATCATCACTAGCCAAAGATACTAATTCATTGTCCAATTTGTGTTTCTCCTTTGCACCACTCTCTAAGCCATCTGATAATTTGATGTTTTTTCCAACATTAACAACTTCATCAAGAAGATCTTGTGCAACTTTTAGGTACTTAGAACCCAATATCATCCCATTAGAAATTGAAAAAGATGATGATGCCCCTAATCCTTGAGTATGATTGATATTATTGGTATTTGTTCCTGGTGATGATAATGGTGATGATGATAGTATTCCAACTTGATGATTTGTTGTTGAAATTTCACGATGGTCTAGTGGAAGACTAGACCTGAAATTCATTTGTTGTTGTGGAGAAAGGCTTAGAGAAAGACCTTGATGGTGCGCCTGTGTTGGTGACACCAACCCCGGTCTTTGGAACCCTAATTGGGAAGCAAAGTCCGTGGTGGTGCCTCCCCCGCTACCTGAGTTGGGAGAAACCACAGTGGAAGACGGTATATGTGATTGACTTCCATTTCCTTCTCCTCCACCACCTCTAGGGGTATTTTGGTCAGCAGAAGTCCACAAACGCGATAAAAAGGCATGATGAGAGGCCGGAATTTCCTGAATGGAAGGGCGGTTAGGATCTTGAAAACCAGCTGGCAGGGGCACTCCAACCAAGTGCCCCTGCGCATGTGCTTGCAAAGGGAGGGACACGTGGGGAAAATTCCCCGCTCCCACGGAATTCAAAAAAAACATGTTGGCTGATTGTTGTTGGAGTTGATGATGATGATGTGTGTCTGTATAGCCTATATAATTAGGGTTCATCAAATAAAGTGTCTGCAGACCATCAGCTTGGATTTCTGAGCCTCCTTGATAGTACATAGCCATAAATTTCACAACCAATCAAGAAAATTACTAATTTTTTTAATTATTTTTTTGGAGTTCAAATTTTTTAATTTTTTTCAAGAAAGTGACTTCTAACACTTGGATGATGATGGAACCTGAAATTAGAAAGTAAGATAGAAAAAAATTATAATAAATCCATGCAATACCCTAAAGATAGCAAACATTTTTAACAAAGAAAATTAAAATAATATATGATGAGTTATATATAATTAATTAATTACTCAAATATGAAAATCTTGATTTTGATATGTGTTAACTAAGAAAGAAAAGATGGAGAAAATCTGTGCTTACATGAGTGACATATATCAAATATCTTCAACCATATACTAAACTGGAATATTTTTTAAAAAATAAAAACAAGGAAGAAAGAAAGTTTTCTTATTATAATTGGGAGAAAGAGAAAGTGAGAAATTTTCTTAAAACTCCACAACACATAAAGGGGAATATGAACAAAGAATACATGTTTATTTAGTGCAAGTCTCCCAACATATCCCCCTTACCCCCACACCCACCCTCACCCCCACCCCACCCCTCAAAAACACAGTAAAAAAAAAATTCAGTAAGAATCGTCAGTATAAATATTTTTTACATTATCAGGAAGGTTATTTAAAAACATATTTATAGATAAACTTTTTTAAATGTGAGGTTTGTAATTTTACAAATAAAACATTTCATAGATAAAGATGACCTGATGATTGGATTCTTTTAGTAATCATGAATTTAATTTATATATAATGTAAATAATTTTTTTATATTATATCAAGTTACCTAAATGATGTTACATGTTTTAACCCTTCATAAAAATGTAAACTTTCAATTTTAAAAATAAGACATTTTACTTGTTATGACAAATAAATATAATTTTATACTAATAAATATTAGTTAAACTCGATAGTAAGGGGGTGGGGTGGCAGCGGAGGTGGGGGTGGGGGGTTCTTGTTGTTTGGATATTTTTTTTTTAATAATTTTATTAGGTGTTAGGTACATACGTGCGATGGAAAAAATAAATAGACTCAATCTTAATTTCACTATTATAAAATGATTTGATGCTGGCATAATTTAGATATTTTTTTTCAAAAATATCTTTAGAGAGAAAGATAGTGTATAGTGAACACTAACAAGAAGAAAATAATTACGAGTAATGATAAAATGATTAAGATTTTTTATCTTTATTTAAAGGTTACAAATTTGAATCATACAAATAAGAAAATTCCCAATAAGTTAGACTTTCACTTTTGATAAGTTTTTCTGAAAACATCAATTTAAATTAATCAGAGTCTCAAAATAAATACTCGACTTAAAATTAGATGAAGAAAAAAAAAACATTAACTTAAAGGAAGTAGGCCATAGATATATGAAAAATTAGGAAACGTCTTTTTCCACCAATTTGTTGGGTCCATATACAATACATAATTGATTATATTAGTTGCTAGAAGTCCCTCAATTTTTCTTTATTTCTACTTATGACCCTTTTTCCGATGGTTGGGGGTGGGGTGGGGTTTCGTAGTTGATTTGTTTTTCTTTTCTCTTTTTCTTGGGGTGGATCGAATCTGGGTTTGAAATCGAACTCCTTCTCAAAAAGATAAATGAGCAATTCGATTGAGATTCAAAGAAGTTTAAAGTTGAATTAGTTAAATATATAAAAACATTCTTCCTCTGTTTCAATTTATGTGACACTTTTCGTTTTTCGAGAGTCAAACAGTTTAAGTTTGACCGGAAATTTGCGCATGAAATCTTCAATTTTTTTGAAATGAAATTTATATATTTGTAAACTACGTAAAAAATAATATAAGTCACAACAATTGATAATTCAAAATGTTTAAAAGATCTATGAAAAATTTATGGTCAAAGTTAGACTTGTTTGAATCTCGAAATCCAAAAAGTGCCACATAAAATGGGACGGAGGGAATATCATTTATTTTGGGGGTAAACTAAATTAAAAAAATATCATATAAAATGAGACGGAAAGAATTGCAAGTACTAACTAATAATAAAAGCAAGATTTTCACTTAAGAGATCATTATCTTCATCTAATTTATATATACATAAAAAAAAAAAAAATCATATACAATATGCTTTTTCGATTAAAAAAATTCGAATGAAAACCCTTTCGTCCGATAAGTACCTAGGTCATGGACCATATGACAAGTTCAACATAAACAAAAAAAGTGTCCCTCCATCCCTATCCTCTAACTCCAAGAAAGTTAAACTATTGGACTTATTATATACTCTATGAATAGTATATAATAAGTGACATTGTTGAAGTACATATAAAATCAAGGACCAAAAATATACTTCACAACTCATGTGCTTGATAGGGAAATTACTCTATAAAATTAAAGGGACAGTTAGTTAGTTACTCCTTTTCTGAGATCCAAAAATCATCTTTCATAGAATTGATTATTTTATTGAGAAGAATAATTTGAATTATTATTTCTTTCTCTTTTTTCTTTTTGCTTTTTATCATGAAGCAGCTTTTTGTAAGCACGTGTCAGCTTCCTTTTTTTTTTTTTATAGAGAATACACATGATCGTTTCACTTTTTAATCGACGGATGCTCAGCTAATTTTGAATATAAAAAATTTGTTAAGATCACCTCTGAATGGGTCCTGTAGTGTGCAATATGAATTTAGTCAGGACTCTAATGTGGAATTCGAGTATCGGGTGAGAAAAAAAAAACACCTTGATTATAATCAGACTTTCAATTGTTTCAAATATTGTACCCAAAATCCTAAACTTTTTTTATAATAACAATTTGAGTATAAATAATTCTCTATACAAATAGTGTATTTATTAAACATGCATCTATTCTTTTAAGAGTAATTTAATCTCCATTTTGCTCTTAAGGATCATGTGCAGCTTACTTGCGAACCTGATTTTTTTTAATGACCGGAAGTATGTGAAAAATATTTTTATAATGGGTGACACTAGGTGTATGTTGTTTGGTGGTAATGAGATTTGAATCTACGATATTTATTTGTTCTATTATCATATCGAAGTGTGTGAATGATCTCATTATGAAAATGCGTACGTAGGTTGTTAGAGAGAATCAGAGAGCACGTTTTTATTTACTTTATTACTTGTTTAATAACTTTAAAGAATAGAATTATTCAATATTTGTATTGATATAAAATAGCAAACTAATACTATATAAAATAAAATCAATATCCATACATATTTATTTGAACATCACTGTTATCCAAAAATACTAATTTTGGGCATGCCCCTTCATAGAATGTGGGTGGGTAAGGTGTCACTAGAAGGTATTGCAACTTCTTTGCCAACAAAAATCAGGAGTCAAATTAAATAGGCATCAACTCAATTGAAAGGAAAAGGGTTGATGCTACATATATATGTCATAATGTGTATGTGTGTGTTTGTATGTATTATTGTTAATTCCTTAAAGATTTTATGACAAATAGACTTCCCAAAGACAAAATTGATATGTATTATTATTTTATAATATATAACAAAGATGAACATCTCAAACAATTTTTACATGAATAAATTTAAATGTGTGAAAAATTAATAAAATTGTAATAAGTAGTAGATTTGGTTCAATATTAAAAACCCAAATATTAAATATATAAATTTTAGATTTAAGATTTATCTTTATTCTTCAAAATGAATGATATTATTTTTTCTCATCCGATATTTGATACTACATAAACCCGCTTTACCTGATAAATTTGGATGCCAAGTGTTCCACCCTTTAATTAACTCAAAGTTTCGTGACAACAAGTGTTCCATCTCTTAATTAATTAAATTCAACATCAACATCACAATTATTTTTAATTGAACAACTTTTTCATAATTTACTTATATACTATTAGTTTGTTAATTACTATTTCCAAATAAATATAAAAAAGGATTTTGATTGAAAAGGATGATTTAACAACTAATTTTTTTTATTTATGTAACATAAAAGCATAACATTTTTCATTTTAGATGGCCATAATGGACACGAGAACTTTAATTTTTTTTTTCTTCTTTAATTTTTCATTCTTTCTTTTAACTTTCACCTCGTACCTCTTTTCATCTTTCTTTTCTTCCTTTTTATATTGTCTTTTGGAATTTCTATCACTAGTTTTTGTCAACATGGGTCTTTTCACTATTCTTTTTCCTTTTTTAACTTCCATGTTTTAATTAAGGGGATGTAATTTGATTTGATACAAAGTTTATAAAAATAATAAATAATTAATGAAAACACAATAGAGAAAAAGTATGTCTCGATCTTAAATATGTTATATAAATCATCACTAATCATATATTATGAACAGGCTAGTTATACGTTTAGCTGACAACAATCTACGTAAGTAAGTTCACACAAGAATAACAAATAATAAGATTGTAGGTGGATCCTAAATAACAAACCTAATTAAAATTCGAAACTCACAGAATAATGAACTAATTATGATTTTTGGATGGACATATTGCTAGAATTCTCTTTCCTTTTTAAGTGTAAATTATGGTCCAAATGCATCACTTTCATAATGAGATAAGATACGTGCAAAAGCAACTTACGTGATTAATAATAATAATGCTAAAACTTTGGTGGACCTATCTATATATATATTCTTTCATCTCTTGACTTTATAGGCAAATTTTTGGGTCCACTTAACTATTGAGTTTTTGGCTATTATGCAAAAAGTTTACTAGGGTTTGGATGTATTAGCTTGGATAACATCCTATGGTTTGACACGCAACTGATTTTTGATGTGGGGCAAATAATCTTTCGAAAAATTATCTAAATATATAATTTATTATTTTACTATATTTTTAAAAATTTCATACCATTTAAAAAATTACAAAATTCTTACTTTACTCAACGTATCAATCGGATACATCACTTTACGCGATGTATTGGGATCTGAAATCGAGACGCGGTGTATCAAGATGTTGAGAGATGTATCAGAAAATGAAACGCGATGTATCGGGACGTTTTGGGATGTATCCGGATTTCACCAAATTTAAGAAATTTTTGTAACTTGAAAAAGAATAGGGATATGATGTAATTAGCTATTAATACTATGAAATTTCTTTAAAATCTACATAATCTTTTGGTTTGTTATTTGCGTCTGAGCTCGTTCATATTATCAATTTTAAGTTCGAATAAAAGAATATCAAGGATTACAGTTAACAAACAACCGGGATGTAACTAGCCAATTCATGAAGTCATAATAGTATGTTTGGTAGGAATAAAAATATTTTTTTCCCGAAAAATGGTTAAAGGTTTTTAAATTTTCTCTAAGACAACAAAAAAAATAATTAAGAAAAATAATTTTTCTACTGAAAGTAGGAAAGATGAGCTTGTGATTACACTATAAGGTCTCATGAACCGATGGAGCAAATTCGAATTGACGTAACATGAACCTATCAAACCAAAAGTTCTCTCATCTCTACCACCCCACACTCCTTCCTAATACCTTCACTTTTAATAGTGTTTGTTTAAATTATATACAAACAATTTATTGTCCAAATTAAATGGAGCAATTTTACTTTTTGTTAAACCTTTTAACTAATTTTATCATTAATGTTGAGAAAGAGTTTAATTTTTACCTTTGATCACTGAGAAAGCTCTTACCATAAGGTAATTTTAAACCATAATAATAATAAAAAAAAAAAGGCTTACGGAGTAGATATGAAGTATATGGTGCGGGACACCAACAAATAACTACTGTTCAACGCGAATCAAATTTAATCGAGCTTTAATATACGTATCGAACATTCAATGAAAAAAACAAATTATGTAATCTATGGAGTTGAGAAGACTCACATCTTTGAAAATGTTGAAAATTTGTAGCTCCCTTTCAACTAAATTTGAGACATTTGCTAACTTGTAAAAGCATGGGTATGTGGATACTATTTTATTTTAAATTTAGTGTTCGATATTCATTTTATATATAACTCTAATTAGTCAAATTACATCACGTAAAGCTTACTAAAAAGAGAAAAAAACTCTATAAAATTTGTGGACAAAATCACAAATGGCTTCTTCTTTTCTAACTCCTATAATTAAAAAATAACCATTATTCTGAAGTTTCAACTTCTATATATAGGTGAAGTGTTAGAATATTGTTACGAAGTTTCACTTGCAAAAATTGAAACTTCTAAATAATGTTTTTTCTTAGGAATGAAGAGTGGTATCTGATGCTATTATTACTACTATATGTTTTTACTTCTTATCGATTTTAAGGCTCGAACTCAAGATATATTTATCAAGAGCGCATGAATATCTTTATTCATCTTATCATAATCTTTCAATATTATTATTTTGGCAAGATGATTACCAACCACTTCTATCATCACAATTAGCATCACTGTCAACAATTATCAATATTATTACCGTCAACTATCACACATTTTTCAGTCACCAAGACCAACATCATGCACTAACTAATCAATTCTTATCTAAATCGTAAGCATCCCTAATCACTACAAAACATCACTAGTGAACATAATATTTCATAAATTTTTACCAAATGGAGTAATAATTTTATTTTATTAACTTTTTTTATTAAATTTTTTTTTAAAAAAAGACGGACGACGGACCCACAAATAAGTACGGGGGCACTGTGGTGTTGTCAACTTGCAAAAGCTTTGTCGTCAGTGCGGGCCCACTTATCTCTAGATTCTACACTCTACTCTATTGGGTCCCACATTATTTTTTGTTTTTTTCCCTTTTCTTTTAATTTATCTTTTTCAAAATTATTACTTCCTCAGTTTCAAAAAGAGTGGTTTGATTTGATTTGACACGTAGTTTAAGAAATTAAAGAAGACTTTTAAATTTTGTGGTTCTAAATTAAAGTTATGTCAAATGTATAAAATTGTCCTTAATCTTGTGGTCTTAAACATGTCATGTGGAAAGCTAAAAATAAAATGTTACCAAAAAAGGAAAGATGTCATTCTTTTTTAAACTAACTAAAAAGAAAAGGAGGTCATTCTTTGTGAAACGGAGGGAGTAATATATAGTTTCATCCCCAGACTATTGAAAGATATTTATTAATTTCGTTCCGAAACTTGTTGACAGACTAAAAAAATACTACTTTACTTGATTAATTAAACGTAGATACACCCTTAATCTGCCTAATAACATAGTAAGTGGTCTCAAATTATTGTAGAAACATGAGACTCTTTAGTAAAAAGCCGAGAGGAGTGTAACTTGTTGAGAATTTAGGATTGTATTTTAATAATGTTGCAAGATCGATAGTGTTTTTAAGTTCAGTTAATCAACTAAATAATTCACGAATCAGTGGACCCCGTGTGTTGATTAGTTCAATCGATTAGCCAATGAGAAGAGAGCTTAAATTGTCGGTAGCGAATGCAACGTGTCAGCAGGATTTATTTTTGTGTAGGGGCCAATCTGCTGCTTTTCTAAATGGAAAATTAGCACTTTTAGTCCTTCAAATAGTAATAAACTCTTATTTTGATCCTTGTAATTTTCATTAAATATATATAATCTTTAATTAATTGAATGTGTATTTTTAATCCTTCTGAACTGTAAACTTTCACAAGTTAATAAACTATTAGGTATTCAACGATAATATTATACTTAATGTAATTTCATAAGTGTAAGTAACCTTATTTTTTATTTTGCGAAAGCAGAAAAGTTGTTTCCGATAGATTATTGATTCAAGTAAAACATATTAAAAGTCAAATATGTAAAGCAAATATACTATTAGTGAAGAAGCTATGCTGAAAACAACTAAAAAAGAATAGTAATAACAAATAATATGACAATTGAAATTTGAAGAAAAGAAAATAACATATATTAATAGAAAATTAGACAATGCTTGACTATCTAGTAGTCTTATACCATCCTCATTGACCTATATATATCTTTCATTGTAGGTGTATTATGTTAATTTGTACATATTACCTCACATTTAAAAGTGAAATAGTTCAAACAATATCTATAAATCACATATTTTCTTTGTAAAAGAATCAAAACCATAAATTTTGTATAACTAAAAGTTAAATGTATTTAGTAAAATATTATAAGGACTAAAACAAAATTTTATTAATAATTGAGAAATCAAAAGTACAATTCTAAAATTTTATCTCATATTTTGAGAAATTTTTGCAACAAAAGGAAATCCACCTAAGTGATTTGATTTTAATAGTACCTCATCTCACTTTTTTAATAATATTAGTCTTTTTGGTCATTCAAAATTTTAAATATCTTCGATTATATCAAATTCAGGTTTTCTTATATAACATAATTGGTAAAAAAACAAAAAACTCAATCGAGAAAAATCAAACCAAATTGATTTTGTTCGAATTAGATAGTCTGAAAAAAATTAAAAATTGAAATCGAATAATGCGAACCAAAGTATTGAATACGCATCCCTAATTAAAGCCTATTATTCTTTTCCAATATTATTATACATAAATCACCACAACCCTACGAACAAGATACTCCATCAATTTTTCATTTTACATTAATTTATTTTTTACTAGGCACAAAATGGAATTTTCTTCAAAAAATAACTTATGAAAAAATTAAAATAAAATTATTTCACTAGTTGTATCTAATATGTAGTGTTTATTTTCATCTTTTGGTAAAAGAAAAAATAATTCTAGTAAATGTTTTGTACTTCAAAAAAAAAAAACATAGAAAAAACTAAATTTGGTAAAAAAAAAAAAAAAAAAAAGAGTGTGAGAGAGAGACAAGTGTAACATGTACAACATGCTATTTTATAAAAACAATACTAGCATGTTATGGGATGTGAAATATAATTTAAGTTTTACTCAACGGTTATCAAAATACTTGTCGTCTTTAATATTTGTCATTTTAGAGATTCAAGACAAATTTAATTATTTTTTTCCATTTTATTCTTACTTGTAATTATTCTTGTAGATTATAAATATCTTAACTATGATATGTTGAATGTAGTGATAATGTAGAAGCTTCCATAACGAGTTAGTTACAGTGTAAACAATTAGTTAGAATTTTGTTACAAAGTTAACTATGGTTAAGTTAGAGTTAACTAAATGAGTTAGCTACAGAATTAGATTTTACACTATAAATATGGTTGTATTGATACTGTACAAGTACAGATGTATGTGAGAATTATGGAATACAATTTCTCTCTTCTTCTTTCTACTATGTGATTATGTATGAGCTTAGTTTCTTCATGGTATCAGAGCTCAAGGAGTAAAGATCTCACTGCTTCTTAGTGCATCTGGATCAGTGCATCTGGAGGATTGTTGCCTTGTTCACGTAGCAGGTCTTCATCAATGGCACCTGATCAAAATTCAGCTACGAACACAGCTCAGAGTGGTACAATGGTGATTGATGCACATCATCCACTATATCTCCAAGCTTGTGATACACCAGGTAGCTCTCTAGTTTCTATTCAACTCACTGGATCTGAAAATTACTCCTTATGGAGCAGATCAATGAAAATAGGCTTATTAGGCAAAGGCAAGTTAGGGTTTGTTGATGGAAGGTACTCAAAAACGATGTTTCCAGACTCTCAACATGATCTCTAGGAGAAGTGTAATGCAATAGTTCTTTCCTGGATTATGATGTCTGTTAGTAGAGAGGTTCTTAATGGAATAGTATATGCTAGTAGTGCTCATCAAGTTTGGGTTGATCTCAAAGAGAGATTCGACAAAATTGATGGATCTAGAATTTTTTTTCTACACAAGGAAATTGTTACATTGACTCAAAGAGTCTCATCTGTAGCTAGCTATTTTTCTAGGCTTAAGGAGCTTTGGATGGAATTTGATTCCTTCATGCCCTATCCGAGTTGTGAATGTGAAGTGTCAAAAACCTATGCTACTCATTCTGAGTATCAGAGGTTGACGCAATTCCTCCTTGGATTGAATGAATCATACAATCAATGTAGAAGTCAGATTATGATGATGGATCCAACACCAAGTGTGAACAAGGCTTATTCCTTGGTGATGGCTGAAGAATGTCAAAGAGTTCTTGGGAAATCCAATATGATCAAGATCGAGACTACTCACTCGACAACTACCGATGTCATGGCTTTTTCACCATGGAAAGGTTCTCACTCGCTCTGCAGCAGTAATTCACCTCACTCAAGGTCCAATTTCAAACCTCGTAAATAGTCCAACAAGAATCAGATTGTGACTATCAGAATCGGAAGCGGTCACACTCAGAGTCGCTTGTTTTAGGTTACATGGTTATCCACCAATTGGAAGCGGCGAAGGACTAGTCCTGGACCTATTACGGCTGCTAACCTTGTCAGGGGAGTTTCTAATCAGCATACTGGAGGTCACATGGATTTTTCGTCTGGTTCAGTAGTTGATGGCCAGGGTTCTTTCACCACTGGGATTGGTAATACAAACACAGGCAGATCTCTAATACAACACAGTTCTTCTCAACCAACTTCCAGTACTGGTATGTCTTACCCTGGTTCTCCTGCTCTTATGACTAATATGCAGACATATCCATATCCATCCACACCGTGGGCATATCCTCCTACTCCTCAACAATACATGCAGTTCTCACAGTCCATTGATTAGGAGAATGGAAGGACTAACACCGACACCACTATGAAGGCAATAGGTATGACCAACAGTCCTACTCAAGTTCCTGTTGATGCTAAATGGATTATAGATTCTAGAGCATCTAAACACATGGTTAATAACTCTAACATGCTAACCAAATTCACATCAATCCATGCCTCACGAGAAGGAAGAGTTCATCTGCCAACTGGTAGTTTAGCTACGGTTGTCAACACTGGTTCTTCGCAGATTTTGGGAGGGGTTGGTATACATAATGTACTTCATATTCCTTAGTTCAAGTATAATCTATTGTCTGTACCAAAGTTAACAAGATTAAATTGTGGGGTGTTGTTTTATCCTGATTTCTGTATAATTCAGGACCTCTCCAGTGGGAAGGTGAGGGGGATTGGCAAGTTGGAGGATGATCTATATGTTCTTCAGGTGGATAGTCTGCTGAAGTCACAAGGAGCTCCATTAAAGTCCTCTATAGCTAATGTAGTAGTTGTTTCTAAGTCTGATTCTATAATAAATGCTAACAATAGCAATTTGTCTCTTTGGCATAGGAGACTTGGTCATGTACCAATCACTACTCTCAAGAAACTTGGTTGTTTTAACAATGTATCTTGTAAGTCTGATGTACCCTGCACTGTATGTCCATTAGCTAAACAATCAAGACTTCATTTTCCATTGAGTAATACCACCACGTTACTTGTTTTCATACTTTACATGCTGATGTCTGGGGTCCCTACAGAGTGCCAACTCATGATGGAAAGAGATTTTTCCTAACCATAGTTGATGATTGTTCTAGATATACTTGGATATTCTTACTCAATTCTAAATCTGAGGTGATTGTAGCTCTCAATGATTTTCTTACTATGGTCAGTAATGTGTTCACAACTACTGTAAAGATACTGAGAACAGATAATGGTTGTGAATTTTTCAATTCACAGGTAGCTACGTTATTGTTGTCCCTAGGCATTCTTCATCAAAGTTCTTGTGTCTATACTCCACAACAAAATGGAGTGGTTGAGAGGAAACACAGACATATCCTAAACACTGCCAGAGCATTAAGGTTTCAAGCAAGTCTACGTCTCAAGTTTTGGGGTGAATGTGTTCTTACAAATATGTATCTCATAAACAGAATCCCTTCTACTGTACTTACAGGGAAAACTCCATACAGTGTTCTGTTTAAAACTGGTGCTCCTCTAACTCATTCAAAGGTGTTTGGTTGTTTGGCTTTTGCTACAGAAGTAAGAAAGGTAGATAAGCTTTCCTCCAGGGCTATTCTAGCTGTTTTTTTAGGCTATTCAGTCTTACAAAAGGGGTACCAACTATGGTCTTTACACACACATGAATTTCTAATCAGCAGGGATGTGATGTTTCATGAAGATATCTTCCCATTCCAGCATATACACTCCACTGTTTCTCTTATATTTCCTGTCCCCAAGTTTTCAGAATTGTATGCTGACTCTACTCCTACTGGTGTTCCTCCTACCTCTGAGTCTCTTTATATACCTGTTGTCCCTTCTCCTGTTAGGAGATCTTCCAGGACCAGTAGACCTCCTATATGGATGAAAGATTTTCTTACTTCTCAGCCCAACTCTAGCTGTGTTTATCCAGTATCCAATCATGTCAGCTATGCCAATCTTTCCCTTGCCTATGGTCATGCCTCGTCGCTTATTCCAAAGATTGTTGAACCTACATCCTTCATCAAGTCGCTCGATCCTCTTTGGGTGGAAGTATGAAATCGAGATATCCGCTTCAGAGACAATAACACCGGACCATTACGATCTACCCCGTGCAAGCATCCTATTGGTTGTAAATGGGTGTTTAAGGTTAAGTATCTAGCTTCGTGGTCGCTGAGGTATAAAGCTCGGCCAGAGCCAAAGGGTTCAATCGAAGAAGGTTGGATTATTCAGACTTTTTCTCTGTTGCAGCATGGTCACCGCCGATCGGTGTTGGCTATCACGCTTCTAAGCGGGTCTATATTTCAAATGGATGTGCACAATGCCTTTTACAAGGTGATCTCCCGAGGAGGTGTATATGGTTATTCCTCCCGGATTTTGCGCATGCGAGGAGTCCGGGAAAGTCCGCAAACTCCATAAGTCACTTTATGGTTCAAGCAAGCTCCAAGGTGTTGGAATATTAAGTCGATCAAGCTTTAGTTCAATTAGGCTTTGTTCAAAGTCACTATGATTACTCTCTTTTTACTAAGAATATAAATCAAAATATGATAGTAGTCTTTGGTATATGTTGATGATCTCTTAGTGATCGTAGTTGCAATGATCCGATACTTCAAACTAGAAATGACTCAAGCTTAAGTTCAAATGAAGGATTTGGGGAATCAAATTCTTCCTCGAATTGAATTTTCTAGGTCCCGTGAAAGGTATGTAATGAGCCAAAGAAAATATGCTTTGAATTGATCTCCGAGATGGGCCGAGTGGAGCCAAACCAGTTTATACACCTCGATCCCGCCCAAGCTCACGCCAATCGAGTTTGACTCTCGTAGGCAAGGATCTAAATCTACCAAAAAGACATGCCTGAAGATATTAGAAAGTACCAAAGGCTAGTAGGAGGCTACTATATCTAACAATGACTAGGTGATATCTCATTTGCGACATATTCTAAGTCGGTTTACGATGCTCCCAAACGGTCCCATATGGAGGTCGCTTAGATTGGTCAAGTATATCAAGTCAAGACTGGTTGGGTTTGTTTATGCCACCAAAGCTCAGAAACTTAACAATCTATTGTGACTGATCGGGAACTTGTGTGCAAACAAGAAAGTCTCACAAAAGTTATTTGGCAAAATTTGGAGAAGCAATTATTACTGGAAATCAAAGAAACAGAAACAATGAAGCGAGCTCACTGGTCAATTCGTGAGTATGGCTTCAAAGAAATGCAGAAATAACTTGCTTATCGAATTTATAAAGAATTAGGAGTAACTATCAAGCAACCGGTGAATCTTTTCAGGATAGCAAAGTCGCTATACGATTGCAAATTAATCCTATATTTCATGAACGAACTAAACATTTTGACATTGATTGTTATTTTGTGCGAGAAAAAATATTACAGGGAATGGTCAAGACTCATCATGTATCAACTAAAGACCAGCTAGCTGATCTACTCACAAAAGGTCTATGGAAAGCTCCTCACTCACACTTGATGTCCAAGCTAAATCTGAAAGATATTTTCCAGCCTTCAGCTTGAGGAAGGGTGTTGAATGTAGTGATAATGTAGAAGCTTCCATAACGAGTTAGTTACATTGTAAACAGTTAGTTAGAATTCTGTTACAAAGTTAACTATGGTTAAGTTAGAGTTAACTAAATGAGTTAGTTACAGAATTAGATTTTACACTATAAATATGGTTGTATTGATACTGTACAAGTACAGATGTATGTGAGAATTATGGAATACAATTTCTCTCTTCTTCTTTCTACTATGTGATTATGTGTGAGCTTAGTTTCTTCATGATACATAAACAAAGTAAGATTCCATAAAGATTGATTATATCTTAACACGTAAATAAGGATTAAAAAGTCATATACTCTTCTTAATTTATAATATTTTCTTATAGAACGTGTAAATGAAAAATAAGACAAGTATTTGAGACAGAGGAAATATTTAAATTGCAAAGGGACACGGATAACATATACTTGACCTTTGGCGGGGGGGGGGGGGGTGTTATCTGCAGATTAATTAGTTTAAGGATTAGTTCTACTTTTAAATTAAGTTATGATTAAGAATTTGAATGACACATATACACATGTGATCATGTGATTTTCCATTAAGAAAAAAAGAGGGATAGATTAGTTCAAATTAATCTCCTTAATAAATGGAATCTAAGAAAAGTTGTTGAAAGTTTATTGAAGTAGTCTTCTCCTTTGGACCCCATTAATGATAACATGATATTGTTAATTATTATTGATTCATGAATCATGAGAGTCCATAAAACCTATTTTATTCTTGATTAGGTTTGCATGGTGTTGGCATTATCTACATCAAGAATTTTCAGTCACTAAACAACATATAATCATATCATCTAAACTTTTTACCAATATGTTAATGCCAAGAATTAATTATTTTCCAAAGATTCTTAATGAGAGATTTCAGATTCAAATTTAGTTGGATAATGAGAGAACCTTGGGTACGAAGCATGATCGTATAGGGTGCAAATATGTATTAATCGAATCAATGCGAAAACAAAAAATATTTCTTCTATCTATCACTATAAATAGTCCAAATTGATTACTTTCTATTTCTCTATGATTAGGTGGTGTTGGCAAATCCACATCAAGAATTTTCAAGCCCCAAAACAATACTATATAATATATAATATCATCTAAAATTTCCACTATGTTGAGGCCAAGCATTGGATACTTTTAGAGATTTCGAGTTTGGATTTACGTCTGAAAAATAAGAAAATCCTGATAAGGTGTATTTTTTTTATATAATAATCCTATGTGGTGAAAATTATGGCAAAAATTCAGATTAGTTATATAAAAAAAAGATCTTTCTAATATATATATATATATATATATATATATATATATATATATATATATATATATATATATATAGATATATATATATATATATATATATATATAAAAGGAGGTTTAATGATGGAGATTTTGAATTAGCTTGCTATAAGCTATGGCCACAATAAGTTTCAAAAAGTGAAGACAGATCATAGTTCCAGCAAGTAATTTTTTTTAATAAAAGATGGTGCTCTTTTTAAATATTATATAATTAAAGTTTAGCAAACATCATGATAAAAAGATTTGCTAATATAAAAAGTAAGGCTTATCTTCACATTATTAGTAAGCAAATTTGCCTTTAACCATGCAAACTCTACTTTCATTATGTTAATAATTAGGCCTAATTCATCGGTGGTCCTCTAAAGTTGGTACGATATTTCACTTAGACATCTTAACTAGACAATATTCATTTTAGACACCTGATGTAGAGTCTCACCATGTCATTTTGACACTTTTTGCTTACATGACAAAATGAGTGTGATACACTCATTGATCAGCACGTGAAATAGCTTTTTAGTTAATTATTAATTATTTTTTCTTCTTCTTCTTCTTCTTCCCATTTTTAGCCACCATTTTACCCAAGTTAAATTTCATTTATTATAGATGAAGGTTTCGACAAAAATGATGAAAAATGTTTTTAAAATCTAAAAATAAATCCATTTACGAAATTTTTCTTGGAAGAATTTAATATTAATTTCTTTAAACTAAAGTTAAAAAATTGTTTGAGATAGTAATGGCGTGCAGATGTGGGGTGGGGTAGTTTCTGCAAAAGGATTGGTGAGGTTTTTATTTTTGAAAATAAAATTTTCAAATGGTGCGCATAGTAGGGTATTTTCGAGGCAGGGGTTTGGGGGTTATTTGGAGGTTGGGTTTTTGGGGGCTTTAGAGAAGACGATTTCGTGGGTGGAGGGGGGATTGGTGGAGAAGAAGGGGGTGGGTTCTTTTATTTGTTTTTTTTAAATTATTTTTTAGTTATTTGGATAAAAATATTATGTGTCATTAATTCATTGGTCAGTTTTTATTTTTATTCAAAAATAATTATTTAATAATTACTTTTGATACAAATGACAAATGTCATCATTTAATTCGTTACTTTACACATCATTCGCGAGTGTAACACACACACCTTATATATTTTTGCTAATATTAAAAAAAGTGTCAAAATAACATAGCGAGACTCTACATCAGGTGTCTAAAATGAAAGATTGCCTCAGCTTAAGGCTGTCAAACATCGCACTAACTTTAGTGACATCATGAATTAGGCCTAATTATTAATATAGCCTATCAATTATTATCACTTCTAAGCTAGAGTGAGTTATACTACAACAACAAAACAATAATAAATTCAGTGTAATTTTATAAGTGATTTTAGAAAAATATTTATATAAAAATAATATGAGAAAAGGAGAGGAAAGTTGTGGGTTTTGTTAAAGAGAAGTAAAAGGGCATTTACTCTATCTTTTTTAACCAATAGAAAATGAATGATTAATATTTACCCAAGAAAAGTGAATTTATATGTTTGGTAAAATCTTACTAGTTAGCAAATGATGTTTGCATAAAATCAAGATTATTTTTTTTATTTTAAAAACTACAAAAGAAGCATAACGGAGAACGTACTATTAGCTCAAGAAATCATAAGGGACATTAATCGGAGGAAAAAATATCGGAATGTTGTAGTAAAGTTGAATATGATCAAGCCATATAATAGAGTATTATGGGTATTCCTGATTAAAGTGCTTAGACGATTCAGCTTTTCAGAATTACTTATAGATATGATATGGCGACTTATTTCAAATAATTGGTACTCGATTCTTGTGAATGGGCAATCGTATGATTTTTTAAAGTTGTCAAGAGGTCTGAAGTAGGGGGTTCCTTTGTCTCCAACCCTATTTATTATTGTTGTGGAGGTATTGGCTAGGGGTCTTAATAGGTTGCACATCGATGGAGCCTAAGTGGAGTCCAAAAATAAACCATTTATCGTATGTAGAAGATATCATTTTGTTTTGCTCAGGAGAAAAAACATCGATAAAGAAGATGATAGAGGTGTTGAGAGATTACGAAAAGATATCTGGACAACTGATAAATCTGAATAAAAGTTTCACTATATTCATGACAACACTCCACTGATTGTTGCAATAAGATTAAGAAAGCTCAGTGGAATTAGGCAAGGATCCTTTCCTTTTACATATTTAGGTTGTCCCGTATATTATGGGAGAAAGAAATGTTCACATTTTGCGGAGTTGGTTAAAAAGATTCAAAGAAGAATTTCAAGCTAGAATAATAAATGGTTATCATATGGAGGAAAGTTGGTACTGATAATAAGCATTTTACAATCAATGCCTTTATATTTATTATCAGCCATGAGCCCACCAAAGAAAATAATCGAGCAGCTACATCAAGTATTTGCAGGTTTTTTCTAAAGCAAGACGGGAGAAGAAAAAGAAAAGCATTGAGTTTCATGGGAGGATATGTGTTATCCAATAGAAGAAGGTGGAATTGGTTTGAGATCACTACATGATATATCAAATGCTTTGTATGGAAAATTGTGGTGGAGCTTCAGAACTTCAACCACTTTGTGGAGCACTTTTATGTGGAATAAATATTGTAAGAAGGTGCACCCAGTAATGGCAATGGAAAAAGGGGCTTTTATGACGTGGAAAAAATTATCAAGATAAGAAAAGAAACAGAACCTAACATTTGGTGGCAAATTAAAAATGGAGAAGCTAGGTTTTGATTTGATAACTAGACTAAACAAGGGGAATTGTTTTATACGGAAGAGCAGGGGGGTGGAGAGAAAGAAATAGAGGTTAAACAGTTTGTGAATAATGGGGAATGGGACCAGAGAAAATTGCTACAGAAAGTGTCAGAAGATATGGAGGAGTACATTATAGAAAACATTGCTCCAAATATTTCAGAATGGGACATAGACAGACCTTGGTGGATGGGAGTACAAGTGAAAATTTCACAGTACAAACAGCTTTTGAGATCATGCGGCGAAAAAAGGTCAAAGAAGAATGGAGAAAGAATATGTGGTGCAAAGATATTCCTTTTAAGATTAATTTTTTGGTCTGGAGAATATGGAGGGCAGAATTGCCACAAAAGATAATCTTAAACGAATGAAAGTGAATATAGCATCTAGATGCTACTGTTGTGAAACATTCGAAGAGGAAACAATGTCCCACTTTTTTCTAACATCCCTCATAGCCCAAAAGCTATGGAGGAAGTTTGCTACATGTGCAGGTGTCCAAATGCAATACCAGCAATACTAATGTGGGAATTGTGGAAAAGGCGAAATGTAAAAAGGCATGGAAAGAAGATTACTTTTTATAAGCTAGAGCATCAATGTCAGACCATAATAGCACAGCTTATAAGTAGTAAATATTGTGGATAACAGTCCCTAAAGGATGGGATGCAATTGTGGAGGTACTAAAAAGATACAGACCAAGATTGCACTATCATGCAGTGAGGTGGATAAAACCGCAACAAGATAAATTAAAGTGCAATACGGATGGAGCTAGCAGAAGTAATCCTAAAGTAAGTGCTTATCATTTCTGTATTTGAGATTACAATGGATGCTTGATATACGACGAAACAGATGCTTTAGGGCATAGAAACAATATGGAAGCAGAGACGACAACAATTCTAGAGGCACTTAGATATTGCAAGAGAAACAATCTTCAAAACATCATTGTACAAACGGATTCGTTGGGCATAACAAAAATGATTAGACAAGAATGAAGGATCCCATGGGGCCAGGCAGCTGACATAAAAGAAATACAAGAGTTACAACAACATGTTCAGGCACACATACAACATATATTCAGGGAAGCAAATAGCTTAGCAGATAGATTAGCAAATGAGGCATGTGACCAAGAGGGGAAGATTCAGGCGCAAACATATCAATAGCTATCAAAGGCATATAAAGGAATTCTAAATACTGATAAAGCACAAATACCATCACTGAGGATTAGAACAAGGAAGATTACAGTACATGGTCAACATCATAAGTAGAGACAAGACTACTAACACTGTAGAGCACAGATATGATATGTACAATCAGTTTTGTCAATACAAGGCATACATAATTACGCAAAAGACTACGTTACCTAGCCTGAGCTTTGTCAGCTTACAAAAAGCTCCACCAGCAAAAATTGATGCCTTTAAATTCAAATGGGTTAGATCTGGAGCTGAATAAGAAAGCACGCCTCTTGGAATCTCCTTTTCTGCCTCAGTTGGTAGAAGCTGACAGGAGAAGGCAAAACGAGAACAGAGAAGAAAGAACTCACTTAGACCGTGATCAACAGTAAAGACTTGACATCTTGGTCGAAACCACCTTGGTACACAATAGCTACCGGGGTATATTTCTACGCAAGAAGGCAGATTTAGAGGAAGGAAGAGCATACAACACAATGAAGAAGAAGAAACGCATATTTCAATTGAAGAAAGAGACGGAGGAAATAGAGGAGTCGCAAACAGGAAACCTTACTTTTTAGACGCTTTAATAGAAATTGATTTTGTCTTATTTAGACAGATCCAAACAAGTGAATTAATTTTTCTTTTAGGGCCTTCTTTTGTATAGATTTAGATTCAAATAAAGGAGCTACAAGCTCCACAAAATTAATTTTATTTTTAAAAAAAAGTGAAAGTAATTGGAGGCGTGAACCGAGCAAGTTGGAATAGATTTGAACAGGTTAAAATTGACTGAGTTAACAAAATTAGCAGAATAATAACTTGGTTGTTTATGAACTCAATCTCATGTTGATCCATCAAATTTAATTCAATCCACCCATTGGATACCGCTTTCCTAATCCTAAGAACATATAAGTAAGTGATGTTTTA
This sequence comes from Solanum pinnatisectum, assembly GCA_035578085.1. Classification (NCBI taxonomy): domain Eukaryota; kingdom Viridiplantae; phylum Streptophyta; class Magnoliopsida; order Solanales; family Solanaceae; genus Solanum; species Solanum pinnatisectum. The sequence continues at coordinate 36,534,919 of CM069086.1, forward strand.
TTTCGAGATTATTATGAGCTTGAACCATTCGGTCATTTAGTTTACAAAACAAAGTGTACAAGTTGTGTATATTTTATACTAAATATACATATACTATACATACATATACATAAAATGTACACTAATAGTATATATATATTATATATTTTCTGATTATATTGATATACTAGTTGGCGGAACGATATATATCCGTAACTTTTCCTTTTATTTCCAAAATGATGAAAATGTCAAACCTTTGGACTTTAATCTATGCTGATTGGTGAGCCTCTAAAAATGTTTTGGGCTTGTTGATAAGTAGGTAGCTTTTGGGTCTTATTGAGCCCAATGGGCTATTCTTGCAGCAGTTACCACCAGCCCAGTAAGTTTTGGGTATCTGACCTTGAGAATTGAGGCCCAATAAAATGTAAAGATGTTTTCACTTTATTATTATTTATTATATTAATAATTGATGAGTGAGTGTAGTAGTTTTTTTTTCTCTATTAGTATGTGTATAATTTTACAACAAAATTAATTGTACACAAAAAAATATAGTTCATCATCCAAATATATAAATAACTTGTATGTACGTTCACCTTAGTCAGTGAAGAGGTTTTGATATTTGGTGTGTATGTGTATGGGGACGAAAGGGACACAATCAATAATAACGAAATCTTATACCTAGTGAATTTTTCACTCTACCTATTCCGAACAAAAAGGACTAGTGATATAACGATGGTGTCCCGTTGTCTACGCATTATCTAGCTTCCAGTCTATTTCTGGACACTTATTTGATTAAAGGTAACTCTCATTTTTTTCCATAGAAGAACCAAACAACAACTAGGTTAGGGGCCCTTTATATACCTCAACCAATAGATAGAAATAGATAGGAATAATTAAATCACGGTCTACGGTTAAATAATGAATGAAAATTGATTTGACAACAACAAGACATTTGTCCATCAATTTTTTGTCTTTTGCCGTTATTATTATAATCAAACAGAGAGGAAGTAAGCCTCAAATCCAACAAAATCAGACCCTTTAATAACCTATCTACGTTTATTTAACGATATGATATTAACACTTTTTCGCTCAATTAATCTTGATTCTTACCAGCTAAACCCAAATGTTCCGTATCAAAATAAGTTCATATTTAAAGTTCGAACTTGAAATTTTTAATAAATAGTCTATATATCAATCTTGCCACTATTTATTTCCAAGATGAGATGAAAGCCTTAAAATGTGGTTTTTGGCCCACAAAGGGTTTCCATCAACACACAAAGGGACAAACTAGTAAGGCAAAAGCACAAATTTGAGTAGACAAATTTGAAACCAACTCCAATCAAGTCAATAGTGTTGAGTTGCAATTTGGATATGCACTAAATTTAGCTCCAATTAAACATGTGAATATATATATATATAAACTCATGTTTACCACACATATGAAAACCAAGTTGCAAAATCCTTGTCTTGTCAAAGAAATAATTCATCACTCAATATTATCCTATACTCGCTTAAGAATTTCACTAATTCTGATTCATATCGTGTAAAGCCAACAAAAGATGAAAGCATTATTCCTGACTATATTTTTTCTTCATTTTCATCGACGTTCATATCTGAAACCTCTAATTAACAGTAAAGAAATGTATTCATTCCCACACAAAGCTCGATGAACAAAGAAACAAATGAGATAAATGCAAATAGTTACTAAATCATGTTCCCTTTTGGTGCCATCCATAGTGTTCCTTATCCTATAATTTAATGGTCTCATCTCAATCTCATAAGTTACTGGGGCTACATGTAATTGAGTACACACAAAAATAAGAACAAATAAGTTTTGATTTTTTTTAATTTTTCCACACAAGTCTTTTCTTTGCTGACAACAATCAATGAATACTCTGTTGAAAATTTGAATTCTTCATTTTAGTTTTTTTTTTTTTCCTTTTTTGGCTACTTTTTGGATATTCATTTCTCTTTCTTATCAATTAATTTTGTTAAAGAAGTTTTTATAACTTCTCCATGATGGACTTTTAATATTATTTATAAGTCAATTCATATAAATACTTAACATTGTTTTTCTACTTTAATAGAATATGAAAATATTATAGAATTTAATTTTAAGTTAGAGTGGGGAATAGCTTTAGTCTCATATAAGACAACTAAACGCACCTCGATATATATCAATAATATCTATTAATAATATTGTTAGATTTGTTATGAAGAGTTACATAAGGCTATAGATTTTTATTTTTTTTTAACTTAATAATATATATAGAAAATAAAATTAAAAAATACACTATTTGGTGGGATTGTGGCATCAATTATAGGGCCATTCATGATGGTGAAAGTCAAAATAGTAGTGATCCATTTTGGTGTATAAAATTTAAGAGACTCGTGTTTTTTAAAGGTTTTCCATACGATGTTTGATATATATAATAGAGTATGATAAAACTTAAATTTATACTGAAAAGTCTCAAAACACTTTTTATAAAAATAATTGTAAACTCAGAACTCGAACCTAAAACACTAGGAATTTATTCCATAACAAAGTAAAAGGCAAAAAAATATGTAAGTATGATTGTGCTCCATCTTCCTTCATATAGACATTGATGTAAAAAGGAAATGGGCTTTTATATATGATATGATTTGGTCTTAAGGCATGCAATGGATCATGGCCTACCAATTTTGATAGTGACAAACATTCATCATTTTCCATTTTTCATTTGTTTTTTTGGACAATGAGAAGTGTTTGTGAAGTTTTTTTTTTTTTTTTTTTGTTTGAATTCTTGGACCATATGGTAGATTTTCCAAAGTATTTAACAAATTGAGATAGTGATGGTTTCATGTGGTTTTCATATTGCTTGTAAGAAATTAAACCTACTCTTTAATTCAAACTCATTTGATGTGATATACTTATTTTTAGACAATTGAAAAAGAAATATGATTTTTAAGTTAAAGAAATAATTTAATTTTAAACTTTTCAATTTATCCTTCATAACATAATTTTACAATTAGAAATTCTGACGGAATGTCCACCAAAAAGAATCCCTACAAAATTTTCGATAGAAATCCTAAATTTTCAATGGATTTCCAATGGAAACATTTATTTGAAATTTTCATGTTTAGCAGTGTTTGAGATAATGAGTTTTAAAAAACCTTTTATAATTCTAAAATTTATCGTTCGATTAAACGTCTTTAGCATGAAGTGAGACAAAGAAAGTAAATTGTAATGCAAATAATTATTTGTCTCTTTCCACATATGTAGATTTCTTTTTAACAACTAATAAACTTAGTGTAACCTACCAACATTTGGTGGAAAAAAGTGAAATGATCATAGAAATTATCTTTTTGTGTTTTAAAAACAATTATGGCACTATGTCAATGCTTTAGATCTCAATGTCTAGTCATGAAATGGAAAAGAAAAACTTTTTCCACACACAACAAAAATTGCCCATATTTGAAATGAATCTCAAAGAAAATACTTAGTGCTAAACCATGCTTAATTATGTACATAGAACAAGTAATAATAACTAGCTAACCAACCAGGATTGTAGTGTGATGGTTGAGATCCCTTTATTCTTAACCAGAGATCTCGTGTTCGAGACTTGAAAATTAAAAAAAAAATCTTGTTGGGAGCACACCAACCCCAAAAATAGGATTTGTAATGCGTGAATCGGGATTAATCGAACTCCAATACCAATTGTCATTTAATACAAGATGACACTCATACAAATGGACAAGGTTAGAATAAAAAGGAAAAAAACATGTATTTTCTTATAGGACAACGAAGTTGAGAGGTAATTTTGCATGAATATAAACTAATAATAGTTCATTTACTTGCATTTTTTATAGTACACATCAACCCACCAAAGCCCCAACAGAAACTAACCCTAATAATTATTTTGTAAAAAAACAAATAGACAGTAAAATCACTGTATATATATACTGATTATATACTTATAATATACACTGGTATACACCGGCGACGACTATAATCTATTATGATTAGGAGAGTGAAATATTTATTGGTACTAATTTAAATTCACCCCGCGTATGGCTCATTTAAGAGGGAGTACTTATTCCTCTCTGAAACTTTTTTATTCTTAAAATTCAAACTCGACACCTTCGATTAAAGGAGGAGAAATCTCATCTATCTTATTATACCTTGCATCGATACAAGTAAGTCGTTAAAAACACATACTATCCATCGAAATTATGGACTGACTAATCTAAAATTTGTATCGTTAACGTTAGAAACTTGTTTATTCCCATGGAATAAGAAAAGATTGCTTGTACTAAGATGTGAAAGGCCTATGATATGATTATATAGTTTTTGTGGTGTGAAATCAATTATATAAGTTGATATTATCCTAAATTTTGAACAATACAAAATTAAATAAAATTTAAGATTGGAAAATCTAAAAAGGGATTTTAATATAAGATAAAATAAATTGGGAATATTTGATATCACAATAGTCAAGATTCTCAAGCTTTTTTTGTCTACTAAAAAATATACACTGTAATCTTTGATTCTTTTACTTTTTTTTCGACTTTCCGTCATATCTTTTAATATAACCACTAATATATATTTTTTTAGGGGATGGGGGGTTGAATTAGAGGATTTTTGGATTAACTAATATTTTTTAAACTAATGTTTGTGACTATTAGTATGCAAATATAGTAATAATTTGGTTTGGTCTTTTCTTTTTAATATAATTGTGGTGTTTGAATTAGCTTAGACGTATTTTTTTATCAGCTATTTTACTAAATACCTACGACGTACTTCTCTCCTACGAGTATATCTATCGGATAATTTTGATCATTAAGGTTTAGATATATAAGAAGAAATTATCTAATATTTGATTTGAACGCTAGTCTTCTAAGATATTATATAATTTGGTTGATCTTTTTATGTTCATAATGATGGTAAAGTTGAACTTGAACCTTTCGTCTTCGATTTTTTTTTTGTGACAACTAGAACTTGAATATTGGTCTTAAGAATTTGATTGATCTTTTTTATATATAAATCTCGATGATATCATCACTAGTTTATGTGCAATATAACTATACTATCAAATGTTTGCTACCTATCTTTTACCAGTACGATTACAAAATAACTTTATCTACCAAGATGTCAGCAAATAAGAAAAAAATATCACCTAATATTTATCGGCTCATCTTTATCTTAGGTTATAAGTTGTAACAAAATCCAAAAAAAAAAAAAAAACTCCAAATGTTTTATTCCCTACTTTATTTGTACATTCAAATTATTACAACCAAAAAAAGAAGCTTTATAGCTTTATGGAGTAGTTGAAATACCTTTCCACAAAGGTCAATATTAACCAATGGTTTTGTTATTTTTTGGGAATAATCATTAGTTCCTTTGAGATTTAGATCTGTCAATTACTTCCAATTTAAAATAAAATAAAATAAAATAAAAATATATATCTGTCAATTATTACTGAGATAAAGTTTAATAAGAAGTTGAGCCTTTAGATCTCTAAATCAAAGTGGACTTGGATAATTACCATAGTGTATTCTCAACTTTATTTGTGGTCTCGGATTTGAGTTTTTGTGATAAAATTACCTTTGATCCATAATGATTACTCCTAAAATGAGATATGTCCAAATATGAATTCAAAATTAGTCAAGCTTGAAACGATTATAAAACACCAGGTTAAAAATAAAAAAATATATAAAATCATTATCACTTTATGACATATTAGCGTCATAATATGAAATTTCACAAAATGTCCCTTCTCTTAAACAAAAACACTTTCTTTTTTAATTTTAAAAGCTCTCAACATATTTTCTTATCATATTATTAAAAAATGTAATTTAGAGTTTAGGAAGATGATTGTGAATGTTGCTAAGTTTTTGAAACATTATTATATCAACTCTAAGGTTATAATTACACAACTATCTACAAAATGATTAAATGTCTTAATAGATAAAATTAAGAGATAATTATGGCCCTAAATACTTGGGCCAACTAATATATATGCTAAGGTCATTAAGTGTCGTCACTAAGATGTAAATGCTAAGGTGATATTATTGTGTGAAATTGTTTTAAAAAATCTATTTCTTGAGCTGAGAGTCCATCGAAAACAATCGATCTATCTTCATAAGGTAGAAATAACAAGGTTGTGTACACATCTTCCGTTCCAAATCCCACGTGTGAGATTACATTATATATGTTATTATTGTTTTATTGTTTAGCTCAGGTGAGTAAAAGTGACCAGAGTGAAAATTTATATAGTCTACTTATTATTATTGTTATGGTTGCCTGACCTATTATATGGAGCTAATTACTGAACTTCTAATGTGATTAAATAAAATTATTTACAAATTGCAACCAAATAAAATGTTGTATAAAAGAATTAAAAAAGAAGATTTTACAAGTTATTTAAAACACAAAAATATAACGTGGTCAGCAAATTCAGTCAACAATTCAACCAAAAAGAATATGACAGAGATTATTATTTTGAGACACAAAAAAAAATTATGTTGTCAGGAAAATCAGTCAACAATTCTATAGAATATATATAAACCTGTTAAAATATAAGATTGTACATAAAATAAAAAAGGTTAATTAAAAAATAAACATGATAAATAAATTGTACATGAAATAAAAGAAGTTAATTGAAAACATCAATGGACACATTCATATTTGATAAGTGTACATACTTTTTATATTGGAATCTTTTACCCATTTCCCCAAAAAAATAAAATAAAATTATACAGTCTTGTTGTATATATATAAAAATAAATAAATAAAGTACAATAGTAACAAATATAAAAAAGTTAACACTAACTCATGTGCTTCCAACTATTGTTCATCTTTTCATGCCCTCACACCCCCGCACCCCAAAAAAAAAAAATACCAAACCTCCAACCCCACTTGAAGGTAATTTTTTTTAAAAAAATTTGGTTTGATGTTCGATATTTCATTTGAGGTTTTTATTTAATTTGAATTCATGCTGCTAAGGCCAATCAAAGGAGGAAAAACTCCTTTAGAATATTTTTCTTTTCATTCTCAGATCTCAAATTCGAAACATATGATTAAGGTTGATGAGATTTTATTTATTACACTATAGCTTTTGGTGGTCAATTGAAGATGTTTTTCAATTTCTTACTTAATATTTCGTACCTGTTTTAGAGGAAAACTATTTTGATTTCACGTCACGTGATACTCGAGGGGAACCATTCCTAATTATTGTTTTTTCTATTTTCAAATTTGAATCGAGAATTCAGATTAAGAAATAAGGTATTTTATTCATCCTACCACAGTCTAAGGTAATGGTCATAAAGAATCCTGTCCATTAATCAAGTAGGGTCCACACACAAAAAAAATTATAGTATCTTTTAATCAATGGTTAGAGTGATGTTTTAGGATAAACCAAGTTACACTAGCCAATCCTCAAACCATGTGAAAAAAAATGGAGTTACTCAATTAGATGTAATAGTTTATAATTATTTAAGGATATAGATTTTATAGGGGTATGATATGATAGAATAGAAGCATTAATAGCTCACAAAACCCAAAAAGGTTCTTTTGTTCATTAATGGATATAAAATAATTAAGTACCATAACCATTAATAAATAAAAATATAAAATTACTCTAGAAACGGACCGAGAAAAGAATGAACTCAAAGAGAGCAACCTTAATTATATAAGATTAGGGTAAGAAAGGTTTTACACAATCAAATTACACAAAGTAAATATGCAGATAAAAATAGAGCTAGAATTTTAATTTTATAAATTTTGAATTTTAGAACAACGACTTCAGTTTTTAAATTTAATGAGTACATATATAATAATTTCTTTTAACATAAATAGATTATTTGAGCAAAATTATTGAATGCAATCGAATTTGAACCTGAGGTTCTATCTCCGCGACTCCACCCCATCTCTATGTTACATGCGACAAATTAAAATTTAATTACTAAATACCATTAGAAAAAAGAGTGTTTTACATATTCAAGAAAATATAATTGTTTTTAGCAAAAGAACAAACAAAGAATCCAAAAGACATAATTATTTGGAAATATATTTATTTGGAAAATGAGCATTTTTTACCTATTAAATAACAATAAGAGCATTTTTGAACCAAACTACAAATGGAGGGCATTTTTGTTCATTTCGCATAGTTTAAGGGCATTTTTAAACCAAAGTATTGACGGTAAGAACATTTTTATTCCTTTCACATAGTTTAAGGGCATTTTTGACCCTACAACCGGGTTCCGTCGTTATAGAAAAGCCAACGGGGAAAATTTTTGGGTCGAAAATTTTTTTCATAGTAACTTGGATTTTCTCAACCTGGTCCAGATTTGGACGAAATCGGAGTCTTTAAAGTCTATAGAAATCTGGTAGCAATTGGGTGATCTAATTATGTTTTTAATTACATGAGTAGTTAGATAAGTCGTTAAGAAATCCGTACGACTTTACGGAATTGATCTTAGCTTGAACGGATAATTTTTTAGTGTCGTTGGTTGAAGGCGTGTTATGAAATGGGGGGTTTTGGAATTCTTTAATTTGCTCACTGTTTCGTGCAAGCCGCTTTGGCGGTGGTTTTGGTCGCCAGGGTGGGGCCGCTATAGTGGGGTGGGTGTCGCTGTGGCGGGCCAGACGAGACTTAAAAGTCGTAAATAAACCCCAACACTCTTTATTCTGCACTTTTCGTTTTTTAGAGCTAAGGAACGAACTTCAGGTGACTCTTGACAGTTTTTCACCATTCTTGAGGCTAAAGGTAAGATTTTAACTCCCCGAATCTTTTTTTCGATCCGTGGAACGTAATCTAGTGGGTATTTATCGATGGGGGAGGGTTTTGATCTAGAATCTATGGTGGAAACAGACCTATTTTGGATACTTGGGATCATGAGTATGATTTAGGTTTGTTAAAATTATTAGTAATTCGGGTAATTAGTGATTGTTTATTGATTCCGTGTTATTATGATTGTTTGTAGACCAAGAACAAGTGGAACGAATTCGGAAAGGGAAGGATCAAGTTTCTTAAGGTTTCAAGCTTGTTACGAGGTAGGTGATGGTTGTGATTCTATGATTGTGTGATGTATGTTTGTCTTGCTTCATTATGATACATTATGTATGTGGATGTTGCATTATTGATCACACTTGTTGTAAATGAAGATATATAATTGATGAATGCCATGAATCATGACTTGATTGTCTGATTATGAGAATGTACTTTGTGATTGTGATTTGTTGAATGGATCGGGTGTTGCGTTCCGGCATAAATATGGGATCGGTTGCCATGTTTCGGCATAAACATTGGATGGGGTACCACGTTCCGGTATACTAACTGTTTGGGTTTGAGTTTCATGAGAGGACCAATGACTTGCCATAATAGTGTATCTCGAGAAATGTGAAGTTGTTCGTTGTTCGTAAATGTTGATGATATTGTATATGTTCGATATATGCATGTGATTATATTGTTGTATTGATTTATGTATGTTGCACTTAGTGGGATAGTCGCGTAATCCTACCAATACATTGTGGTTGTGTACTGATACTGCACTTGCTCTTTCTTTGTTGAGTACAGGGCATCTTCAAGCGGCTATGGATAGACTTCGCTTAGAAAATCAGTGATCGTTCGAATTCAAGGGCGAGTCAATTCTTCTGGGCTGCCATGGGTTCTCTTTCGTCTATGTCCACCATTTCGGACTTAGACTTTCTAGTTAGTTATTAGTGCATTAGTTTGGGGTTGTATCCCTTCTTGTTAGACTTGGTGAGCTTTAGATGTTTTGGTACATTGACTTTCAGGTTCTAGGTGTTACTTCCGCATTTGTTTAGTTGATAGCCTTTTGTTTGGAGTTTATGGGAACTTCCTATTTCTTTCCTTAGTATTTAACTTATTTTGTATCCTTAAATACTTTAGTTTTGGTTTAGTTGCTTGGTTTGAAATGTAGTAGTGGTTCTCCCACCGAAGGATTAGTATGAGTGTCAATCACAACGGTCCTGATCGTGACACTTTTCACTTTTTTTTTTACTATCAGTTGTACCACCTGCCCAAATTCCCCACTCTAAATTCTAGGTTTTTATAGGGTAATGTACACAAGATGTAAATAAATACAAGAATGTTGCCAAAAAGGCAAAATAAAACAGTCTTGAAAGGAGAAAAATAATGTCATCATACCCTAATGGGACACAATGAGAAAATTGGACCACAAAAGATCAATGGAATAAAGTGCATATACATATATTCAAAATTTTCAACCTAATGAAAAATAGAGACGGAATCAGAATTTGAAATTTATACATTAAAAATTATATGCCTTTTATGTTATCGATCGAGTTTTAACTTAATAAACTTTATGTATATTTAATAAAAAATTAAATAAATATAAAATTCAGATTAAAATTATTGAATTTAGCTGAACTCGTAACCACCGCCCCAGAAAATAAAGAAATATAGTGCCTTAGAACTCAGGACACTGAGTATTACATTCCAAAGGAGTAGGATATATGGTGACATTTAGGGGCTCAAAGCAAATATGTGACTCTCCCAAGAAGGAATTGAATTATCCAAAGAAAAAAATAGTTAAATTTATGTCCCATTTTTTGGGAATTTGTATCAAGAAAATTATATAAACAAAAAATAATGAGTTGTCTCCAATTCTTTGGGTAAGTGAAAACTTTTTATACCACTAATGAAAAACCACTTGTCAATGTTTATGGAAAATATCATTTGAAGTTGACAGCTAATTAATATGGAAATATCATGTAATACAAGTAAATCATTCAATAAAAATTTGATATAATAAGTGGATCTTAATATTTGTTGCCAGTGGACTATAATAAATTGTCCTACCTAGTTGTAATTGTTTTGTATAATAATTCGGAATGATTTAGCTGGTTTGGAGGATGGTCATTCACACGGATAATTCAGGATAAATTCCCCTTAATGCCTTTTAAATCGAGTCTATTGCACAAGGCTTGCCTAGTGCAGTTTATATCATCTCTGTGGTTTACAGGTTATTACACAGTTAAAAGTTTATCCAGTGCTCACTCAAAGAGTAAAGACTATGATAAAGATTGTTGCGGAGGTAAATTATCTTGAAATTAATATATATATATATATATATATATATATATATATATATATATATATATATATATATATATATAAAATTACACTCTATATATACATATTATATATACAGATAAAGACAAAGTAGACCTTCTAAAATCAATTTATAAACAACATTTATCCATTTACATCTATTCCTTTTTCTTAAAAATAAAATAAAATCAATTTTACTTCAAAATTCAGTGACCTAACCTAGTTTTTAAAATTTGTAAACTTTGCCTATTCAATACATCAATTAGGTAAGATTGAAAAATAAGATATGGACTAAAGAGTCATGTTAAATATTTTTTCTTTTCAAGAAATTAAAGGGAGACACCTCCAATATTTTTTGAAAATATTTTTCTTTGTACCAATTGCATTTATTATGTAATTTAAAAACATGTGAATACTGAGTTTACATAAAAAGAATTCGTACTTTAAATAGTTTCTTTGCATGAATAATTTCTCTAAATTATCTTTATTGAGATGATTTTCTTTGAACGTAACTTTCTTACTTATCTCAATAAAGATAATTTTCTTTGAACGTAACTTTCTTACTTATTTTTATTTATAAAAGCAACATGGTATAAATATATCATAACTTTGACTCATTGGCTTTCCAATTGATAGGAGATTGACACCACTTACCACAAGGCTTCATAAAGTACCATATGTCGGAACTTGACTCATCGATAATATTTTTAATGAACTTTTTCATTGAAAATCTCTTATGAAGCTAAATTCTTACGGGACATTTGTTGAAAATCAATAATTTTCTGTTAGTTAAATATTTTTGGAAAATAAAAATTGTTCACTTTTGATAAACTTGAAAAATTAAAACTATTCAAAAGGATAATGAAGAGAACACTTTGAACCCACCCCAAACATAATGACCATTTTTGTTGTTCTCTCACAAATAAGTTGTTACTGAAAAATTATGAGGTAACTAGCATGTAATCATACTTTAACTAAATAGAAAATTAAGAAAAATAATACACAATTTTAATAATGTTCGACTTTATCTAATCACCTAACTATCTAAGCAAAAGCAGAGAAAATTTTTACTACGAAAGAGACGAACCTCATAAAATTCTTATGTTATTTTACTTCTCGATATATTTTCTAAAATATAATTATATGTTTGGTTAACTCACAATCTATTTATAACATAAAGTAAATAATATAAAAAATGAGATGCATAGACCTACTAATGTATCTCACACTTAAAAAACATAATTATAACTTCAAAGTAGCTAGGCAATTAATTATATATTTTCTTCATTGTTAGGTAACCATGATTTGCTTAGTAAATAATTAAATATAGAATTTTACTATTTCTAAGTAAACTTGAGAAAATTTATATACGTATAAAAGTACATCTTCCCATTTAATAATTATTTTACAATACATAGATAAATACAACTTCCTACCTAAATCTTAAAATAATATTATAGTGGCACAAGAATGCTTATACTATAGTCAATACCATAATTATTCAATTTGATAGATTGCAAACCTACCAAATCAATAATTTAAATAACTACTTAATTTATTGAGTTTTATAATATAGTAAGTGTATCATTACTAACTATCAAATGATGTGGTGTAATGAATGTAACTGTTTTTTTTTTCTTAACTAAAGGTTTCAGATCTGAGTTTTAGGTATGAAAAAATTTATTGTAGGGAGTGTTTCTCTCGAATGAGGCCTACGCGTTACGAATGTGAAATAGTCGTGTTTCTATGTGGGTACCAGATATCGGATAAAAAAAAAGTATCATTACTACAAAATATAATAAATTCAAGTTGACTTGAATATTTAAAAAATTATAAAGAAAAGTGCATATCTAGACCAATATGTTTACATTGGTTCAAATTAGTTAGACCTTTGTTTTCTTTGGTCTCTAATTTTCAAATAAAATAATTTCTTCAATCAAAATTATAGGGAATATTAGTTGCAGAACAAAAGTTTATTCTTCTTTGAGCAATAGGTAAAATTTCATTTCTTTTAATTATCAAGGCTGAAAAAATATAAAAATCTGTCAGTAACTTTTTCATAACTTATCTCTAAACTAAACGATCTTTATAAGTTTATATAAAAGAGGATTTTGATATACTTTCTTTAAAAACGGATATAATTTTATTTTTATTTGATAGTAGTATTGAAAACACCTCTAAACTGGGTATGAATTATTAGTTTTATCTCCGAACTATTGACAACCTTAAAAACACCCTGTGACTTGACTAGTTGAACTTCAATACACCTCCGATCTTGCAACATGAGTGAAATGCACTCCTAAATTCTCGTCAAGTTTAGGGGTGTTTTCAACACTTTTCATTGAGAGTTTCATGCTCCTACAAGAGTTTGAGATCATTTGCTATGACATGTGACAGATCTAAATTGTATTAAAGTTTAGTCAGCCAAGTAGAGAAATATTTTTAAAACTAATAGTTTGGAGACACAACTAATAATCTGCGCTAATAGTTTGAGCGGTTTTCAATACTTCTATCTTTTTATCATAGTACATTTTTCCTTTTAATTTTTTTATTTTAATCTCTAATTTCCTTTTTACTCCTAAATTAATTTAATGAAATAACCATTAGCAAGAAATTAAGAAGTGACAGAGAATTTGCGTAATGATCAGTGGCAAAGGTGTAAAATTACTCAACGTGAAGGGTAAATATGGAATACGTCATCCTGACAACAATTCCCACTATGAGCAAAACTCAATTTGCTGACTAAAATTTCTGACTTTTTCATTTTAAAAAATAAGAATATATAAAAATAAAATAATATATAATAAAATAAAAAGAAAAGAGAACAAAGTACAAAACTTAAGAGGTCCCTAGATACATTGCTCCCACTGACAAGTAGGTTGCTTTACAAATAATTCACCTCTTTCCACAGAAAAATAATAATACAATAAATGAATAAATAAAAAATTTATGTACTTTAAACAATATTTTTTTTCCAACAAAAAGCTAAAATATAATAAAAAGTTAATAGGAAATCATCATTTTACTTTTCTTGTTTAGGAAAAAAAACATTAGATTTATGTTTGTAAAAAAGATATTCTATGAAAATTAGACAATTTTTTATTTATTTTTATTTTGGGATAAGACATTACAAAAAATATAATTTTCGAAGTTATTATCATCTGAAAATCATTACTTTCAAATTTGTCCAATTTTTCTCCTCTATGAGGGATCTTCAATTGAAAATTTGTTGAAAACGATATTGACAAGGTAAATTCGATTATTTTAATTGAAGATTTATCGATTTTCAATTAGTATATAGTTTAATACACGCATAAATATAAAATTTGAATAAAAAAAATCAAATAAATAAAAATTTATGAAAATAAACATTCATGTGGATTCTTACTTCCAGATTAGATGAATAATTGAATTATACTTAATTAATTATATCACTTATTTCTACTTTAAGATATGAATATTTTGCATAAGTCATTCTCGTAATAAATATTCATGTGGATTCTTACATTATGTATTCTTTAAAAAATTATTATTTTAAACCACATAACTAAAATCTCATTAAAGTTGTTTATTAGAGTAATTAGTGTCCTATCTTTGAGGTATCTTTTCTAAATCATGGGAGGTTATGATGGGGTCTATATATATATATATAGAGAAATATATTAATTAGAGGTTTCAAATTATTTTAGATATAAAATTATTTTGAATGAGGAATACTTTACTCTTAATGTAAAAGAAATTTGGATTTGAATTTTCGCAAACGATTTTGTTTTTATTGAGAACACCATCTATATTATGGATCTTTTTTTTTTTTTTAAAGGATCCAAAGGGTCAAGATTTTTATTAATAACGTTACTTACAAAATTGGGCCCAAAATGCTAAACCCACATAAAGTCAATCAAATCTATATTATGGATCATATAATACCTGATTTAAATTTAATTAGAGTTCAATACATATACTAAACCTCGAATAGAAAGCATAAAAAAAATGAAAATGTTCTACTGAAAACATTGTCTCAAAAATGAATCATAAAACATTCGATTCAAATTTGATCAGAGTTCAATAAAAATATCAAATCTTGGATAACAAAAAATTTCAAAAAAAAAAAAAAAAGTCACTAAGAACACCATTTCAAAAATGAATCATATATACTCCTTCCATCTAAATTTATATAAGTTAGTTTGATTTGACACGAAATATAAAAAATAAATAAAATTTTTTGAAATTAATGGTAAAAAATAAGTTATAAATATTTATGTGACTAGAAATCATTTCATTAAGGATAAAATAGACATTTTAAAATTAAATGTAGAAATATATCACTCTTTTTAAATAAACTAAAAAAAAAAAGAAATCGTATAAAATGGAACAGAACTATTATTGGTATTTAATTGAAATTCAATAGAGATATCGAACTAATATTCTCTTGTGTAGTCCCAATGCACAGTGGCACATTACACGTAATTCTCTACTATTTCCAAGGCTATTTCTGTTAACTCCAAGAAAAATTAAACTAATTAATTAATTCCCTCACTAATTAAATCTTAGCGCATTTTAGCAAGACACGAGCGTATGTTAGCATACTCCCCACCACCTATTTTTACCCCCTTCCTCTTCCCTCTCTGCTGCTACTACTTCTGGTGATGGAAAAAAACACAGAGCAAAAACACTAACAGCGGCCTCCTCTCTCAACTACCCACTTCCCAAAAAAACACACAATACACACAGTGATTACACTTTGGAACACCAACAAGATTCTATTTTTAAGAGCCCAAGAATCAAGTACACACTGAAAACTGATAAAGCTTTGATCATTACTCTCTTTAGTCACTAAAGATTCGTATATTTGTTGGGTTTTTGTTAAAAATGGAGAAAATTGTGTTTGTTGTCAACTGTGAACTTAAAGCTTGTGGTATAGTGTAGTTTTCTTCTCCATTTTCTTGGCTGAGGAAAAAAGTTCTTTTTTTTTTTTCTTCTTCTTTCAGTTTCAACCTTTTTTTCTACCCATAGAATGGGTTGCAGGCTAAAATCAGTAGAAAATTTGGATCCTGTAAGAAAAAGAAGTGGTGGACTGAGAACTAAACAGGCAGGGCGTGGGTCTTGCAGGGGGAGTTAGTTTCTTTAATCTGTAATTTTGTAGCTGAGAAAATTTGAAAGTGAATAAACAAAAGAATTGTGCAAAAATGGGGTATTTGCTGAAAGAGGTTTTAAAGACTCTGTGTGGAGTCAACCAATGGTCTTATGCTGTTTACTGGAAGATCGGTTGCCAGAACACAAAGTGAGTTTTTTAAAACTATTTTTTCAATGAATGAAGTTTTTTGTTTTATGTGAAAGTTTGTTTGATGGAAGTGAAAAAAGAAGTGATCTTGGCTTGTGGGTTTTTCAGATTTCATGTTAATTCTTGTTTTAGTTTTTTCATGTTGGTGAAAGTTGAAAAATGCAATCTTGGCTTGTGGATTCAGACATTGAGTTCATTTTTATGTGAAATTTCATTTTCTGGATGCCTTTTACTGCCTTTTGGATTAATTGACTTATTTTCTCCAGTGTCTAATTTTGATTTGTTGCACTTGAGCTTCTGTGGCTTTACGAGTTAGTGGTAAGGTCTAGTTTAATCTATCCTTTGCTAGATCCAACTTGTGGGATTATAGTAGGTATGTAGTTGTTGTTTCTTGTTGGGTGTAGCTTTTTTTTGTTCTTTTTTAATAAACCAAAAAGAAAATGAGAGTTGATAGAAGAGAACACTGATCCTATAATCTTGCTTATGATTTGATAAAAGAAAATCAGTTTTTTATGAATTCCTTTCTTTTTTGAGGCTAAATGGAGAAAAGTGTAGAATTTTACTATTTTTTTTGTTTTTTCATCTTTTCATTTTTCTTCTTGTTCTGGTTTCTGTTTTGGATTTTGTGCTGATAGCTGTTCTTTGTCTTTGCTGAGAAAATGGAGGACAAATGAAAGTAATAAACTGAAAAAGTGTTACAAGTCTGATGGTCCTTCTGTTGTTCAGCACTTCAGCTGTTGCAGCTGTTGCTGCAATAATGTGAACTGAGTTTCACTGATTCTTTTGTGTTCACTTCTTTGTTTTTTTGACCAAACAAAACTGCTAGCTTTCTTTAATGTGTAGGTAACAATGTGGTGTCTTGTTATCCATCCATGCTGATAGCTGTACTATTCTTGTTTTTTCGATTAACTTATTATTTTGGTGTAGTTACTGTCTTCTTACTATCTGCTATTTCTTCTACTTTTGTTACTTCTTTTTCTGGATTGCTTCGTTGGGGTTAAGGTCTGCCTAGACTCTACCCTCTCCAAACCCTCTCCAAACTCTACTTGTGAGATTATACTGAGTATGTTGTTGTAGTTTTATATTATGGTATATATGATTTGACATGCTATAAATTTACTAGATATTGTTGTGTTTTTGCTTTTCCTTTTATTATCTGGAAACTGTCATTTTCTGCTTTTGGAATGTTGTGGTTTGTTCCAGTCCATTTTGTTTTGAAGAATCTTATTGGAATGAATGAAAAGGAAAAAAAATAAATGAAGGTGATTTGTTTTAATCTGATGAAACCCTTTATACTGTTATGATTTTCCTGTATAGAAATATATACTCATTACTCATTCTTGTTTGATTCTATGTGTTGTTATTCTCCAATTTCTTGTCTCTTTCTTCTTCTTTGTTTTATATATGCACTTCTCCAGTAATCTTGCTTATAAGAACACATAGAACTGTCACTTTCTATTAATATTAATGACACTGAATCTTGGCTTATCTGCTGGTATTTACTATAGTTTTTCTAATGATTCTTTAACATTTTTTTACTTATACTGATTGGCAGGCTTTTAATTTGGGAAGAATCCTATTATGAACCTTCAACATTCTCCGGAATTCATGGAATTTCGGGGGTTGAGAATCCGGAACTATCATTCCATGATTGGGGCGTTTGCTGGGATTCCGGGGAGGTACGTAATCCTCAGCGTATGAATCAAGCAGGGGAGAGAATGCATTTGCTTGTAAACAAAATGATGATGGAAAGTCAAATCAATCTAGTAGGAGAAGGGTATAATATCTGAACTTTCAGTTTATTGATTCTTTTTTTTTTTTTATAAAAAGTATTGAAAAGATTTTGTTTATTTACCATGTCGTTGATATGCATAATTTTACTTCTCAGACTAGTCGGACGGGGTGCAGTTACTGGGAGTCATCAGTGGTTTCATTCAGAGGGTTTTAGTAGAGTAGTTCATCCACCAGAGGTACATTTTGATATAATTTTTAGCATGCTGAGGTTAAGAGCCCGTTTACCGTTGTGAAATTTGACAAAAATAGTGTTGTTTTCAAAGTGAAAAATGGTATAGTATACAAATTGGACTTGTTTTGAATTTCTGTGAGCGATCACTCATTTAGAAAACAATTTTTTGGTGTTCTTCAAAATATTTTTCCAAACATGATGTTCAACTCCAGAAAGAAGTAAAAAAATATTCATGGCCTAACGACCACTAAGTTATATCCTGAGAGAATATGTAGTACGCATTAGTATACAGGATTTATGCTTTCTCAACAACATTTAGAAATTTGAATAGCTGCCCCTTGTGATAATCAGTTGTGTGGTTAAAATTTGATAGTTTTACCATTGAACTGAATTTGGTCAAGGTTAAAGACAAACTATATATACAATTATTTTTATTTTTTGGGGATGAGGGGGGTCTCTTTTCAAAAGGCTAAAGATAAACTTAAGCTAGGTTAATCCTAAATCTCGCATCTTTTTTTTTTTTTTTTTTTTTTTTAATGAGGAGATGTTACGGTATGTGTCCTGATGAAACAACTGATACTCATTGGTGTATCCATACGCTGTTGTTCTTTTAGGTCCTGAAAGAGCTCACGGGACAATATTCTGCTGGCATCCAGGTAAAATGTGTTTGAGATAACATGCATACTAATGTGTGTTTTTGTTTTGCTGGTCACTGATTCTTTATATTGTTGATACATGCAGACAATTGCAGTTGTTCCTGTTCTTCCTCATGGTGTCGTCCAATTCGGATCATGCTTGCATGTAAGTCTATTTTGCTTTTTGTTTTTCATTCTCTGTTTTTTTAAATTTTTTTTTGACAAAGATCAAAAAATTGTATTTCGTCATTGTTGCCTTTAAAAGACAAGTTAGGGGTCAAATAGAGTAGAATATATTGCAGTGTTGTCAGAGGCGCGCTTTTAAGCCTTGAAGCGAGGTTCAAAACGTGTTGAGCGTTTCGCCTAATGTGCGCCTCAGTCTCGTCATCGAGGTTCTAAGGCATGCTCTTTTCCTTGTCGATGAGGCGACACTAAACAATTGATACATCACTTTATCGTAAATATTTTTCAATTCTTTGTTCATATATTTTGTCATTCATGCTTTTATAATTGTTACTCTTGGACTAAATATAAATATTTGTACCTTTTCTCCCTTTTCGTCTTTTTTCAGTAAACCCCACAATTTATTTGCGCTTATAGTCCCCCCAACGGACCTTGGAGCTTTCTTTACATTTTTTACTTTTGTTAATACCGATATTTAGGCTTATTGATTGATTGAATTTCTTTTTTTATAACTACTATCATAAACTACATCAAGTAAAATGGTCATTTTTTTGCCTCAGATAATGGAGAACACAAGTTTTGTGGAGGATGTGAGGATACTGATAAGTCAACTAGGATGTGTCCCTGGTGTCTTGTTATCCGATGAAAATGCAACGAAAGATCCGATGGTGAATACTGGCACACCAGTTTATCTGGGAAGTTCAAGTCTTGTAGATTCTTGTGTGAGCACAAACGTAATGAACTCTGCTCCGGTTATTGCTAGCTGCAGTTATCAGGGCAACTCAAGTCAGACTGATGGTTTTATTTGTCAAACTTCTTCCTCTATGACTGCACAAGTTCGGGATAGAATAATGCAGTCTACCGATGCAACATTTCAAGCATCCAATATGACCCAATGTTTTGTTGAATATCATGATGATCGTCAGTTTCACAAGAAAATTATTCCAGAGGTGAAAGCACATCTGTCTCCTCATAGCCAGCTAATAAATAACGTGATTAAAGCGGAGGTAATTTCTCCAAGCTCTAACATGTGGATGAGTCAACAAGCTCCTTCACACATTCCGAGGCCTCCCTTTCATCAGCAATCTTTTACCGACTCATTAACTGTAGATAGCGGCAGCTTAAGCAATGTATCCCAACTTAATGGTTTCACGGCATCTGATCCAAGACCCAATGATGTCCTGATCTCTAGTTGTCATGGAAATTCAATTTCTCCATCCACTGGAGAAAATGAACTATGTAAACGAGGGGATGGGCATCATCGATCAATTCCATGCCCCAATTCTACTGCTGATGCCAATGGACTATCAAACATAATCAGCTCTTGCACAAAGTCGGCTGGAAATGGGCTTCAAACCACGTCAAAATTAAATGTTGGGGATGATTTGATAACTCGTAATATTTCTGATGGTCTGAATGCACAATTTATGTGGGATGAGAGTAATGGAATAGTCGAAAATGATTTGTTTCAAGCACTTGGAATTATGCTAACACAGAATGAGCACCCATGTAGTACTAGCAAGTCGGTGCAAGAGGTTTGTGGTGAAAAACATGAATATGTGGGCCAGAGTGCACTACTTGAAAACAACAAGTATGAAGATTCATGTGTCCAACGTCACTCGGGGGATGACCTGTTTGATGTTCTGGGTGCTGATTTTAAAAATAAACTATTCAATGGAAGCAGGAACAGTTATCAAAGTAATGGACCAGACTCAAACACATGGGATCGTGTTAAGAGTAACTCTACTTCTGTGATTAGTCAGCATGCTTCTTCGATAGTCAATCAAGGAAAATCAGATAGTGGATCATTCTTCGTGGCTGGTTTTGAGCGTCTTTTGGATTCTATAGCGTCCAAGCCTTCTGCCAAGCAGAATCTGGATGATGATGTTTCTTGTCGGACAACGTTGACAAATTTGAGTAGCTCCTCTGCTCCAAATGTCTCATCGTCCTATGGCCGAGCTGGTTTCTTGAGTCAAATTCAAGGAGATGTATTTGGGAAACCCAAGACCCTTGCAAAATCAGGAGTTGAAAAGACCGGAGCTTATTCGCAGAGTAGTTCAATTTATGGGTCACAAATTAGTTCATGGGTGGAACAAGGTCATGATACAAAGCCAACTAGCAGTGTTTCTACTGGATATTCTAAGAAGCCCGATGAGACGAGCAAGACTGGTCGCAAAAGGCTTAAACCAGGAGAGAATCCTAGACCTAGGCCAAAAGATCGGCAAATGATCCAAGATCGTGTGAAAGAACTGCGAGAAATTGTTCCAAATGGGGCAAAGGTACATATTTTGAACTATTTATTCTTCCTTCTCTAGTTTTGTAGACTCGTTGAATGAATATTTTCTCTTACAGATACCTTTTCCATTTTGGTTTTGTGATTTCAGTGTAGCATTGATGCACTACTGGAACGCACGATCAAGCACATGCTTTTCTTGCAGAGCGTCACAAAACATGCGGACAAATTAAAAGAGACTGGAGAGTCAAAGGTTTGATCATAACCATTTAACCTTGTTATGATCCTACTGTCAAAAATTAGTTTTCAGGTTCAGATGATACACATAGAAATGTGTGTCTACAAAATGTTCGAATGGCGTGTTAGCAAGTGATACAAAAAGCCTGAATGTATGAGAATTACTTACGACCTTTCCCCTCATGTTGTCAACTTGCAGATTATCAGCAAGGAAGGAGGATTGCTTTTAAAAGATAATTTTGAAGGAGGAGCGACGTGGGCATATGAAGTTGGTTCACAGTCTATGGTCTGCCCGATTATAGTTGAGGATCTGAATCAACCTCGCCAAATGCTCGTCGAGGTCAGAACATCTATAAATTATGAAGTCTTGACTCTTCTGTGGACTCATTCATTTATTTAAGCTGATTTGGTTTGTTTTCTGCAGATGCTTTGTGAAGAACGCGGTCTATTTCTGGAAATAGCTGACATAATAAGAGGATTGGGCTTGACCATCTTAAAAGGGGTTATGGAAACGAGGAACGACAAAATATGGGCGAGGTTCGCCGTAGAGGTACACACTTCTGCCAAGTTCAACTGCCTACATGGTCACTGACTAAGTTTGAGTGTCTTATCTTACAAAACGTGTCAAGTTTAAGGGGCTATCTTAGGTGTTATGCCTTCTTATAGTAGCCCAAACATTTCAATATTTTGATGTTTAATTACAGGCAAATAGAGATGTGACGAGGATGGAGATATTCATCTCACTTGTTCGCCTCTTGGAGCAAACATCAAAAGGCGCAGAGGAATCTGCTAAGGCCATTGATAACGACACAGCAATGGTGCATTCGTATCACCAAGCAGTGTCTATACCAGCAACAGGTAGACCTTGTAATTAACAATGCTCAACACTCGAGAGACTACATGCTCTTTGTCTGGACATGTTAAGAGCGAGCAATCAACCATGCTTGCCATGACTAACATTGCACACTTAGGCCAACACACTCGTGGTTTTTCTCAAAGCTAATCCTCATTTTTCCCCACAAGTATCCAGATTTTCGATGTGCCAAGCCATTTAGTCCCCTCTCACGATTGCTTCTGTAGAATGGGGATTCATCGTTCGAGCTTAGTTTTTTTTTTTGGCTCTTGCTCTTTTAAGTACTATAATTTTGATTAGGTACAAGGAGAAGGGAAATGGTTTTTATTGTTGTATAGAAATAGGTAGAGGGTAATAGGAAGTAAGCTTAGGGGTGTTTATTTAGCTATAATATTTGTCTACTCAAAATGTTTTCTGGCTTTAATTATGTGTTTTTTGCCAGCTGAAATATTCTTGTTTGCATTATTATTTATTGTTCCTTTCCTAAACTAAAGAATTTACTTTCCATAGAAAGTGAAAGTCGTTTCGTTCGGTACGAGATTGCTTCACATCTCGCGTTGCTTACACCTCTCGCCTGTTGAAGTTTTGTTCAAAAATCTTGTTCGACAACTTGTCTAGAGAAGGATTTCCTACGGCCTAGTAGTTCTTCCATGCCAACTTAGCTGCTTGGTGTTGTTATTGGCATAACAACCGACACTATATGTTAGCCCAATCTAGTCCTTTTGTACTAGGGTTGGCTTCTTGCAGTTCTCCCTTTAACACCAACGATAAATAAGAACCCACTTCTTCCACTTCATTCTCATTGGAATTGCCAAACAAAATAATGTTGGACACATTCTAAGTAAAAAATTATGTGTACGATTACAAGTTTTAAAAGTTCTATGACCACAAAAATATTGTTTTGAAATAAATAAAATGTTGTGGCATAATATAACTCTTAAATTTAGTGTCGATTTTGAATAATTTTTCTAATTAATAAAGTTCTCTTGATTTGTAATTACGATCGTTGGGATTTATACTATACATTAGTCCAATAAATTTACTATAAAAATGATCTGAAATTTTTTATTTTAACAAATTTAAATTAGTATAGTGTATAGGTAATGTAAAATAATGTGTTTTATTTTTTCTTCTCACTTTTTATGCCCACAATAACAAAACCAAGAATATTGCTAAGGATTTAAAAACTTTTATATATTTAATGTATAATTTTTCGATGAAAAATGTTTAATTAATCACCCATCATTCTAGCTATATGACTGCCAAAATGTGAATTCATAATTAATCACCCATTAGCAAATAATGCATGTTATGATTTAGGTTTTTATTTTTTAATTTTGGAATCTAAGGCAAATTGATAGTCACTATTTTTGGATG
The DNA here is from genome assembly GCA_035578085.1 of Solanum pinnatisectum. NCBI lineage: Eukaryota > Viridiplantae > Streptophyta > Magnoliopsida > Solanales > Solanaceae > Solanum > Solanum pinnatisectum. The sequence continues at coordinate 36,558,741 of CM069086.1, forward strand.
TACACTGAGTAAATTTTTTTTTGTGTAAAAGCTGACAAACTATACAAAAAATATAAATCACATTAGATAAGTTCGATGTGAGGAACTCATTAAGAAGGCATTGATAAAAGAAATCAATCCCTAGCTTCCTTCATGGAATATCACCTATTGTACCAATTCAGTCTCGATTAATTAACATTTTTGTCAAAGTAGAAATCTATGCTTGTAGGATATGAAGTTGGGTTGGTTCCTCAAAATATATCTATTCTTTTGTTATAATAATATTCTTTTATTTCAAAGACATATTCCTGAAATTTTATATCCCCAACTTATATGGTTAAATTGGATGCTAAAAGAATCAAATATTTGTTTGTCTGCTATTTTTTCATAAGAAAAAAGAACAAAATTTTGAAGTGAATAATAAAAAAATTTCTTCACCGAGAAAACAAAAACATATTTATTTGCATATTGTAAGATTTATTTTTTATAACAGTATTTTCATTTTCAAGAATTCTGAACGATGAAAAGATTCTAATCATTCCACATTTATTTAAGGATAAATGACATTTTTGGTCCCACAATTATTACATACTATCAAGTGTATATACACTTAACCAACAATTAACTAAAATGTGCACTTTGATTCTTTGCTTGTTTATATCCACAAATTTATCATTATTACTAATTGTTCCACTAATTTACTCATATGTTGTGAAGCTTGCATTAATATTTTCCATATTTAGACGGTAATATAGTTCTAAATATAGTCGAAACATAACATACTTTCTATATAAAAAATCCAAAAAAACATGTTGCAATTAATTAAAAATTAATTTTACTTTGTCAAATATCATAAGTATCAAAATAAGAAATTATCAATAACTACTACTATTATCTTTCAAATAATTATGTTCTTTGTCCAAGTTAAAAAGTGGTCAACTGATTAGTTTTACATAAAACAAATTCAAGAATTTCTTTTTTTTTTTTTTTTTTTTACATATAAAAGGTCAAAATAAAATATGAGTTTTTGAAGAAAATTATTTTGTTTTTATTTAAATTGCAAAGGATATGGTGGAGAGATCTACCACAAAAACTATTAGGTCTGGCCTAAATCATGTATTTATTTATATAAAGAATATATATACTTAAAATTACGATCTAAAACTCATAAATTTAAAATTCTCGACTCTCGACTCGAATAAAGCAAACATGTTTGGTTGTCCTAACAAATCAGTACAACAACATATCTTATCAATAAAAGATGCTAATATTTTTTTTTTCTATGAGAACTAAAAAATCTTTTACTAGGAGAAGATTAGGTCTCAACCATTGACAAGATTCATGGATGGGGGGCGGGGGGGATAAATATAAAGCAATGAAAAGTTTAATAATGTTCTAACCAAACGTTATTATTTTCCATTTATTTATTTATTAATTTATTTTGTTCTAGCATTGATGCTTTTTGTCTATTCATCAACCCTATTTTCACGACTTTTTTTCCTTTAAATTCTCAATTATTAGGATGGTAATATGGAGTTTTGGAACAACAATAAAATTGTCTCTGTGTTATCTATAAGTCATAGATTTGAGTTGTGGAAGCCGTCACTAGTATACTTATATTAGAATAGACTATCTACATTACACCCTTAAAAGTGTGATCTTTTTTCCGAACTTTGATAACACGGAATATTTGTGTACGGGGTTGCCTAGTATTGTAAAACTAAATAAAACTTTACACCAAAAAGGAATATCTGAATTCTATTCTCTAGCTGGATTACTTCACTACTACACTCCCAGATCTTTTATATTTCACTTATTATAACAAGTTAGCTACCATTTAATGATTATCATAGAGACTTACCTCTATATATTACCTTTATAAGTTATCATTCATGAGAAATAAAAATATAAATGCACGTTAGTTAATGTATATCATTCAATATTGATTTGTGGGATATTTCTATCAAACATAGAAATATAAAACTAATGTAATAATGTATACATTTGAATTAAATAACTTAAGTATATAAAGTTTGCTTGGTGGAGTGTTGGTTTTGAACTTCACTTTACACCATTAGGTCGCAAGTTCAAAATTATCAACCCCTTGCTTTATCACATCCAGTTATATATACATATTATTTTTTCTGAAGTTAACGGGCGCATGACGTGCACCATCACATGAATACATGGATTGTCTGCCTTTGCGTCTAGATACGGATTCAGTTGAACCCAATGATTTTCGGTCAAACTGTATATTTATATTAATTAATTTATTAAATATGTACTAATATTAAATTTAAAATCTATTTAATAACACTTGAAGTCGTCGTTCTAAATTAGAATCTATAAAATTAAACTTTTGGCTTTTGCTTTTCTGGGAGTTGTTTAGTGTTTTGTAGATTTATATGTATGTCAATAGAAAATACAACAAACTTGTAATATTTTTTTATCTTATATTTATAAAGGGGCTAATGTACTCCTCAATTTTGAAATTTGGAGCATACATATTCTTCGTTTAAAATTAAGGTGATGCATGTATACCTCACTCATTGTCTAACAAATAATGTATATATATCATCACCATCTAACAAATGATGCATATTTACCCTCGTTGTCTATTAAATGATACATATTTACCATTTTCTTACATACCTATATTTATGGAATTAAAAAAAGAATCATAAAATTGATTTTTAACTTCCAACGATATCATGTGAGTTAAAAAAATTAATTCACCTATTTTTTTCATTATTGCTATCAATAATATTTGTCTGAGACAAGTTTATATAAAATTAATCAACCCTAAATATTTGTTTGAGACTGAAACGTAATAGTTTGTTATTGCTATTTTTGTGACGTGTTGAAATGTTAGGGACATATCATTTATGTCTCTAGCTCCTATATATTCGGGATGGAAACTTCACACACATGTAATAATATTCTTCCCAATATTCTTTTTAAGATTAAATAAAATTTTGACATTCTCAACCCTTCAAATATTTTAGCGTTTGATATTTATTTTAAAATTTGATTAATTTAATTTTACACGGTACAAGCTTAGTGTCTCTTTATAAAGATTTTTTTCTTCGTTTATCGAATTTGAACCTGCAATATTTGATCAAAAGTATAAAGGAGCCTATTCATCTATTCGTAACTTGTATGATAATTTATGCTAGTGAAATGCATGCATTGGTATGACAAAACAATTAAATGTGAACCATTTATTTCCTCTAAAAATAAAATTTATTATCTCTTCTCTGTCATATAACATATTATGATTCTGGACCTATAATTTTATTGGCCAACTTTAAAAGAATTTGGTTAAAAGTTGAAGTGACTTCAAATTTGGAATATTTTCAGAACACTAAGAATAAATTCAAATTCTTCGGATCATGTGTCTTGCAATCAAATCATCAATTGGTAAATAAAGTTACTCCGTTCCATTTTATGTGACAGATATTAAAATACGCTAGTTAAATTATGGGTGCACATGATACAATAGTTAAAATTTCTATTTTTGATTTTAAAAATATTATATTATTATCATATCAAATTAATTTGGTATATATATGATTTCAATATTTATAAGATTTTAATTTATAATTTGTTCGACTTGACTTTTATATAATACAAAATTATACTTTTATTTTTTACAAAAAATATTTCAATTATATCATACTAATTACACTTTGATAAACGTGTAGAAATATTCAAATGAAAGTATAAACAATTTCTTTATTAATCGATTACCCAAAATAGACATTTCAATCAAAATAAAGTATTCAACATTTTCGACTATACAATTAGTTTAGTACTAATAGTAGCTTATGAGTTTGTTAGTATCATAAGAATATAGTTGAACTGTATATGAAATTATTTATTTTAGTACGGTATTCAATATTTTGATTATCAAATCTTTTTAAAATGTCATCAATTATCATTATACCGAAATCATGATATCAAATACTCCCTCTGTCTCAATTTATGTGATTTACTTTTCTTTTTAGTCAGACCCAAAAAGAGTGACACATTTCTATATTAAATAACAATTTAACTATAAAATGTCTATTTTATCCTTAATGAAATGATTTACACCCACACAAATTTCTATCATTTATTTTGGACCACAAGTTTTAAAAGTCTTCATTTCTTTTTTAAACTCTGTGCCGAGTCAAACTACCTCACATAAAATAGAACAGAAGAAATAGTATTTTATTATGATAATTCAGTATCTACCATATTGTGTCCACCATAAATCAAACAACCTAATTTTCTATGTGAATTTGAAAATTAAGCAACAATTTTCATAGAAAGTATAGAAGTGTTAGTCATTTAATTAATTTACAGTTTAAACTAATAAAAGTGTCCAAAAAAATTAATGTCATCTCACATGTAGTGATTACCTTATCTGTCCCAAAGAGAGGGAGAAAAAACAGTTAATTAGAATCAAAGTTTTTCTCATTCGATATTTAATATCCGTATTAAAATTCTGATTAATTAGAATTCACGCAGTAATATTTTTAGGCTCAATTAGGACATAATCTTATATAGGAGAAGCATGGAGGTTGAGAATCATGGAAGACAATTAATAGGTAATCAGACACTTTTCTCTCTTCCCAGTGGTAGATCAGGTTCTAGTCCGAAGCATCTATCTGTTCTTTCACCAATATTATTTTAAGAATGCTGCTAGCATTGTCTCATCCTTCGATTTTATATTTTTATTACTATTGTTATTTTTCTGATACTTAATTTGGTTACGTTTACTATTTTATTTACAATACTTTTCTTTCTTCATTTTTCTCATCGATCATAGTTTTTTACTCTTACATTTTTTTAAACATGTTTTGAAAAATGATTTATTTAAATCAAGGGTCTATCAAAATCGATATCCTACACTATAAATAAATAAAATTAATGTATGTACATCTTATTTTTTTCAAATCCCACTTGTAAAATTATACTGATTGATATTAATATTGCACTATTTTTAAAAAAAGATAAAAATAAATTAACGATGACTTTCCATTGGAAATTTCTTCTTGCTCAACATTTCCAACCTGCATGTTGAAAAATGAATCCTATGTTGGGAAAAGAAAAGGTATTTTTTGATACATGAATTATCTTAATTCATATATAGGAAATTAATTAAGATACATGTGTTATTTTAGTTTGTTCATGAACTAGGAAAGATAAAATTTGTTCATGATCAACTAGGGTAGATAAAAAGATATTTAGGATTAAAGTAGGTGCATGCCAAGAAAATATGTAAATATCTATGTGGTTTAACTATTTTATTTAAGTTAAGTTAGTGAAAAAAATATATTTTCCGCTTATCTTAAAAAAAAAAAAAAAGCTTGATTATGTAAGTTAAATTTGTGGAAGAAAAGAATCGTTGCCTTACTTATCTTCGAAAATCCTGATTTTTCTTATTAATTACTAACAAATATATACTTCTATTGAAAATATGGATAACTCGAATTTTAATTAGTAGTATTTCAATATAAGCTTCTTAGCCTAGCTAAAAAGGGTGAGGCAGCACTATTCGTTTGAAGTAATAAAGTATCACTTACCTAGTACAAACCCTTTTTCTTGAAGCTATGTTCGTATATTTGAAAAAGATTTAACATATATGAATTAGGTCAAACAAAGTAGGAATTGATGACGGATAAATTCTATAGCTAAATAATAGAATTTGTTATTAATCTTATTAAACAATAAATTGACAACAAATTATTTTAAAATTATGTAGCTAATTTTAATTTATTTTTGTAGTGAATATTCATTATATATAATAACCGAAATATTGTAACTATTGTCATTGTAACAAAGTTTTGCTTGCCTTCTTGTGAGAAACCGTAAGCGTCATCATAAGCACTAGAGCGATATATATACAAAATATCTCACGTTAACAAAATTAAAGAATGAATCGAAATCACACCTCATAAAATGTGACACAGATAACTTATCATAACACATGTTAATTTTTTTTTTCTAATTTTATGTGTGTCCTAAATAATAGTGCACTTGTGACCACAAAATTCATGAGCGCTCTAATATTATCATCAAGATATGTCTCATCTTATGTGTTTTTTTGGCTATTGAAAGATATTTAAGTTTCCAAAATAGTCACAATATATTTTACCTTTCCTTTTTGGATTTAACTTCAAGTAAATAACTAGTCATCTACCACTATATATGAACAGTCAAAATACAAAGAAAATTAATGCAACTGTTCCAACTAAAACTATAAAGCCATGAATAACGTATCTGAAAAATATTTATATCAAATGCATAACAGCTCATAACAACACTTGGAAAAAGAAGAAGAAGAGAAGCTATCAACTTGATGATAGTACAATCATCACAACCAATGTTGCTAACATGACCAATGTCAAATCTTGTAGTGAAGTGGTAAATACATATTTCTTTATTTTATGGATCACATCATGAGTGATACCTACACAAAATAAATTGGTGGGAGAACCAAACTAACTCAAAACCAATTCAATATCATTTAAGCAAAACCAAGTCTATCATATAAAATAAGAAAAATACTTTAGTCACTAAAGAATTGAGTTTCCATAAACTCAACCCACTAGTCTAAAAATATTCAATGCAGAATTATGCCTAAGAACTGAAAGTCATCATAACCAAATTTCTAATACAATCATACTGGGGATGCAATCTCGAAAATAATCATAAAGCTAAAACTAGTGTCTGTGTTTGAAGAATTCATGCCAACTAGAAAGATGTAGCTCATCTTTGGATTCAGAAATCAAGCGTCTCTCAATTAAGGTTTCAGATCAACCGCTGGAAGATGTCCGATACTCAACAAGAAAAAGAACATTTGCAATATTAGTACACAAACCACAGTGTACTTGTAGGACCACGCGGCTAGTCCAAGATACACATATAAACGGTCACTACAATATGGTAACACAGAACAATGCATAACATAACAACAATTGGCAACCACATAGACTTGCAGTCACATGTCATGAAACAAAATACCCGGGTCAACCAATTCATGACTGCATGTCCCCACATGCTCACAATGCAATTGACTGGTCCTCTCATGGAACCCAAACCCAAGTTGTTAGTGTGATGATGTGGTATTCGATTCATTCATAGTTAGCGTATCAGCGTGGTACCCAAGCCAATCAACAATCACAAACATACATGCACAATCACATAGTACAATGAACAAGACCACTTGAAAACCACAAGTCACAATCATAACTTCATTGCATAAGATTACCTACATGATGTTGTTTCATATGTCTCTCTACCATGCATTGTACGAATGATACTCCAAAGCAGTAGAGATACCTACATACATACATACATAAAGCAGAAACATTTAACCATTACCTACCTCGAATCAAACCTTTTAAAAACTCCAAATGGCCTGAGCTTTTCTCTTGCAAAGTGCCTTGGCTTGTTCTTGGTTTAAAACAAATAATATAAACAACAATCAATTGCTAATGACCTATTAATTTAACCAAATTATTAACAAATCTCAATCCTGGCCACTATATGATCATCTTCCCCAACTTAAGGCTCTTTCCCACCATGGAATAATGTAAAAAATCTCTCCCCCCCCCCCCCCCCCCGCTCACACACACAATATCTATAACCTAGATTCTAAGGCTTAAGAATCAATGCATAAGGTCGGGGAGTCAAATTCTTACCTTTACCGATGAATTCTGTGAAAAACTGGTGCAACCTGCCTAAAATCGCCCCTCCCAAGTTCAAGAACTCAAAGTGCAGAAAATAGAAACTTTGGAGCTATTTCTGCACTAAAATCCAAATCGGCCCACTATAGTGGCGCTGCTATAACAGAAGCTAACCCTGCTATAGTGGTCTGCACACTTTGCTATAACGGGATACCTCCCACTATAGTTGCCTTGACGAAACTTTAGAAGGTCAAGCTTCGAAAGAGTTTTCTGGCTCAAATACTTTCACTATTGGCTTACTCATAACGATCGAATCAGGTCATTACATTTTAATTAAAGATTTCGAGTTTAAATCTTGAAAATGAATTTTTTTTTTGTGGTAAGAGTATCTTACCCCTAAAATATGATTTTCCAAAACGACTTTGATTTAGTTAGGCTTAGAAGCAGTATCAGACATTGTATAAAAAATGAAAAAAATAAATAAATAAAAGATGCGTGGCCACTACCAAAATTTGTGGTGAAATGGTAAGTCGGGATGGCTTATCATGGATATAAAGAAGAAAAAAATTTAACTACAATTGATAGTTGATATACTTTGCATATCTAGCTATTTTTTGTCTTAAGTCATTATGATCTGTACACGTATCAAAGCTCATGTTAGATATATAGGAGTAATAAATAATTAGGGGTAGGCATTTAGTATTTGGTTTGATATTTTCAAATTTTAATTTCGATAATTGAAAATAAGTACTAAATACTAAATTTTTAAAATTTGGTCCGATATAGTAAATTTCAATTCAGTTAAGTGATTTATGTTTTCCTAGTGATAAGTATTTCTTTATCATTATAAAAAAAATGGTCTCGAATTCGATATCTAAGTATAAACTTACCTTTTAGTGAGTATTTCACATCCAAAGTAAAGTGAGATCTTTTGACTCAAATTTAAATTAATCGAGCTCCGAAATAAATACTGTGAACATAGACACTTGGTGAGAAACCTAAAAAAAAATGCTATATGGCCCACCAATTCCAATTTTAACAAGTTCTTAAAAAGATCCCAAAAAATGGTTTGCCCTATTCTAAAAAAATCTTTACTTTTGACCCCTTAATCTCAATGTGTGGATAACAGATGGATAATTAAAATATATTTTATCATAACTTTTTTGTTTAAAAAAAAACATAAAATTCACTTCATCATTTTCGACCTCTCTTTTTTATGCACTTTCCTTGTACTTCCATCGTACATGAAAAGTAGCACCTAAAAATATTCACTTAAGAAATAAAATATAATTTCTACAATATTTTAAAAATATTTTCTTGTTTTGCCACCATCCATTATTCCTTTGTTCTCTCTATAAATATGAGGCTATCAGACACATGTCTTATTAGCAATCCCATAAACTTCTCTGTCTTTTTCTTGTCTCTCACATTCTATTTTTGGATTATTTTGCATTTTTTTTGGCAAAATTTGGTCCAATATTTATTTTTATTTTTACTATGGAGATTGCTTCTATGAACAATGATGAAAAGCCAAGTAATTTTTTCACTAAGGGATTATTATGGTTCAAGTCTTTGCATGAAAAAATATTTGCTAAGATCGTTGGAATTGCTAAGCAATTCAAGACAATTGCTAAAGATGATCCAAGAAGAGTGATTCACTCACTTAAAGTTGGTTTGTCACTCACTTTAGTTTCATTATTCTACTATTTCCAATCCCTTTACAATAGTTTTGGTGTTTCTACTATGTGGGCGATCATGACTGTGGTAGTCGTCTTTGAATTTTCTGTTGGTACGTTATACACTACTCCTTCTTCTGTATCAGTTTATATGATTATATACATTTAAATACACATGTCATATATACTATTTGAAACTATGGTGTCACTAAATATATATATTTTTTAATTAGTGGTGATTTTTTTTTATTTTTGTAGGTTCTACACTTGGAAAAGGATTAAATAGGGGAATGGCAACCTTGCTAGCTGGTGCACTAGGGGTTGGTGCCCATTATTTGGCTAGTGCAACTGGTAAAGTTATGGAGCCAATACTTCTTGGTCTATTTGTCTTTCTACAAGGTTATATTTCTTTTTTTAATTCCTATATTTATCGCTAAACAGTTTATAGCTAATCTCATGATATTTTAATAGGAATAACAACAAAGTCTTGCTTTTCAGAAATAGAAGTCATCTGTCGCTAATTCATATTTTTCTTATAAAAAAAATACATGACAATGCCATTCTTAATCTCTTATATATAAGTATCTTTTTCATCATGCACTACTACCTATAAAACAAGAATTAGCCACAAATTGTGTCACTAAATATTAATCCATAGTAACCAACATGATTTTTCGATAATCCATCATATTAATATTGAACAAACATAAACGATGAATTTTTTTTTGTTCAACGATAGAAATTGTCTGTCGTTAATTCTTATATTATTTTTTTCCTACTAACATGACAATTTTTATTTTCTTGTGCATGCAGCATGTGCATTAACTTTCATAAGATTCTTTCCACAAGTGAAGGCGAGATATGATTATGGAATGTTAATTTTCATATTAACATTTTGTTTAGTCTCAATATCTGGTTTTAGAGTTGATGAAATAGTGGATATGGCACATAAAAGAATCTCAACAATACTCATGGGTGCTTCTGTTTGTGTTATTGTTTCTATAGTTGTTTGCCCTGTGTGGGCTGGTGAAGATCTACATAAATTAGTAGCACAAAATATGGAAAAACTTGGCAAGTTCTTAGAAGGTAAAAAAAAAATTCCATTTATTATATAGTCTATAGATAATTATGGATCATGACGAAATGATACATCTTAAAAGACTTGATTTTATTGATACTGTTGAACTATAAATCATGAGGATTATTGAATAAAATAATGATAATTAGAATTAGAATCGTCTTTTATATGTTTGGATCATAACGAAATGATACATCTTAAAGACTTTTATTGATACCACTGAACTATAAATCGTGAGGATTATCGAATAAAATAATAATAACTAGAATTAGAATAGACTTATTTTATATATAGAATGATATTATGGATCATAACGAAATGATAGCCTTAAAAGACTCTTATTCATACCACTGAACTATAAATTGTGAGGATTATTGAATAAAATAATAATAACTAGAATTAGAATCGACCTCTTTTATATAGGTAGATATTATGGATCATAATGAGATGATAGATCTTAAAAAGACTCTTATTGATACCACTGAACTATAAACCGTGAGGATTATTGAACAAAATAATAATAACTAGAATTCGATTATGTTGTTTTATAACTTTATAATATACATATTTTAATGAAAATTGCAGGATTTGGAGATGAGATTTTTAAATCATCAGAGGATATTACAGAATCAAAGGTTACTAAAACATCCTTGATAGAGTATAAAAGTGTTCTCAATTCAAAGAATACTGAAGAAACTTTGGTATGTAATTCGTATTATTTTCATTTTCTTGAACATATATATATATATATATATATATATAATTTCAGTTTTTTCTAATTAACTCAAGTATTTAATTTAATTTTTTTTTTTTACATTTATTCAGGCTAATTTTGCAAAATGGGAGCCAGGGCATGGACAATTTAAGTATAGACATCCATGGAAACAATACTTGAAAATTGGAGGTCTCATTAGGCAATGTGCATGTAGGATTGATGCACTCAATGCCTATATCAACTCTGAAATTAAAGTAAGTTATTATTTTTATCAAGTTACCAATTACTAATATATATATAGTTTCCTAATAAGTGATATGATATTGGAATTATAGTTTCTATCGTCAATGTACATAACTTTAACTCTTCAAAAATCTGTTATTTTCTTTTGCTTAAGCTATCGTATTAGTTTTTATTTCTATTGTTTTTCTTTCCATTAATATTTTTCAAACTAGCTTTTTTACCATTGCATTTCCTTTTCACACTTGCTTTGATCTATTGTTTTTTTTCCATTAATATTTTTCAAATTAGCTTTTTTGCTATTGCATTTCCTTTTCACACCTATTTTGAAATGTCTAACGGAAACAACAAATCTATCTACCTTCATCAGGTAGGGTACAAACCAGTACTCTATTTAGACTCCACTTGTAGAATTACACTGAATATGTTATTGTTGTATAATTACATTTTAAGTGATCTTACTTGACTGTATTAATATTTTTTTATAGTACTATCCGTGCATAGAACTCAAACTCGATCTTTTTCAATTTCAGGCACCAGAGGAAATCAGGGAAATGATCAAAGAAACATCAATGAAAATGAGCATAGAATGTGGGAAAGCACTAAAAGAACTATCAAAATCTATGAGGAAAATGAATTTGCCAATTTCAGCTGATGAACATGTCACAAATGCAAAAAATTCAGCCAAGAAATTAAATTCACTTTTAAAATCAAGAATTAATAATTGGGAAGAAATTAATTTACTGCAAGTGATTCCATTGGCTACAATTGCATCAATTTTAACAGATATTGTTATTTGTGTTGAAGAAATTGGACAAGGGGTTAATGAACTTGCTTCATTAGCTAATTTTAAAACCACAAAAAGTAGTAAAGAGATAATTAATACAAATAAGGTGATGGTGGTGGAGAAAATAGAATTATCAAATAATCATGTTGTTATTACTATTAATGAGCAAAATATGAAATTGTGATGTATTTTATTTATTGGTTAATTAAATATATTTACATAATGTACTACTACTATTTATTTGTTTCTTTGAAAAAGAAGAAGAAGAAGAAGTTGGGATGTGTGATAGAATTGAGGTTCACAATTGTGTGATATATAGAGAGAGGGTTCAAAATTTCTTTGTATTATGATAAAAGTGAAATATACAATGTTTTTGTTGTCTAACTTTTAATGATTTTATTTACTTTTTGGTTGGATATACACTTTTTTATGTCAAAAATAGTTTGTTGGATGGAAAAATTATGGTAGGAAGCGTTTTAACTTTTAATGACCTTTATGCGAGACGAATTTAAATTATTTGAGAATAATAAAGTGGATATCAGAGATGTCGGACGAGAACTGAAAACAAGATAGTTAGGTGGGGTTCAAGTACTATGATTTTTTTTTTTTATAGAGAATGCTTCTCTTTACGCAATGTGAATTCATATTAATTGAGAAATAAATAAAAATATTGCACATCAGATGGAAAGACATAAAAAGAAGATAAAAGGTTTGAATTCTTGAATATTGAAAAAAGTTCTGATAGAAACACTTTCTTTTTAATAAAATTCTATGAGGCAGAAATTTAAATTAATCGAAGCACCACTAAAATGGACTTGCGAAATTCCAACAAAGGTGGTGGAGAAAATAAAATTATTAATAAAAATATGAGAAAATGGTCTAAAACCCCCCAAACCTATACCCGAAATCCCAACTACACACTCCAACTTTACGGGTGTCCTATTACCCACCCGAACTTTGTATTTCTCTATTTATACACACCTGAACATATTAAAAGTATAATATATACCCCCTTAAAAGCTCACACCCAGATTTATATCAAAAAGTAAATGACACGCGCTTGCCACGTCATCTACCTTTTCAAAAATTAAAAAAATATTATTTTTTCCTTTATTCTAATTTTCCTTTTATAATATCTTTCTTCTCTTTCTCTTCTCTTTCCTTTCTTGCTCCATTTTTTCTTTACTTTGACCAAATTATTTTTCAAACTAACAAAGCAAGCTTAAATTTAGAAGTCATTGAGTGAAATTTTCTTCATAAACCTTCTTAACATCTGAAAATTCATAATTGAGTTGAATGGAAAATTAGTGATGAACACAAAAAGAGTGATAGTGTTCAATATTTGGAGACTTCAAAATTTGATTTTTCAATGTGGGTTTTGGATTTCGGTTGAAATTATTGAGAGCTTAGCAACTTTAAAAATGAACGCGGCGATTCACAATGGAGGTAGATGGCGATTGACGGCGCAAGCGGCAACTTGGTGGTGGAGTTGAGGCCGCCGGTGTTGCTCCGGTGAAGAGAAAACAAAAAGAGAAAAAAAAGGTAAAAAGAAAAAATAAAACAAAAACAACAAGGAAACTTAAATCTATAAAGACAAAAAATAAGATTTGAAGCTTGAAATCTATAAATCGGGTTGTGAGTAATTGTGAGACAAATTATGAAAAAGTATTAGAAGATGGGTGAGGAGATGGGGCTGTCATAGTGGTTCAACAATGGTAGGGAGGGTGCTGAGTGATGAGAGAGAGAGAGAGAGAGAGAGAGGACGAAAAATAAATGAAAGAAGTAAAAAAAATAAAATTAAAGGTAAAAGTTGAAAAATGTATTTAACAAAAATTGAGAATTCGACTATAGGTTAGGGAGGTATTTGACTATTTTCATAAACATATTGAAGGAGTATGCAACAACTCAAATTAGTAGTAGTAAAGTCTATGTTTATGTTGAGTTCGAAAGTAATCAGGGCGTCATGCGAAAGCTTACAATTGAAAATCATATGCCGATAAATTAGATGACACATAAAATTATACTAAAAGACATAATATTATTATATGATATGACTGATTGACCTACATAATTTAAAAACTAATTAAAAGCATATAAACCGCAGGGAGAAAAAAATCTCCCTATAAACAAAAGTCTCTAAACGACTACATTGTGGATGCTATTGTGTTATGCTATGAGAATAGAGTTCTTCAATTTATAGATCTCCAAACCTTTCCACGAAGGAAAGAATAACCAAATATGGAAGAGATTTATTTTTCTTTTAAGAAACATAAAAACAATTATGGTAATACTTTGACTTTTCTTTAAGGAAAATATAAAATTCAGATATGGAAAGAAAATTAGGGAAAAACCCTAACAGAATGTTCTTCTCATGAAGAAGATCATGTTTGTTCTTTGTATAGAGTCTTAATAGAGGATATACGGTTCATTAGTCAATTCTTTTGATGTCCCATTTTTTTTAGTTCTAACGGTGAAATCTCATATTACATAGTTTAATTCAAGATGATTCTCATCAACAAAACCTTCCATGAGAAGCTAGAGATAACAAGACCAATTCAACAAACAAGAGTATTGTAGAATTAGTTAGCCTAAAAAACTAGCTTACGTGGTTTCATGCTTGACTTGAGTGAAAACCTTGCGGACAAATAACCCTTCGAATCAGGAACAACCTCAATGGATTTGATCAATGATTTATCTACGGCTTTCTGGGCATCTTTCTTTTCATGTGGATCGGAACCTCATTCTTCTCCTCTTTCTTCTCTTTAAAAAACTCTCATTCACTCTTCTTCTCAGCTTTCTTAATAAAAGGCTTATCATCAATCTTCTCAAATTCCACTCCACTTACATTAACTTTCGTTGAAGTAGCAATAACATAAGCTTGATTAACACGTCTTAAAGGAACTCCATTAAGCTTAAAAGACCCAGTAACAAGAAGCAACCTAGATAAAGTTGTTTAAAGAACACAATTCTCTTCCCCTTAAGTCTACAAGCAAGGATAATCAACACAGTTCCTGGAGAAATACTCGATCTTAGCTTTGTGGGTTTTGGTTTGTATTTGTTTACAAAGGGTTTTTTTCATTTCATCAATTGGTTAAAATTTTGGGGGTTTCTTAACTGGTGGAGCA
This sequence comes from Solanum pinnatisectum, assembly GCA_035578085.1. Taxonomy (NCBI): domain Eukaryota; kingdom Viridiplantae; phylum Streptophyta; class Magnoliopsida; order Solanales; family Solanaceae; genus Solanum; species Solanum pinnatisectum. Next base: position 36,574,017 of record CM069086.1, read on the forward strand.
GAGATTAGTTTTTTCTAGTGTTGAGGAAATTTTCCACCATTTTTCTTCTTGATTGCCCATAAACCTTTTTATGTGGTACATTTTGGAACGTGAGAACTTTCCCACGCCGTAATTTAGCTCTAGGTTACGGAGTGTCTTGTTGGCCGCAATTGTTGAGTTCCGAGGGGCAAACGGACGCATTTTCAAGTTCAAACTAGTCCCAAAGAAGGAAAGATCAAATTTTACCGATTTTCGTATGTTATAAACCATGAATTTTTGGTGATACAAGATTTCGGCTTGTTTTTTGCCAAAATTTTTCATGGACATCCGTTATGACCTTATTAATGGCGTGAGTTGGTCCCAAGGGACAAATAGGCATATTTTCAAGTTCAAACAAGCTTCAAAGCAGAAAAAACAAGGTTTTACCAATTTTTGTGTGTTATATAGTCCATGGATTTTTGGTGATATAAAAATTCGACTTGTTTTTGGCTGAAAATTTTCATGGACGTCCGTTATGATCTTATTAATGGCATGAATTGGTCTCAAGGGGAAAACCTGCGCATTTTTAAGTTCAAACAATCCCCAAAGCAGGAAAAACCAGATTTTACCAATTTTAGTGTGCTATAGTCCATGGATTATTGGTGATACAAGATTTTGGCTTGTTTATGGCTAAAAAATTTTCAGGGACGTCCGCTAAGACCTTATTAATGGCGTGAGTTGGTCCCGAGGGGTAAACAGGTGCACTTTTGAGTTCAAACGAACCCTAAAGATGGAAAAATAAGGTTTTACCGATTTTCGTGTGCTATAGTCCATGAATTTTTGGTGATTCGAGAATCCGGCTTATTTTTGGCCGAAACTTTTCATGGATGTCCGTTAAGACCATATTAATGGCGTCAGTTGGTCCCGAGGGAAAACGAACACATTTTCAAGTTCAAAATATCCCTAAAGCAAGAAAAAGAAGATTTTATCGATTTTAGTGTGTTATAGTCCATGTATTTTTGGTGTTTTATGATTCCGGCTTGTTACTGGCTGAAATTTTTCATGGACGTCTGTTAAGACCTTATTAATGGCTTGAATGGAAAATGAGCGCATTTTTAAGTTCAAATGAGCCCCATATTTTACCGATTTCCTGCTTTGGGGATCGTTTGAAGTTGAAAATAAGTCTGTTTGACCCCAGGACCAACTAGCTCCATTAATAAGGTCGTAACAGACGTCCATGAAAAATTTCAGTAAAAAAAATTATGAAATCCTATTACCAAAAATCCGTGGACTATAGCACACAAAAATCGATAAAGTCAGGTTTTTCCTGCTTTGGGCTCGTTTGAACTTAAATGGGCTCGATTTTCCTTCGGAACCAACTGACGCCATTAACAAGGTCCTGACGGACGTTCATGAAAAATGTTGGGAAAAAAGGTTTCAGAATCTCGAATCACCAAAAATCCATGGATCATAGCACACGAAAATCGATAAAATATGTTTTTTCCTGCTTTGGGCATTGTTTGAACTTTAATATGGGCTCGTTTTCCCCTCAGTACCTACTGGCTCCATTCATAAGGTCGTAACGGACGTTTATTAAAAATTTTGGCAAAAAAAATTTGAAATCCTATCACTAAAAATTGGTGGATTATAGCACACGCAAGTCAGTAAAATTTTGAAATTCTATCACTAAAAAATGGTGAACTTGAAAATATGCATGTTTGCCCCTCGAAACCATCTGATGCCATTAATAAGGTCGTAACAGACGTCAATGAAAATATTTGGCTAAAAAAGTTACGAAATTTTGAATCACCAAAAATATAAGGACATAGCACACGAAATCGTTAAAATTTGGTTTTCCTTCTTTGTGCTCGTTTGAACTTGAAAATGGACCCGTTTGTCCCTCGGGACCAAATGACGCCATTAATAAGGTCGTAACGGACTTCCATGAAAAAATTTGGTAAAAAATATTCTGGAATCCTATCACCATAAATCTGTGGACTATAACACACGAAAATCGGTAAAATCTGGGTTTTCCTGCTTTATGGCTCGTTTGAACTTGATAATGGGTCTGTTATCCCCTCGAGACCAACTGACACCATTAATAAAATCGTAATGGACGTCCATGAAAAAATTCGGCAAAAAAAGTTCTGAAATCCTGAATCACCAAAAATCTATGGACTATAGCACACGAAAATTGGTAAAATCAGGTTTTTCTTTCTTTAGGGCTCGTTTGAACTTGAAAATGAGTTGTTTGCCCCTCGGGACCAACTGGTTCCATTAATAAGATCGTAACGGACGTCCATGAAAAATTTTGGTGATTTTTTTTTAGAATCCTATCGCAAAAAATCAGTGGACTATAGCACATAAAAATTGATAAAATCTTATTTTTTCTAGCTTTGGAGCTCATTTGAACTTGAAAATGCGCATGTTTTCCCCTCAGACAAACTGATGCCATTAATAAGTCGTAACAGACGTCCATGAAAAATTTTGGCTAAAAAAAATCAGAAATCCTATCACCAAAAATCCATGGACTATATAGCACACGAAAATCGATAAAATTTGGTTTTTCTTGCTTAGGGGCTCGTTTAAACTTGAAAATGAACCCCTCTATCCCTCGAGACCAGCTAACGTCATTAATAAGGTCGTAATAGAAGTCCATGAAAAATTTTGGCAAAAAAAAAGTTCCAAAATCCTGAATCACAAAAAATCCATAAACTATAGCATTCAAAAATCGCTAAAATCTAGTTATTCCTGCTTAAGGGCTCGTTTGAATTTGTAAATTGGTCCGTTTGCACCGCGGGACCAACTGAATCCATTAATAAGGTCGTAATAGACGTCCTTGAAAAATTTTGGTAACAACAATCCCGAAATTCTATCACTAAAAATCCGTGGACAATAACACACAAAAATCGGTAAAATCTAGTTTTTCCTGCTTTGAGGCTCGATTAACCTTGAAAATGAGCCCCTTTGTCCCTCGAGACCAACTGACGACATTAATAAGATCGTAACGAATGTCCATGAAAAATTTCGGCAAAAAGATCTGGAATCCCAAATTACCAAAAATCTATGGAATATAGCACATGAAAATCGGTAAAATCTAGTTTTTCCTACTTTGGAGCTCATTTGAACTTGAAAATGGGCCCGTCTGCCCTTCGGAACAACCTGACAACATTATTAAGGTCATAATGGACATTCATGAAAAATTTTGGCAAATTTTTTTTTGAAATACTATCACAAAAAATCTGTGGAATATAGCACATAAAAATCGATCAAATCTGGTTTCCTTGCTTTGGGGCTTGTTTAAACTTGAAAATAGGCTCGTTTGCTCCTCGAGACCAACTGACACCATTAAAAAATTCGTAACGAGCGTCCATGAAAGATTTTGGCAAAAACAAATTTGGAATCCTGAATCACAAAAAATTCATAGATTATAGCAAATGAAAATCTGTAAAATTTGGTTTTTCCTGTTTTGGGTTCACTTGAACTTTAAAATAGGCCCGTTTGCCCCTTGAGACCAACTGACTCCATTAATAAGGTCGTAACGGACCACGAAAAATTTCTACTAAAAAATTTCACAATCCAATCACAGAAAATCTATGGACTTAGCACACAAAAATTGCTAAAATCTAGTTATTCTTGCTTGCGGCTCGTTTGAACTTTAAAATGGGACGTTTGCCCCTCAGGACCAACTGACGACATTAATAAGGTCGTAACGGACGTCCATGAAAAATTTCGATAAAAAAGTTTTGAAATCCCGAATAACCAAAAATCCATGGACTTAGGACACGAAAATAGGTAAAACATGATTTTTCATTCTTTGGGGCTCGTTTGAACTTGAAAATAGGCCCGTTTGCCCTTTAGGACCAACTGGCTCAGATAATAAAGTCGTAACAGACGTCCATGAAAAATTTTGGCAAAACAAATTCAGAAATCACAACACCAAAAACTTGTGGACTATAGCACACAAAAATTGGTAAAATCTTTTTTTTCCTACTTTAGGTCCCGTTTGAACTTGAAAACGAGCCCCTTTTCCCCTCGAAACCAACTGACGCCATTAATAAGTTCGTAACAGACGAAAAATTTTCTGGCAAAAAAGGTTCTACAATCCCGAATCATTAAAAATCCTTGGATACGAAAATTGATAAAATCTAGTTTTTCCTACTTTGGAGTTCGTTTGAACTTGAAAATGGGTTCATTTTCCCCTCAAGAACAACTGGCTCCATTAATAAGGTCGTAGCGGAAGTCCATGAAAAATTTTGGTGAAAAAAAGGTTGTAACAAATGTCTATGAAAAATTTCGGCAAAAAAAATTTTAGAATCTCAAATCACCAAAAATCCATGGACTATAGCACACAAAAATTGGTAAAATTTGGTTTTTCTTGCTTTAGGGCTCCTTTGAACTTGAAAATGGGTCCGTTTTCCCCTCGGGACCAACTGACTACATTAATAAGGTCGTAACGGACGTCCATGAAAAATTTTGGCCAAAATAATTTCAGAATTCTATCTCCAAAAATCTGTGGACTATATAGTAAACGAAAATTTATAAAATCTGGTTTTTCCTGCTTTGGGGCTTGTTTGAACTTGAGAAATGACCTATTTGCCCCTCGAAACCAACTGACGTCATTAATAGGTCGTAACAGACGTCTATGAAAAAATTTGGCAAAAAAAGTTTTGGAATCTCGAATCACTTAAAATACATGGACTATAGAACACAAAAATCGGTAAAATTTGATTTTTCCTGCATTGGGGCTCATTTGATCTTTAAAATGGGCCCATTTGTCCCTTCGGAACCAACTAGCTCCATTAATAAGGTTGTAACAAACGTTCATGAAAAATTTAGGCAAAAAATTTTCAAAATCCTTAAATAAAAAATTCGTGGACTAGAACACACGAAAATCAATAAAATCTGGTTTTTCCTGCTTTGGGGCTTGTTTGAACTTGAAAATGGGCCAGTTGTCTCTTCAGGACCATTTGACGCCATTAATAAGGTCGTAGCAGATGTCTATGAAAAAATTTGTCAAAAAGAGTTTTGGAATCTTGAATAACTTAAAATACATGGACTTATATCACACAAAAATGGGTAAAATCTGATTTTTCATGCTTTAGGGCTTGTTTGAACTTGAAAATGAGATCGTTTGCCCCTCGGGATCAACTAGCTCTATTAATAAGGTCGTAACGGACGTCCATAAAAAATTTTGGCAAAAATAATTATGGAATCCTATCACCAAAAATCTTTGGACTATAGTACACGAAAATCGGTAAAATTTAGTTTTTCCTGCTTTGGGGCTCTTTTGAACTTGAAAATGAGTCTGTTTGCCCTTCGAGACCAACTGACGCCATTAATAAGGTCCTAACGGATATCCATGAAAAATTTTGGCAAAAAAAATTTTGGAATTGCGAATCACCAAAAATTCATGGACAATAGAACACGAAAATTGGTAAAATCTGGATTTTCCTGCTTTGGGGCTCATTTGAACTTGAAAATGGACTCGTTTGCCCCTCTAACTCCATTAATAAGGTCGAAACGGACGTCTATGAAAAAATTTGGCAAAAAAAAAATTCGAATCCTACACCAAAAATCTGACTATAGCACACAAAAATCAGTAAAATCTGGTTTTCCTTACTTTGAGGCTTGTTTGAATTTGAAAATGGGCCCGTTTGCCACTCGGGACCAATTGACGTCATTAATAAGGTCGTAACAGACGTTCATGATAAATTTTGACAAAAAATGTTTTGAAATCCTGAATCACCAAAATTCCATTGACATAGATTAACATTAAAGAACTCTTCAAGGACCAAACGGTCCCTTTCCTTCATACTTCATATAAATAAATCGAAAACCCCAGAGTATATCTTTCCACGGATCGAAGGAAAAAAGACAATTCGATCGAATATTGATTGTTAGATTCTTTTATCTGTTAGAAAAAGAGATAATCTACTATTTTTCCTATTAGAAAATCTAAAATGCAATAAATAAATAAATAGGAGACTGGAAATGAAAGTCTCTTTCTCGGATCTATTCTTCATCACACTGGTGGAACAAAACAAAAATCCCGGATGCAACGATATTGAAATATTTGGTACATGAAGCCATGATCTGATAGATATACATCGAAATCAATCTACAATCTACTTAATATAATTAATATATAATATAGATGAAATTAATCTTTGATCTAGAATCAAAGAAAAATAATAAATGGCTGTTATGGTGTGCCTTGGAAGAAAGGTTTCTCTGTAGAGGAAAGGAATAACAAATTATTCCGATAATTTTTCCTATAGAAAATCTAGTAACAAGAAGATTTAATCGGAAATATCGACAAATTCTTGTGGAGTCCAAACCAAAAAAATGAAATTAAAAAAAATCAACTGCTCCAATTTCATCTCTATCGAATTTTAATATCAGAATAGCGGATATAGTCATGATTCAATAGGTCAGGTCCACTTACTTTTTCTTTTGTTGATTTCTAACCTTTCGAATCGATTTGGTTGGTATAATGGAAAATAGGAATATTCGGTGATTCAAGAAGTGACTTTTCATTATTCCTAAATTCATACTAATGAAAATTGACTAAACAAATGTTCAACTTTATAACTAAGTATAATGATAATGTATTATCCAGTTAGTTACTTTTTTTATTACAAATAAAAAGAAAATTATACAATCAAATATGAATACTAGATTGGGGTTTTACAAAGCCCCTTATCGGTTGAACCGATGACTTACGCCTTACCATGGCGTTACTCTACTTGAGTTAAAAGGGCCTTTTTATTTAATTCGAAATTATTCACTATGTGGATAAAATATCTATATGTACATATATTATAAACATAAGTATATATGCATTAAATGCGTGCATAGATACATAGTGTCTAGTGGCTCATTGTTGAATAATAAAATTAGGAAGTCTAGGAGAAAATGCAATGAATTGTTTCAAGACCGACTCGAATAGAAATAAATTCAATTGCAATAATTCAAAAACAAAAAAATACTACTACTAGATTTTACTAGATTTCTAATATCGATTCTAATGAATAATTCGTCAATGACGAATAAAAACAATTCTATGCAATTCGAAAGGGAAAGATCCTCGGCTAGAATAATTTGATTATTGACTATTTCAAAAAGCGGATCATACTATGATCATAGTCTGATGGCCGTTGGTCACGCGGGCCCGCGGCGGCTAGTGGGTTAGGACATCTCTCTGTCAAGGAGGCCGCGGGGATTCGAGTTCCCCTGGGGGTAGGGTACTCTGAAGGAAATTGATCATGGATTACCAATAAGTCGAAAATTGATTCTTCCGGTCGATGCGAGCGGTTAATGGGGAATTGTAAATTCGTTGGCAATATGTCTACGCCGGTTCAAATCCGGCTCATTAATAATTCGCCAATCCGCCATGAGATCATATAACTCCTGTACTTGAAATACCGTCCGGAGATAAAAAGAATCAAATTTTTGCTAGATCCGTATTTCCACAGGATTGTAGTTCAATTGGTCGAGCACCGCTCAAGGCGGAAGGCTGGTTCGAGCCCCGTCAGTCCGACGGATCCAATAAATATATAAAAATCTCTCCCTTTTTCGAAGGGGCCAGGGGAAGAATTTCATTGTCTAATCATAGGGGAAATCCTTATTTCTTTTTTCTTTCCTTTTGTTAGGAGAAAGACATATGCGGTTGGATTAGTTCTATTATTGTTAGCATTATAGTCGATATTCCAAGAAATGCTGGCTTTTTCGATTGCCGTCATGTAATGGAATCGAGTACTATACTTTACTTTTTGAAGCGCATACACAAAAGGAATTCCTTTTTGTCCAATACAAAATTGAATATAAGAAAATACTTTCCGGAAAAACAAAAAAACAATTTATTTTTAAGCTCACGGATTTATGGAACTGACTTACTAGTTTGAAGTTGCAAAATAGATTTCATGCAAATTACTGCTGAGCTTTTGGTATAGGTGTCACGGGGCTAATAATCTACGAATAACGGAGGAAGGACAGATCAACCAAAGATCCTACTCCTCTTAGAAAGGCGAATGAATCATTTTTCCTATTTTTCATTTTGTTTTAAGGCCCCATCGACGAAAGAACAAATCGGAAAATAGTAAATTTGATGAATATTCATTTTATACGGTCTCATCTTTATCACACTTCTTTGTCTTCCAAGTCAAAAATAGTTTCGTTCTAAACTCCTTTCTTTTTCCATTTAGCTTTTATTGTTTGTTTGGGTTTGTAACTATGTGACCACTGGAAGTGGAAGAGCTATTTGATGAGACTTCATCGATGATTGTACAAGAAGGAACTAGATAGATTAGAGAGAAAAAAGAACAGATAATAAAAATGATAAATAAATAAAGGAATTTTGGGTTAGGTCACAATCCAAGTTTGGGGCGGTATGGATAAAAGAACTTCCTATGTTATACTATTCAATTCTCTGACTTAATTTATTTGATAGTTCAGATATTGTTATTCATGATATTGATACGATTCAAGATCATCGAGAGGTAATATTCATTCATTGAATTTACAGGCCAAAGATTTATCATCTCTATGGGATTAAATCCGAGTTATTGCGAAGTAAAAACCGATGAGATTATGGAAGTAAATATTCTTGCATTTATTGCTCGCACTATTTATTCTAGTTCCTACCGCTTTTCTACTTATCATTTATGTAAAAACGATCGATCAAAGCGATTAATTATTAACTAATTTGAATGAAACTTGACTGGTTCTTAGCCAAAATTGACGAAATAAAATGAAAAGATTCCAATTTCATGTCTTAAATGAAATGAGTGGACTAGAATCGGATATTCTAATAGATAGATAGTATGGTAGAAAGATTCATCTATTTCTTTCTACCATACTATTTATTAGTTAGATTCTTGTTACAAAGCTGCCTCGGAATAAAATAAAGATAGAGGCTGCATTTGATATGTATCTATCTATCAATCTACAATAATATCTTGATATATGCGAATATCAATTCCATATATGGGATTGACATAGCATCCAATTCCATTTATTTGCTATATCTATTTGTTCGATCAATCGAATTACTCCTATGTCTTATAGTTTGAATTACTATATTTTTGATTTCCAATATGAATCTCGGTATCTATTGAGAGAATCAAATCAATGAAGCAAAAGCGATAGATATAGATATAGGCATATTCAAAAAATCACGTAGTAATCTTTTTTTTAACATTCCCAAGAAGTAAACCATTGTGATGAGTTCCACGGGCATCGAAAGGAAGAGTAAACCTCACTGATTTTTAACGCTGAACCATGATATGAAATAAGTCGATAAAGTCTAAATCCAATTTCAAAAATTGAAAGCGGTAAATGCGCAACGCAATATGTGACTCACCTGACGATCTTATTCTAAATAGTATCTCGTTAGACAACCACTATGTTTATATCCTTTCTTTCTCATACAAAGTGCGTATACACTTAACAAAACCACTTCTTCTTTGAACAGTAAAGAGAGAAACAAATAAAAAGGGTCCGGCCTCAAGATCACCTAGAAGAGGCCATTAATTGGAATAGAAAATTGAGTAAGAATTAGGTTCGAATAAATTTCCTGGGATCCTTTTCCTTTTGAACTACAAACATGGGAATCGTTGAAATAGCTCTTTGATTGAAAGAGGATGATTCCTATAATACATTACTCCAGTCGAGTCCAATGGAATTTCAAAATGAAGATATTTTTATTTTGTTCCAAACGTGTTGCAGAACCATCTAGAAAGCAATTGATATTGATTCGTGTATATATTTCACAAAAACGTGAAATCAAAGTAGGCGATAAAGTAGGTGGAAGACACGGAAATAAAGGTATCATTTCCAAAATTTTGCCTAGACAAGATATGCCTTATTTACAAGATGGAAGATCCGTTGATATGGTCTTTAACCCATTAGGAGTACCTTCACGAATGAATGTCGGACAGATATTTGAATGTTCACTAGGGTTAGCGAGTCCGCTGAGACATTATCGAATAGCACCTTTTGATGAGAGATATGAACAAGAAGCTTCGAGAAAACTAGTGTTTTACGAATTATATGCCGATAAACAAACAATGAATCCATGGGTATTTGAACCGAATATCCAGAAAAAGCGAGAATATTTGATGGAAGGATGGGAATCCTTTTGATAAACCCTTTATTATATGAATGGCTTATATTTTGAAATTAATTCATCAAGTTGATGATAAAATCCATGGCCGTTCTAGTGGACATTATGCGCATTACACAACAACCCCATAGAGGAAGAGCCAAAAATGCGGGACAGCGGGTAGCAGAAATGGAGGTTAGGGCTCAAGAAGGGATTGGGGTTGCTCATATTATACAAGATAAGCTTACTTATAAAAAGGATCATATAAGAGCTCGCCAGAAGTACTTGGTACTACGATCATTGGGAACAATACCTAATCCCAAGATGCTCCGAATCTTTTCGATTGCTCGTTAGAACTACGATCTTTAGCTCGAATGAATCATTTCTCAGATTCGAGAAGAACTTCCAGTTAATAGGAAGGAAGCTTTATCGGAATGAATAATAATTTTTCTTCTATGATTGATCGATATAAACATCAATAGCTCCGAATTGGATCAGTTTCTCCTCAACAAATAAGTGCTTGGGCCACAAAAATCCTGTCTAATGGAGAGATAGTTGGAGAGGTAACAAAACCCTATACTTTTCATTACAAAACAAATAAACCGGAAAAAGATGGATTATTTTGTGAAGGAATTTTTGGTCCTATAAAAAGCGGAATTTGTGCTTGTGGAAATTATCGAGTAATCGGAGATGAAAAAGAAGACCCGAAATTTTGTGAACAATGCGGAGTCGAATTTGTTGATTCTCGGATACGAAGGTATCAAATGGGCTATATCAAACTCGCATGCCCAATAACCCATGTGTGGTATTTAAAACGTCTTCCTAGTTATATTACGAATCTGTTAGATAAACCTCTTAAAGAATTAGAAGGCCTAGTATACTGCGATGTGTGATTTGATCGAAATTCTAATTTTACAGACT
>CM069086.1:36590000-36602500 GCA_035578085.1 Solanum pinnatisectum
AGCCTTGAATGAGCCTCGAAAGCTTGATGCAAATAAACGAATTTTTGTTCTACGTCTCGAGCTATATATCCCCGTTTAATTCTGGTCATTGAATAAATGAAACTTTGACGAATAACTAATTGATTGCCTTTCTTTCAGTTATTCTTTTCCCCCTTCCTAGTCTATTAATAACAAAACGGATTTTTCCAATGTATAAAATCAAAATTCCAATGGCTTTGGCTACTCTAACCTTCCGACCACGATTTTTTTAGGTATTTCATGCGAAATAAGACAGAACTAAGAAATTGTATTTTCCTAGGTATCAAAAATATAGTAAATAAAAGAAATAAAAAAGAAATAGTGGGGTCCTTCGTTTCTATGGTTTCTTCTTAATCGGTGAGGTCTTCTATACACCTGAGCCTTTACTTTATACTTTAATTTACTATTTAATCAACTAATTGATGTTATTGGGAACTTGTATAGTTCACACGCTTTGGCTCTACCCATGAATTATCCAGTAATAGGTCTTTCACAATCGATCTACCTATACAAAGAACGGTATTTAATTATGAAAGTTTGTTGGGTAAATGACCCTCTTAGTCCATTCTTGCGATTGGGAGCCTACCTAATCTTTATGTTTTATGCTTTTAAATAAGATTTCCTCCGCTTAATGGATAACCATTTGTTACCAATGGAGAATTTCTTATCATCTTAAATTCAGGTGATTGGATTTACACCAACGGAAACCATAAACTTCATACACAATAGAGGATATGGTAGAGTTTTTTTAATAATGGATGGAGTTCCTTTTCCATCCTATCCCATTCACCGTCTTGATCATTGATCAGTAAAAGTAGTTTTCTTGCTTTTGTGCCAGCTCATGATCTAAACGAGTCGCACATACACCCTAGTACATGTTCCTCGATCTTTGAGGTACCCCAAGAGCGGGGATTTCGTGACATTTCGATTGGGTCTTGTATTTCTAATAAGTTGTTTAATAGTTGGCATGTTGAATCGTATACATAATATAATGGGTTGGTTTAGATTGATCCTAACCGAATGATGGTGAATTACTTCTATTTAATAGAATATTCAATTCGAAGATAAAATCTCAAATCATGATTTGCGCAAAATCCATGTTATTTTCCTTGAACCGCTACAAAATCAACAATTCCATAAGCTTGGGCTTCTGTTGCGACATAAAAATATCTCTTTCCATATCTTCGTGTACAACCCGTATGGTTTGCGTTCTTTCTGCATAAACCCTTGTGAGGTTTCACGCAGATTCATCGCTTCTACCGCTTCCATGACAAATTCGCCTACTTGTGCCATATAAAAGGCACTATAAGGTTCATGTATCATTACCCGATGATATAACAAAATAAAAGCTTCCTCTATCTCGCATGATAAAGCAAAGAGAAAAGAAAGATAAAGAATAGAAAAAGATAGAATTGAACAACCGCACAGGCATCTTTTGTGCATACGGCTCTACAAGAAAATTGACCCCTCCTTTCTATTGAAGAAAGAGAAAATAGAATCTATCAGACTCGGATGGGTAAATAATCAAATTGCCATCCTTCCTTTCGGAGGAGTTCAAAAATACTATGATGGCTCCGTTGCTTTATATGTTTATTTTTCTTTTTTGTCCGTGATTCAGCAATCCCAAAGTTTCTTTTAATCCGATCAAATAAGGAAAAATATTTTTTTCGTACTCTTTCATAACATAAATATTGTTAAGAACTCTCCTGTATGAAAACAAAAAGTTTGTGATTGAATGAATTCGATAGATAAGAGAAAATCGGAAATACCCCTTATCTCATACTACTCTCTCGACAGAATCTAATGTTTTGAAAAAAAAAACAATACAAAAATTTCTCATATCGAATTCAAGTGCCATGCTATTATTACTTAGTATTCATATGGCGAAGGCATAGTCTTCTTTTTCTCTCAAATAAAAACCTCATTGGCGCAGCGTGAGGAATGCTATACGTTTGGTAAGTTGTCCTCTGGCCAGGATAAAAGATCCTATCAAGCAGCTAACCCTATGCATATTGTATGGATATCTGGTCGCACAAATTGCATAGTATCATAAATGGCGATCCTGGTATTACCCGGCCCCTGGAGAGTTTACAAACAAATACAGCTCTTTGTTCTCATCCTCCATACCGAGATACATCATAAGACCAAAAAGTTGATTCGAAAGATCGGTACTAATCCCTTGGCCTAAAAAGTAATCTTTCTCGATAAAGTCGGTTGATTAGGGTAAAATTGTATCCCTTAGGAACCGTACATGCGCCTTTTGATGCATACAGTTCAAAAAAATTGTGAATCAATGTATAGATTCCAGTCCTCTTTCTTTTTTTCTACAAGAGCTCTTTCTTACTTCTAACGAAAGGGCTTTTCTTCGATTTTTCAATAAAGACGAGTTTTTACTCCTTTTTTATATTTTCGATTTTACATTATAAAATTCGAAGTTATAAGAAAGGGTCATTAAACTTATCAAATTAACTTCTCATTGATGTATTCTTTCATCGAGATTTAATCCAAACCGCGATGGTATTTTCTTGTTCCTGAATGGGTCTGTTTCATCTTTTTAGGTTTATGCTCTACTCCCATTACCATTTATTTTTGTATTTCTTTTTTTTTGCAATTCATTTTATACAAGTAGTTATTAGAGTTGAGATAACTTTGCTTGACAATTAGGATCTCTTTACAAAGAAAAAATATGAATAGCAATCATAGCTATCTTACCAATCCAATTGGGTTTTTTCTAAACGGAGCCTGGATACTTCATTTATTTAGTCCAACCAAGCCAACCATAAATTATTCTAATTGATAATAGTAATATGAATCCCCTCAAAAATGGATCTAATTGCACTTCACGCTCCAAATTTTTGATGATTCAATTTATCTTTCTTGGGCGAAATGGGGGATATCTCGATCGGGGGAGAGAACGGGGAAATACCATATGACCCAATATATCTGACAAGTCGCACTATACGTCAACCGAAGATGAAATTGGATCTCCAGGATTTCGGAATAGAACTTTTGGAACACCAATAGGCATGAAATGAAAGAACGAATAAAATACTATATTTCACTTTGAGGTGGAAACGTAACAATTTTTTTTATTATCTTTATAATATTCATATTGGTTTTTATCGTATTTATTTTATCCATAGATTCTCAAAATTCATAAAGAAAGACAGAAACAGAATGAATAAACTCAAATTATTACGAATAGGTCTTTCTAATGATAAATAAGTATGGACTCATTCGCTCATAGAAAATGGGATCAACTCCCCCATTGCGTATTGGTACTTATCGAGTATAGAATAAATCTGCTTCTCTTTGTTCCTACGAACAGAATTGTTCCATTATTACCAACAGAATAGAAACCCTTGTTCGGAAATAATTGACTCAACAAGAGTGGTCCATAGGATAGCCATATTATAGTCTTATCCAATGCAATAAAGTTACGTAGTGTTCATTTATCTTTGATATAAGGGGTATTTCCATGGGTTTGCCTTGGTATCGTGTTCATACCGTTGTATTGAATGATCCTGGTCGGTTGCTTTCTGTTCATATAATGCATACAGCTCTGGTTGCTGGTTGGGCCGGTTCGATGGCTCTGTATGAATTAGCGGTTTTTGATCCTTCTGATCCGTTCTTGATCCAATGTGGAGACAGGGTATGTTCGTTATACCCTTCATGACTCGTTTAGGAATAACCAATTCATGGGGCGGTTGGAGTATCACAGGGGGGACTGTAACGAATCCAGGTATTTGGAGTTACGAAGGTGTAGCAGGAGCACATATTGTGATGAACGTACAGAAAAACCCTCTTTGGATTTGCCAAAGATCTTTGGAATTCATTTATTTCTCTCAGGGGTGGCTTGCTTTGGTTTTGGTGCATTTCATGTAACAGGCTTGTATGGTCCCGGAATATGGGTGTCCGATCCTTATGGACTAACGAGAGGAATAGCCTCTCATCATATTGCAGCAGGAACATTGGGCATATTAGCGGGCCTATTCCATCTTAGCGTCCGTCCGCCACAACGTCTATACAAAGGATTGCGTATGGGAAATATTGAAACCGTCCTTTCCACTAGTATTGTTGCTGTCTTTTTTACAGCTTTTGTTGTTGCCGGAACTATGTGGTATGGTTCGGCAACTACCCCGATTGAATTATTTGGGCCCACTCGTTATCAATGGGATCAGGGGTACTTCCAGCAAGAAATATATCGAAGAGTTAGTGCTGGTCTAGCAGAAAATCAAAGTTTATTAGAAGCCTGGTCTAAAATTCCTGAAAAATTAGCTTTTTATGATTGCATCGGCAATAATCCGGCAAAAGGAGGATTATTCAGAGCAGGTTCAATGGATAACGGGGATGGAATAGAGGTTGGATGGTTAGGACACCCTATCTTTAGAGATAAGGAAGGGCGTGAACTTTTTGTACGTCGTATGCCTACTTTTTTTGAAACATTTCCGGTCGTTTTGGTAGACGGCGATGAAATTGTTAGAGCCGATGTTCCTTTTAGCGGCGTAATCAAGTATAGTGTTGAACAAGTAGGTAATCGCTGAGTTCTACGGCGGTGAACTCAACGGCGTCAGTTATAGTGATCCTGCTATTGTGAAAAAATATGCTAGACGTGCTCAATTGGGTGAAATTTTCGAATTAGATCGTGCTACTTTGAAATCCGATGGTGTTTTTCGTAGCAGTCCAAGGGGTTGGTTTACTTTTGGGCATGCTTCGTTTGCTTTGCTCTTCTTCTTCGGACACATTTGGCATGGTGCTAGAACCTTGTTCAAAGATGTTTTTGCTGGTATTGACCGATTTAGATGCTCAAGTCGAATTTGGAGCATTCCAAAAACTTGAGATCCAACTACAAAAAGACAGCGACTGATACAACATTGCTTTGGTATCTTTCTTTCGCCCTTACTTTCTTTCTTTTATTTTTATTGACATAGGGTACCAGAGACATCTTTAGTTGAATCAACTTCGTTGTTACTCTTGTTCGTTCTTTATCGGGAAGATGATAAAAAAGGAAATAAAAGAAACAAATAGGTATGAAAGCTATAATTGTAAACCACGATCGAATCTATGGAAGCATTGGTTTATACATTCCTCTTAGTCTCGACTCTAGGGATAATTTTTTTCGCTATCTTTTTTCGAGAACCGCCAAAAGTTCCAACTAAAAAGAACTAAAGGGTGAAATAATTTTTCATTATCTCGGTTGAAATCGAGCCTCCGATATCGGGAGGCTCAATACTTCAACTAGTCTCCATGTTCCTCGAATGGACCTCTTAGTTGTTGAGAAGGTTGCCCAAAAGCGGTATATAAGGCGTACCCAGTAAAACTTACAAGTAAACCAGATATAAAGATGGCGACTAGGGTTCTGTTTCCATTTTTATCATATTTATATAATTTCAAGACCCCAATGGATCTATGATAAGATCCTTTATTTACAACGGAATGGTATACAAAGTCAACAGATCTTACTGAATATAAAATATTATGGCTACACAAACCGTTGAGAACAGTTCTAGATCCGGTCCAAGACGAATCGCAATAGGAGATTTATTAAAACCATTGAATTCGAATATGGTAAACTAGCTCGGGGTGGGAACTACTCCTTTGATGGGTGTCGCAATGGCCTTATTTCTATCTATTATTTTGGAGATTTATAATTCTTCTGTTTTATTGGATGGGATTTCAATGAATTAGATCTATAAGGACCGCAAAGTCCGTTCTTTTGAGTCCCAAATGAATCATTTAGAGCTCCGATTTATAGTCCGTTCTATTTTCTTTTGGTAGTTCGATCGTGGAATTTCTTTGTTTCTGTATTTCCGGAGTATGAGTGTGTGACTTGTTATAATTGATCCTATTGATAGTACAGAGAATGGGTCTGTTATCTTGATAGAGATGGTTCTACTTCGTCAGGTATACAATAACGCGTTCTAGCTAGAATCCAATTTTGGAATCTTAGTTATTAACTAGTCAATATTCTATTGAATATTCTAGAGCTTAAGGATTAATATAGCGATCTAGAATTTCGATTTATCACAATTCTAATACTAATATTATTAAATAGTATTATTAAATAGTGATTGTAAATATTGTTAATATTCTTTGATTTTCAATTTGAATTGAATGGTAAATATTCTTTTTCATTTCTTTTTTTGGCATTTGAAATACTTTTTATTACAGTTCTATATTATATTCTATATTATATATATCTCTCATTCTATATTTATTTCAAATTCTAATTGTTTAATGGAATGGTTAGTTATAACTAATGAGACATTCCTCCGCTTTCAGGGGAAAGTGAAGATAAAAAAACAAGAATCGATCGTTCAAGTATTCCAAATTGAATGGAAAAGTGACAGGAAGCGAGACATATAGATCGGGTATATATCCATCTATATTGAATTGCGGATTCCGAAATGATAAAATCATTTTTGATTGGACAAAAAAAGGGTCTCCTATAGAAGATAGTTAAGAAAATCAAAGAGGAGAAAACACATTTTCGAGATAGGAATCGGTATCTAATGAATTCAATGGTTCCAGTATAAATGAAAGAAAAAGAAAAAGGAATGAAATCACAACGAGATCCTAATCTCAAAACAAAAAAAAAGGGGGATATGGCGAAATTGGTAGACGCTACGGACTTAATTGGATTGAGCCTTGGTATGGAAACTTACTAAGTGATCACTTTCAAATTCAGAGAAACCCTGGAATTAATAAAAATAGGCAATCCTGAGCCAAATCCTGTTTTCTGAAAACAAACAAAGGTTCAGAAAAAAAGGATAGGTGCAGAGACTCAATGGAAGTTATTCTAACAAATGGAGTTAAATGCGTTGGTAGAGGACTCTTTACATCGAAACTTCAGAAAGAAAAAGAATGAAGTGAAGGATAAACGTATATACATACGTATTGAATACTATATCAAATGATTAATGACGACCCGAATCCGTAGTATTTCTATAAAAAATTGAAGAATTGGTGTGAATCCATTCTACATTGAAGAAAGAATCGAATATTCATTGATCAAATCATTCACTCCATAGTCTGATAGATCTTTTGAAGAACTGATTAATCGGACGAGAATAAAGATAGAGTCCCGTTCTACATGTCAATACCGGCAACAATGAAATTTATAGTAAAAGGAAAATCCGTCGACTTTAAAAATCGTGAGGGTTCAAGTCCCTCTATCCCCAAAAAGACTATTTAACTCCCCAACTATTTATCCGACCCCCTTTCCTTAGCGGTTCCAAATTCCTTATCTTTCGCATTCACTCTATTCTTTTAGAAATGGATTTTTTTTCTAAGCGTAAATGGCTTTCTCTTATCACAATTTGATATCTATGATACACATAGAAATGAACATCTTTGAGCAAGGAATCCCTAGTTGAATGATTCCCGATCAATACAATATCATTACTCATACTCAACCTTACAAAGTCATCTTTTTGAAGATCGAAGAAATTCCCCGGCTTTGATAAAATTTTTTAATGGACTTTTGTCCTTTTAATTGACATAGAACCATGTTTTATGATAAAATGAGGATACTACGGAAAGGATCAGTAAATCCTCATGTTAGCGGTTCCAATCGAGATTGGGAATAGCCGGGATAGCTCGATTGGTTGTGCAGAGGACTGAAAATCCTCGTGTCACCATTTCAAATCTGGTTCTTGGCACATGATTAATTTGTATGGGTCTCTCTTCCCTAGAATTAATTTCTAATTAATTGATATGACCTATTCGAAGCTGCCACCGGTATGCGAATGATGCATATTTTTTTATAGTCTAGATTAGAATAATAGCTTTATCCAGTTTGGCGAGATATACCCCATCTAGAACATAGATGGGTAGAGTTTCTTAGATAAAGTATCTAAAAGAATTGGATTCTATCTCCTCTTTTTTTCTCCTCTTGTTCAAACGAATTTGAATACGTAATACATATTAGAGTCGAATCCGAATCTAGGGGGGTTGAAATAGACAAGATTCAGCTCAGATCCAAAGAAATAGAATCCGATATTATCTCATTTCTTTGTCTTTTCTTTCATATTCGATTTCTTTATTATAGATTTCTCCATTCCTTCCTATATGCCTTTCTAGAACCCGTCTAAGTAATGTGCGCAGTACAAAGTTCATGATGCAGAACTCATTTGGTTCATCCTATTGGTGTGACCCATCCGAAAGAAGTATCTTCCAAATAAATATGAGAATTCCAATGAATCCCTAATTGTCTTTTGTTGTTAGGCTTAATCTATAACAAAACGTGCAATCCTTGAATATCTGAAATTGTCTAAGTGGA
The DNA here is from genome assembly GCA_035578085.1 of Solanum pinnatisectum. Lineage (NCBI taxonomy): Eukaryota > Viridiplantae > Streptophyta > Magnoliopsida > Solanales > Solanaceae > Solanum > Solanum pinnatisectum. Next base: position 36,598,300 of record CM069086.1, read on the forward strand.
AATAGCTTTCTTATCATTCAATGAGCATCTTGTATTTCATAAAAATTGGGGGCAATATAATCCTTACGTAAGGGCCATCCTATCCAACTTTCAGGCATTAAGATACGTTTCAAGCGTGGATGATTATCGTAAGAGATTCCCAACATATCATATGATTCTCGTTCTTGAAAATCCACGCTTTTCCAAACCCAGAAAACAGACGGAATTCTAGGATTCCTCCTGGAGGCAAATACTTTTATGCATAGCTCTTCTGGTTAATCCACACCATCCTCTATTCTCGTAAGATGATACACACTAGCTAACAACCCGCCAGGCGCTACATCATAGGCACATTGAGAGCGTAGATAGTTGTACCCATATACATAAAAAATGACAACAATGGAATGCCAATCCTCGGGCTCTATTTGTAAAGTCTTTATTCCTTGGTAATCAAAGCCCAAAGATCTATGAATTAGCCCATGCTTGACTAGCCAAGCAGACAAACGACCCTGCATCTTTTTTATCTCTCCCGCATTTTTATTTGTATAAGTATTTCACATTTACGATGAAATTTATGAAAATTGACCCACCACTTCTTATTCTGGACAAAGGAATCCTGTCTAATTCACTAATTCGGCGGAAGATACTGAATTTTTGTATTTGAAAAAGATTTCCGTAGGGATCTCTAAAGTAGATGGTGGTTGATAAAGAACTCTTTGATCATAATTTCCCGTATGAATACTGCGTCGAACATGAAACTTGTGGTTGGTAGTAAAACACCGATTCGCTCGTTGAGACCTAATTCGATCTTCATAGAGTTCTCGAGATATTTTCTTACAAAGTTTTATTATAGCATCTATAACCGCTTCCGATTTAGGTGGACAACCTGGCAAATATACATCTACAGGAATTAGCTTATCGACTCCCCAAACAGTACTATAAGAATCGGTACTGAACATCCCGCCTGTAATTGTACAGGCTCCCATAGCAATAACGCGTCCATAAGCAATTCTGACGTCCGTTACGACCTTATTAATGGAGGCAGTTGGTCCTGAGGGGCAAACAGACTTATTTTAAAGTTCAAACGAGTCCTACAGCAGGAAAAACTAGATTTTATCGATTTTCATGTCCTATATAGTGCTCCTTTAGGTTCTTTAAATTCCGTGGGTGGTGTAGCTACCGAGATCAATGCAGTCAATTATGTCTCTCCTAGAAGTTGGTTAGCTACCTCTCATTTTGTTCTAGGATTCTTCTTCTTTGTAGGTCATTTGTGGCACGCAGGAAGGGCTCGTGCAGCTGCAGCAGGATTTGAAAAAGGAATTGATCGTGACTTTGAACCTGTTCTTTCCATGACCCCTCTTAATTGATATGAGACAGGAGATCCAATGCTTGAATGAAGTACAAATTACTTTGATTCAATCATACATCTTGGAATCAGCTTAAGTATTCCTTTTTTCTTTTTTTTTTCAACTCATTTATTTTATCTAATTTATATCTAATCTATTTTTCTGGCTTGGCTAGGTGGGATAGCCGAGCCATTCCCTTTTCTTTCGGATAGCAGATTGGGCAAAACCACTAAAGAAAAAAATCTATTCAATTAGCAAAAAAGGAGAGAGAGGGATTCGAACCCTCGATAGTTCTTTGTTCAAAACTATACCGGTTTTCAAGACCGGGGCTATCAACCACTCAGCCATCTCTCCGAAAGACTATTTTTATTTTATTCCTCCGAATAGAACATGGCTATAGGGGTGGATACCCCCACTATCTGTAGAAAGATCTCAGGTGCGAATCCACCGGTCGATCTATCTATCCGTATATAGATATATGATCTAGCATGTCCATTTGTGAAATAAAAAAGAAAATTCCATTTCCCCCCACCCCACTCCATGTACGAATAAAGTGCGAAAGGGGGAGTAGTAATAAGTCATATAGAATCAATGGATTCATGATAAAGTACAATCCCTCGATGACATATTTTATCACAATTAACATTTTTGGTGATAGAGGATCAAATGGTATATAGTTCATTTGTTGGTAGCTTGGAGGATTAAAAGCATGACTCTTGCTTTCCAATTGGTTGTTTTTGCATTAATTGCTACTTCATTAATCTTATTGATTAGCGTACCCGTTGTATTTGCTTCTCCTGATGGCTGGTCAAGTAACAAAAATGTTGTATTTTCTGGTACATCCTTATGGATTGGATTATTCTTTATGGTGGGTATCCTTAATTCGCTCATCTCTTGAAGCTATTCGTCGCAGACCTAAAACCAAAATGACCCCTAATTTTTCTCGGTTGTGAGACACATTAAATTTGAATCTAAGTCCCCAAAGAAAATGCAAATCAAATAAAGAAAACAAAAATTAGAGGGGTTCAAACTTCTTGAATAAAAAGAATATAATTAACAAAATAATTGGAATCGTTCAAGAGAATATGTGTCCCAAGACCGCACAAATAAGATCCGGTTATATATCATATATGTGTATGTGGGTACATATTGTGTATCAAGAACAAAAAATGCGGATATGGTCGAATGATAAAATTTCTCTTTGCCAAGGAGAAGATGCAGGTTCGATTCCCGCTATCCGCCCAAGATCCAAGATAAAGTAATTTTTACTATTTATTTTTATTATTGAATTTCATAAATAGCATTAAATATATCCTTAAATTAAGGAGTTGGTATAGTTGGCCGTGATAGTGTAGTGATTCTATCCTCCCCACGTTTTCTTTTGCCTTCCACCCCAAAAGCGAAAGGCGGGAATTAATTACTACTTACCAGAATAAGATGTTGCGGAGACAGGATTTGAACCCGTGACCTCAAGGTTATGAGCCTTGCAGCTACCAAACCGCTCTACCTCGCGCCAAAGATAAGAACTGAAAACTAATAGATAAACAAGGATTAAATGCGCCCCTCCACCCTATCTGTACAAATAGAATAGCCCATTTATACAGAATGGTAAAGGGGCTTCTATGATCATCGACCATAGAAATAGAAATGAAGCGTTAATCCTTACCAACTTGATCTTGTTGCTCCTGGCAACAAACATGCATGAACCATTTCACGAAGTATGTGTTCGGATAGGCCAAAGTCTCGATAGTTAGCTCTCGACCTTCCGGTCAAAAAACAACGTCGATGAAGGCGTGTAGGTGCACTATTCCATGGTAGGGATTGTAACTTTCCATAAATTTCCCATTTGTCACTCAACGACGGAACCTTGCTTATTTCTTTTTTTGAGGATCGACGAATCGAATGATATTTCTGTTCCAATTTTTGCCTCTTCTTCTCCCTCTGAATCAAACTTTTCCTTGCCATAATGGTTGAATTCCTATTAGTATCCATGATACAAGTCGAATCCTAGATGTAGAAATAGAAGAAGGTGGACCCCCTTCTCCGTCGAAAGAAATGAGATTATCGCGAATACACACATTAATTAACCAAATTTGCCCGACGTAGAGGCAATCAAGAAAGCCACATAAGTGAATATATAACCTACAGAAAAGTGAGCTAATCCAACCAATCTTGCTTGTACAATAGAAAGGGCCACTGGTTTATCTCTCAATCGAATCAAATTGGCCAAAGGTGTGCGTTCGTGAGCCCATGCTAAAGTTTCAATCAATTCCTGCCAATATCCACGCCAAGAAATTAAGAACATAAATCCAGTAGCCCAAACAAGATGTCCAAATAAGAACATCCATGCCCAAACCGATAAACTATTCATACCAAAAGGGTTATATCCATTGATAAGTTGTGAAGAGTTTAACCATAAATAATCCCTTAACCAGCCCATCAAATAAGTGGAAGATTCATTAAACTGTGAAACGTTACCTTGCCATAATGTGATGTGCTTCCAATGCCAATAAAAAGTAACCCATCTAATAGTATTTAACATCCAAAAGCGCCAAATAAAACGCGTCCCATGCCGAAATATCACAAGTACCGCCTCGCCGGGCCATCGCACGGAAAACTATAATCAAATCCTTTTTATCAGGCATTAACTTGGAACCACGTGCATCTAAAGCACCTTTTACTAAGATCAATGTAGTTGTATGTAAACCAAGGGCAATAGCATGATGAACCAAAAAGTCTCCAGGACCTATTGTTAAGAATAATGAATTACTATTTTCATTAACAATATTTAACCAACCCAAGAACAGATGCTTCGACCCGCATTGAATCTTTGGGCGATCGTTGAAGATAAAAGTACATCGAACCCATATGAAGTT
>CM069086.1:36605000-36607500 GCA_035578085.1 Solanum pinnatisectum
GTGTACCATAGTCAGTAGCTAGGTACGGATAAGGGGGCATGGAATACATATGATGAGCTACAACAATGGTTAAAGAGCCTAACATAGCTAAGTTAAGAGATAATTGAGCATGCCATGACGTTGTTAGGATCTAATAAAGGCCTTTATGGCACAGACAATAAAATGGACCTTTATGGGCTTCTAAAATATATTTAAGTCCATGACCAATACCCCATTGGTCCTATACATGTGACCCGCTATCGTGAAAAGAATTGCAATAGCTAAATGGTGATGGGCAATATCGATCGACCACAGACCCGATTCGGATCTAATCCTCCACGAAAAGTAAGAAAGTCCGTATTTTGACCAATTCAAGGTGAAAAATGGGGTTGCTCCTCGGCAAATCGGGATAAAGTTGAGCCAAAGATCTCGATTCAAGATAAATTCATAAGGAAGTGGTATCTCTTTAGGATCTACTCCGTTTAGAAATTGGTTGTCGGTAAGAGACGTACTTGATGCCCGCCGAGAGAGACCCAAGTCCTAGTAGCCACCGCCAAATGGTGATTTAGCATAGATTCTACATCTTGAAACCAAGCCAATTTTGGCGCCGCTTTATGATAATGAAACCAACCAAAGAAAAGCATTAACGCTGCAGACGATGCCCCATTCTTTGTACAATAGAGTTGTAATTCACTAGTTATTCCAGATGCTCGCCAAAGCTGAAAAAAACCAGAGGTTATTTGTATTCCTCGAAAACCCCCGCAAAACTGCTTATAAATATTATTATTATAACGCGTTGATCTCCGGTGGCGGCTAGATCAACGCGTTATTGCTTCAAGAGAAACTCCCATCGAAGTTCACTATGAATCTTTAGGTACTTTTTATGAGATTTATAGACACTATCTAATAGTAAGAAGTCTAAAAAAAAAATCCTTTTTATATACATTCGAACCACTGTTGGTCATATTGCTCTTTATCGAGAAATTGAAGAAGCTATAGAGGGGTTTTCTCGGGCCTATTCATATGCTACCTAATTCTATGATACCGTGGGACTTCGGGGCTCTCCGGTTCAACTAGGTCCATAGTACTGGAATTTATACGCGAATCAAGATCGATAAAAGGAAGTTTTACAATCACCGACTCAAACCCATTGTCGAATCCTACTCAGCGGAATATGGAGGTACTTATGGCAGAACGGGCCAATCTGGTCTTTCACAATAAAGCGATAGACGGAACTGCCATGAAATGACTTATTAGTAGATTAATAGAGCACTTCGGAATGGCATATACATCACATATCCTGGATCAAGTAAAAACTCTGGGGTTCCAACAAGCGACTGCTACATCCATTTCTTTAGGATTTGATGATTTTTTAACAATACCTTCTAAGGGTTGGCTAGTTAAAGATGCTTAACATCAAAGTTTGATTTTTGAAAAACACCACCATTATGGGAATGTACATGCGGTAGAAAAATTACGTCAATCCATTGAAATATGGTATGCTACAAGTGAATATTTGCGCCAAGAAATGAATCTGAATTTTAGGATGACTGACCCTTTTAATCCAGTTCATATAATGTCTTTCTCGGGAGCTCGAGGAAATGCATCTCAGGTACATCAATTAGTAGGTATGAGAGTATTAATGTCGGATCCTCAAGGACAAATGATTGATTTACCTATTCAAAGCAATTTACGCGAAGGACTCTCTTTAGCAGAATACATCATTTCTTGCTACGGAGCCCGTAAAGGAGTTGTGGATACTGTTGTACGAACATCAGACGCTGGATATCTCACTCGCAGACTTGTTGAAGTAGTTCAACACATTGTTGTACGTTGAACGGATTGTGGCACCGCCCGGGGTATTTCTGTGAGCCTCGGAATGGGATAATGCCGGAAAGGATTTTTAGTCAAACATTAATTGGCCGTGTATTAGCAGATGATATATACATGGGTTCACGATGTATTGCCACTAGAAACCAAGCCATTGGCATTGGACTTGTAAATCGATTCATAACCTTTCGGGCACAACCAATCTCTATTCGAACTCCCTTTACTTGTAGGAGTACATCTTGGATTTGTCGATTATGTTATGGCCGTAGTCCTACTCATGGCGACCTGGTAGAATTGGGAAGGCGTAGGTATTATGCGCAGTCAATCGATTGGAGAATCGGGTACTCAATTAACATTACGAACTTTTCATACCGAAGGAGTATTCACGGGGGGTACTGCAGAACATGTGCTAGCCCCATCTAATGGAAAAATAAAATTCAATGAGGACTTGGTTCATCCGACACGTACACGTCATGGGCATCCCGCCTTTCTATTTTCTATATACTTGTATGTAACTATTTAGTGAAGATATTCTACATAATGTGAATATTCCACCCAAAAGTTTGCTTTTAGTTCAAAACGATCAATATGTAGAATCGTAACAAGTAATTCTGAGATTCGCGGGAATATCCACTTTGAATTTTAAAGAAGGTTAAAACATATTTATTCCGATTCGACGGAGAAATGCACC